>JAKWBJ010000133.1:0-20000 GCA_023159175.1 Wohlfahrtia magnifica
AGAGATGCCATTAAACGTCAGATAGGCGAAAAACAGGGGATAAACTTACACGATTCGGATACAGAAGGCCTAGAGCAAAAAATGTCCAATGAAGTAGCCAACGAAAAACCCTGCAAGCCCACCCAATCCAGCTCAAGTTATAGTTCCGAATTTACCCTCACGAATGGATGATATGTGATATTTGAGCGAAGATCTTGGAATTGAAATGAGAAGAGCTTTAACACTTTTTGAAGGAACGAACGCAACGCATAGACCACCAATTCCTAGAAAGAACACATCTAGGAAAGCTGCCAAGTTATTTGAGGTAATGAACAATGAGATAATCCCACCGTACTTTTCAGATGTACATGATTTGGAAAGTCTACACCTAATTGTATACTGTGCGGCTGTTGCAATAGCTAAAACGCTACCAATAAAATTTGGCCATGAGCCTGTCACAAGGCGTAGAACAGAAAAAATAATGCCCTTATGGGAAAAGAGGCTACTTCGATCAATCGAAAATTTACGGAGAGATATAGCAAGAGTAGACGCCCTAGTGCGTGGTGCAAATACCAGAAGGCTTAGTAGATTAGTCGCAAATATCATCAGGCGGCACAATATCCATTCTCAAATGGATCAACCAAATAGTACACCAACACAATGTTTGCATACGCTTAAACAGAAGTTGTCAGTAAAATCAACAAAGCTTTCTAGGTATAGGGTTAGTAGAGCGAGAAAGACTGATAACTCTATCTTTTTCAGATCAGAAAAATCATTCTACAGGTCTTTAAAAGAAGAAAGTAACACCATACCCACAAATTACCCATCTACGCAACAAGTTACCTCATTTTGGAGTGATCAACTCTCTACCAGCGTTGCTTATAACTCTAATGCAAACTGGCTTCAAGTGGAAGAAAACCGCCTCCAGGACCTTCCACGGATGGACTTCGACAAACTTGAAATAACTGAAGTCCAGGGAATCCTACGAAACCTGCTGAACTGGAAAGCACCCGGCCCAGATAAACTGCAGAACTTTTGGTGGAAAAGGTTCACGTCTATTCATGGCAAGCTAACGGAAATGATAAATGACGTTATTCAACACCCTGACGGCATGCCATATTTCCTCACCCAGGGAATAACTTACCTGCTGGAAAAGGATCCAGGCAACAGATATGATCCTTCAAAGTTTAGGCCAATCACCTGCCTACCCACTTTATATAAAATTATAACGTCATGTTTGGCATTGAGAATAAACGTACACTGTGATCGAAATAATATATTGGCGGAGCAGCAAAAGGGGTGTAGAAAAGGTTCGAGAGGGTGCAAAGAGCAACTGATCATTGATTCAGTAGTTGGTGAACAGGCATATGCGAAGCACAGAAACCCTAGATTACAGAAAAGCTTTTGATTCTGTGCCTCACGGGTGGCTTCTAAAGGTGTTGGGGATGTACAAGATTCATCCGACAATAGTCACATTTCTAAGCCGAATCATGAAGGACTGGAGAACCACAGTCTTGTTAACAACACCAACGAATTACATAGAGACGAATGAAATTCCCATCAGGCGAGGCATTTTTCAGGGTGACTCGCTGAGTCCTATATGGTTCGTGCTATGTCTTAATCCGCTTTCAAGCCTCCTTGACTCGACACGATATGGCTTTGAAATTAGACATAATGGCGAAAGTATTTATAAATTAAATCACTTGTTATTTATGGACGACATAAAGCTATATGGCTCCAATCAGCACCAACTAACAAGCCTACTAAATGTTGTCGAATCTTTCTCCAAGGATATCAGTATGGAGTTCGGACTTGATAAGTGCAAGACTCTACATGTCATCAGGGGAAAACTGCAAGAGATACCCCACGATCTTCAGGATGGCGGGATAATGGAAGCTATGAAGAACGAAGAGACTTACAAATACCTTGGGATGAAGCAGGCTATTCGCATTGAACAAAACCAAATGAAAAAGGAACTAGCTAGAGAGTTTACTAAGCGAGTCAGGAAAATCTTAAAAACTGGCTTATATGCGAAAAATATGTTCAAAGCTATTAACACTTATGCAGCTACGGCTCTGAGCTATTCATTTGGGGTGATAAATTGGAGCAGCACCGACATTGGGGCCCTACAACGAATTTGTAGAGTACTGATGACTAAGGCACGTAAACATCACCCAAAATCAGCGATCGAGAGGACAATGCTACCGAGATGTATGGGTGGAAGGGGTTTAGTCGATATGAATAATCAGAGGAAACAACAAATCGATGAGTTAAGAGCATTTTTCATTGAAAAATCTACAACATCTATTATAATAATAATAATAATAATAATAATAATAATAATAATAATAATATAATAATAATAATAATAATAATAATAATAATAATAATAATAATAATAATAATAATAATAATAATAATAATAATAATAATAATAATAATAATAATAATAATAATAATAATAATAATAATAATAATAATAATAATAATAATAATAATAATAATAATAATAATAATAATAATAATAATAATAATAATAATAATAATAATAATAATAATAATAATAATAATAATAATAATAATAATAATAATAATAATAATAATAATAATAATAATAATAATAATAATAATAATAATAATAATAATAATAATAATAATAATAATAATAATAATAATAATAATAATAATAATAATAATAATAATAATAATAATAATAATAATAATAATAATAATAATAATAATAATAATAATAATAATAATAATAATAATAATAATAATAATAATAATAATAATAATAATAATAATAATAATAATAATAATAATAATAATAATAATAATAATAATAATAATAATAATAATAATAATAATAATAATAATAATAATAATAATAATAATAATAATAATAATAATAATAATAATAATAATAATAATAATAATAATAATAATAATAATAATAATAATAATAATAATAATAATAATAATAATAATAATAATAATAATAATAATAATAATAATAATAATAATAATAATAATAATAATAATAATAATAATAATAATAATAATAATAATAATAATAATAATAATAATAATAATAATAATAATAATAATAATAATAATAATAATAATAATAATAATAATAATAATAATAATAATAATAATAATAATAATAATAATAATAATAATAATAATAATAATAATAATAATAATAATAATAATAATAATAATAATAATAATAATAATAATAATAATAATAATAATAATAATAATAATAATAATAATAATAATAATAATAATAATAATAATAATAATAATAATAATAATAATAATAATAATAATAATAATAATAATAATAATAATAATAATAATAATAATAATATAATAATAATAATAATAATAATAATAATAATAATAATAATAATAATAATAATAATAATAATAATAATAATAATAATAATAATAATAATAATAATAATAATAATAATAATAATAATAATAATAATAATAATAATAATAATAATAATAATAATAATAATAATAATAATAATAATAATAATAATAATAATAATAATAATAATAATAATAATAATAATAATAATAATAATAATAATAATAATAATAATAATAATAATAATAATAATAATAATAATAATAATAATAATAATAATAATAATAATAATAATAATAATAATAATAATAATAATAATAATAATAATAATAATAATAATAATAATAATAATAATAATAATAATAATAATAATAATAATAATAATAATAATAATAATAATAATAATAATAATAATAATAATAATAATAATAATAATAATAATAATAATAATAATAATAATAATAATAATAATAATAATAATAATAATAATAATAATAATAATAATAATAATAATAATAATAATAATAATAATAATAATAATAATAATAATAATAATAATAATAATAATAATAATAATAATAATAATAATAATAATAATAATAATAATAATAATAATAATAATAATAATAATAATAATAATAATAATAATAATAATAATAATAATAATAATAATAATAATAATAATAATAATAATAATAATAATAATAATAATAATAATAATAATAATAATAATAATATAATAATAATAATAATAATAATAATAATAATAATAATAATAATAATAATAATAATAATAATAATAATAATAATAATAATAATAATAATAATAATAATAATAATAATAATAATAATAATAATAATAATAATAATAATAATAATAATAATAATAATAATAATAATAATAATAATAATAATAATAATAATAATAATAATAATAATAATAATAATAATAATAATAATAATAATAATAATAATAATAATAATAATAATAATAATAATAATAATAATAATAATAATAATAATAATAATAATAATAATAATAATAATAATAATAATAATAATAATAATAATAATAATAATAATAATAATAATAATAATAATAATAATAATAATAATAATAATAATAATAATAATAATAATAATAATAATAATAATAATAATAATAATAATAATAATAATAATAATAATAATAATAATAATAATAATAATAATAATAATAATAATAATAATAATAATAATAATAATAATAATAATAATAATAATAATAATAATAATAATAATAATAATAATAATAATAATAATAATAATAATAATAATAATAATAATAATAATAATAATAATAATAATAATAATAATAATAATAATAATAATAATAATAATAATAATAATAATAATAATAATAATAATAATAATAATAATAATAATAATAATAATAATAATAATAATAATAATAATAATAATAATAATAATAATAATAATAATAATAATAATAATAATAATAATAATAATAATAATAATAATAATAATAATAATAATAATAATATAATAATAATAATAATAATAATAATAATAATAATAATATAATAATAATAATAATAATAATAATAATAATAATAATAATAATAATAATAATAATAATAATAATAATAATAATAATAATAATAATAATAATAATAATAATAATAATAATAATAATAATAATAATAATAATAATAATAATAATAATAATAATAATAATAATAATAATAATAATAATAATAATAATAATAATAATAATAATAATAATAATAATAATAATAATAATAATAATAATAATAATAATAATAATAATAATAATAATAATAATAATAATAATAATAATAATAATAATAATAATAATAATAATAATAATAATAATAATAATAATAATAATAATAATAATAATAATAATAATAATAATAATAATAATAATAATAATAATAATAATAATAATAATAATAATAATAATAATAATAATAATAATAATAATAATAATAATAATAATAATAATAATAATAATAATAATAATAATAATAATAATAATAATAATAATAATAATAATAATAATAATAATAATAATAATAATAATAATAATAATAATAATAATAATAATAATAATAATAATAATAATAATAATAATAATAATAATAATAATAATAATAATAATAATAATAATAATAATAATAATAATAATAATAATAATAATAATAATAATAATAATAATAATAATAATAATAATAATAATAATAATAATAATAATAATAATAATAATAATAATAATAATAATAATAATAATAATAATAATAATAATAATAATAATAATAATAATAATAATAATAATAATAATAATAATAATAATAATAATAATAATAATAATAATAATAATAATAATAATAATAATAATAATAATAATAATAATAATAATAATAATAATAATAATAATAATAATAATAATAATAATAATAATAATAATAATAATAATAATAATAATAATAATAATAATAATAATAATAATAATAATAATAATAATAATAATAATAATAATAATAATAATAATAATAATAATAATAATAATAATAATAATAATAATAATAATAATAATAATAATAATAATAATAATAATAATAATAATAATAATAATAATAATAATAATAATAATAATAATAATAATAATAATAATAATAATAATAATAATAATAATAATAATAATAATAATAATAATAATAATAATAATAATAATAATAATAATAATAATAATAATAATAATAATAATAATAATAATAATAATAATAATAATAATAATAATAATAATAATTAATAATAATAATAATAATAATAATAATAATAATAATAATAATAATAATAATAATAATAATAATAATAATAATAATAATAATAATAATAATAATAATAATAATAATAATAATAATAATAATAATAATAATAATAATAATAATAATAATAATAATAATAATAATAATAATAATAATAATAATAATAATAATAATAATAATAATAATAATAATAATAATAATAATAATAATAATAATAATAATAATAATAATAATAATAATATAATAATAATAATAATAATAATAATAATAATAATAATAATAATAATAATAATAATAATAATAATAATAATAATAATAATAATAATAATAATAATAATAATAATAATAATAATAATAATAATAATAATAATAATAATAATAATAATAATAATAATAATAATAATAATAATAATAATAATAATAATAATAATAATAATAATAATAATAATAATAATAATAATAATAATAATAATAATAATAATAATAATAATAATAATAATAATAATAATAATAATAATAATAATAATAATAATAATAATAATAATAATAATAATAATAATAATAATAATAATAATAATAATAATAATAATAATAATAATAATAATAATAATAATAATAATAATAATAATAATAATAATAATAATAATAATAATAATAATAATAATAATAATAATAATAATAATAATAATAATAATAATAATAATAATAATAATAATAATAATAATAATAATAATAATAATAATAATAATAATAATAATAATAATAATAATAATAATAATAATAATAATAATAATAATAATAATAATAATAATAATAATAATAATAATAATAATAATAATAATAATTAATAATAATAATAATAATAATAATAATAATAATAATAATAATAATAATAATAATATAATAATAATAATAATAATAATAATAATAATAATAATAATAATAATAATAATAATAATAATAATAATAATAATAATAATAATAATAATAATAATAATAATAATAATAATAATAATAATAATAATAATAATAATAATAATAATAATAATAATAATAATAATAATAATAATAATAATAATAATAATAATAATAATAATAATAATAATAATAATAATAATAATAATAATAATAATAATAATAATAATAATAATAATAATAATAATAATAATAATAATAATAATAATAATAATAATAATAATAATAATAATAATAATAATAATAATAATAATAATAATAATAATAATAATAATAATAATAATAATAATAATAATAATAATAATAATAATAATAATAATAATAATAATAATAATAATAATAATAATAATAATAATAATAATAATAATAATAATAATAATAATAATAATAATAATAATAATAATAATAATAATAATAATAATAATAATAATAATAATAATAATAATAATAATAATAATAATAATAATAATATAATAATAATAATAATAATAATAATAATAATAATAATAATAATAATAATAATAATAATAATAATAATAATAATAATAATAATAATAATAATAATAATAATAATAATAATAATAATAATAATAATAATAATAATAATAATAATAATAATAATAATAATAATAATAATAATAATAATAATAATAATAATAATAATAATAATAATAATAATAATAATAATAATAATAATAATAATAATAATAATAATAATAATAATAATAATAATAATAATAATAATAATAATAATAATAATAATAATAATAATAATAATAATAATAATAATAATAATAATAATAATAATAATAATAATAATAATAATAATAATAATAATAATAATAATAATAATAATAATAATAATAATAATAATATAATAATAATAATAATAATAATAATAATAATAATAATAATAATAATAATAATAATAATAATAATAATAATAATAATAATAATAATAATAATAATAATAATAATAATAATAATAATAATAATATAATAATAATAATAATAATAATAATAATAATAATAATAATAATAATAATAATAATAATAATAATAATAATAATAATAATAATAATAATAATAATAATAATAATAATAATAATAATAATAATAATAATAATAATAATAATAATAATAATAATAATAATAATAATAATAATAATAATAATAATAATAATAATAATAATAATAATAATAATAATAATAATAATAATAATAATAATAATAATAATAATAATAATAATAATAATAATAATAATAATAATAATAATAATAATAATAATAATAATAATAATAATAATAATAATAATAATAATAATAATAATAATAATAATAATAATAATAATAATAATAATAATAATAATAATAATAATAATAATAATAATAATAATAATAATAATAATAATAATAATAATAATAATAATAATAATAATAATAATAATAATAATAATAATAATAATAATAATAATAATAATAATAATAATAATAATAATAATAATAATAAAATAATAATATTAATAATAATAATAATAATAATAATAATATAATAATAATAATAATATAATAATAATAATAATAATAATAATAATAATAATAATAATAATAATAATAATAATAATAATAATAATAATAATAATAATAATAATAATAATAATAATAATAATAATAATAATTAATAATAATAATAATAATAATAATAATAATAATAATAATAATAATAATAATAATAATAATAATAATAATAATAATAATAATAATAATAATAATAATAATAATAATAATAATAATAATAATAATAATAATAATAATAATAATAATAATAATAATAATAATAATAATAATAATAATAATAATAATAATAATAATAATAATAATAATAATAATAATAATAATAATAATAATAATAATAATAATAATAATAATAATAATAATAATAATAATAATTAACAATAATTAATAATAATAAATCTAGTTTTATATCTCGATTTGCGCTTGATACTTCTCCTGATGATATTCATAACTATTATCCAAATTAAATTTCACTCCGTATGTATATGTGAAAAAGTTTACGCATTCTAAACGAAGAAATGTTACATCATTTAAAATTACTTTTCCATTTGATCTCTATGATATAAATCTCAGTCCATCATTTTGGCCTGTAAACAATTTCGTTCGAGGGTCCACTATTAGGGACAATCAAATTTCAAATAATGTGTTACGACTATCATCGAGAGATACTACTGTTCCAAAAAACTAGATTTGTTTATTGAAAATCCAATAAATATCGCGTTCCAAAATGTACGTGGTGTTTATACTAAATTAACCATGCTTTAAAACTTAACAATATATTACATGTTCTTACATATGTACCTCCCAACTCACCGGTCGATCACTCACCATCAATCACATCACTGCTATGAAATACGTTATTGATTTATCTAAATTTGTTTATTACTCTCGGAAACTTTAATATTTCTAACATACTGTGGGACAAACCTCCTGACATAGCTACCTAATTCCTTTATGGTCGAATGAATTTATGCAGTATATGCTTGCTTTGGGGATTTTTCAAATTATCCACGTCACTTATGCATCTGGTAAACTACTTGATCTGGAGTTAGTTAATATGCCATCAGATATAGACCTTTTGAACTTATATCCTATTACTTATCCTGAAGTTCGTCATCATGCCACATTACAGTTCGATGTATTTCATTCCACTAACCTCTATCCATTGGAATCGCATGGTAATTTACACAACAAAATTATTTGATTTTCTCGTGTAAATTACACAAAATTTAATCAATTATTACTGGGATAATCTTGATTGCATGGTTCTCAACTTCTATGCTGGTTTACATCACTGCATTTCCGAGGCGGTTACCAAAATAAGGGTACGCAAGAAGAAGGATCCTCCATGGGGTAACTATTATATATCTAACAATAAAAAAAAAGAATAAACTTTATAACAAATATAAGTTTTCTTGCTCTTCATTAGATTTGAAAAATTACTGTTTAATAAGATCTACTCGTAAATACATTGCTGCAAACAAATTGCCATATAATAGTTATTTATCTCGAATGAAAATTAAATTTAAGACTACTGCTGAAACCGTATTATCGAACTTAAGGTCTCTCCAAAATTCATCTGTTCCTGGACTTGATGGCATACCCAATTGTATTCTTAAAAATTGCTTTGATCACCTTTTGACGCCTTTTGCACGTTCAAAGTACTTTGCAAAGTCTCTAGTTTGTGAGGGTGAAAAGAACAACAAGAAGGGTTAAGTACACATTTTGATGAACTGGCAAAGTTGCCTTGTTCTTCGTTCATATTTATACATAGTTATATTCGGTTACTTGTTTTTTTAATATTTTATTTTACAGTGAAGTTTGTTGTATAAAAAACAGAACGACCCGATAAAAGAAAACAAAATTTGTCAAAGCAAAATTTGAACGTGCAGAAGCGAAACAAAGTTTAAAAGAAAATGTAAAAGAGTTTGTCAAAGTACTTTGAACGTGCAAAAGGCGTCTTTTCAACAAATCTATTGAATTGGGTTACTTACCACCCATTTGGAAACAATGATATATTATTACATCGTTTAAATCCGGAAGTAAACTTGATGTTTCGAACTATAGAGGAATCGCTAAGCTGGATGCAATCCCAAAACTTCTTGAAAAGATTTTAATTGACAATTTATATCATCAAATCTCATCCCTTTGAAAAGATTTTAAGTGACAATTTATATCATCATCCCTTTTGTTTCCATTCCAACATAGTTTCCAGAATTTACGTTCAACGGCTACTAACATTTTGGAACTAGCAACTAAAATTAATGATGGTTTTGTTGATAACAGACAAACTGATGTTATCTATACTGATTCCAGTAAAGCGTCTGATAGAGTCAATCACGATATTTTACTGTACAAGTTACCACGCATGGGATTTAGTAACAATGCAATTCGCTGGTTTAAATCATATCTCTCAAGTAAAATTTAAAAATGTTATATCTAAAACTATTGACGTTCCGTCCGATATGTTCGATAATATTTACACTGTTTATAAACGATCTTCCATCCGTTATTCTTCATTCCAATATCCTGATGTATGCCGATGACCTTAAAATTTTTAGTTCGTTTAATAATTTTACTGGACATTTATCTTTACGAACTGATATTAATTGTTTCACTGAATGGTGTAATTTTAATTTATTGGATTTAAATATTAAAAAATTATTATTTTAATGAAACTGTTCTGGATAAAGTAATTAATATTATGGATCTTGGGATTTTGTTGAATCATATATTAACATTTTATGATCATATCTCAATGATGGTGAATAATGCTAATGGAGTACTTGGATTTATGAAGCGTTGGTCGAAAGGATTTTTTGATGTCATGAAACATCTATTTACATCCTTGGTCCGCCCAATCCTTGAATACGGATCTATTATACAGGATCCTTACTTCAATACGTACAGTAAAGGTAGGATTAAGGTAGAATTAGCCGTACAATTAAATAATTAACTAATAATGTTAAAATGTAAATATTTCAGATAAATAAGTCAATATAAAAGAAAAACACCTCCTGAATCACATTTTTGAATATCATTAAAATCTTTGCTGAAATAAAAAAGTTACAGCCCTTTAAACTTTGGTTAAAAAATGGACAGACTGACCCTACTAATAATAAAAGTACGACTTGTGCCGAAACTTTTGGTATGCGAATCAATAGAGTATCGAAAACGATTTAAAGATGATATAAGTCACGTTCGGAAAAACTATGGTTTAGGAGATATACTCGTAGGCCAACAAACTTTTTTTAAGTAAGAAAATTCATATTTTTCAACAATTTTTTGGGCCTTTTTGTATAAAAATTTCTTGTGGCTGAACTTTATTAATTCAACAAGTGGTGCTGTTATTATGGCTGAGGGTTAAGGATATGATGAGAGTGGACTGTAGATTTAAAGAAGAACACCAATTCTTGTTAAAAAGAAATTATAATCCTTATATATATAAGGAAAATAAAAATGGATTAGAGCCTGAGAGTTGATGTGAGGGTAGATGGTGAGCTTACCTTATTCGTGTATGGATGTTATATGTTACCGTAATGACAAAACGTGGATGTGTGTTTTAATTCCAGGTTTTATTGTTCTTATGTACTCGTATGTATGTAGGTTTCAATAAGGTAAGTTTGGTTTGGATGATATACATTTTATTAATATTTTCTGTGCAATATTTTAGCGAAGGTTTTTTATATAATTTAAATTTATACAGATTAGTTTTAAGAGCAATACTTATTAGTGTGCAATATTTAGCGTTTAAGTTTTATATAGTTCGAATTTATATAAATTATATTAAGTCTAATATTTAAAACATTTATTATTGTGCAATATTTAGAATTTAAGCTTTATATAGATAAATTTATATGAATTATAAGAAGTGTAATATTTACTCGTACAACAGTTATTAATGTGCAATATTTAGATTTTAAGTTTTATATAGTTCAAATTTAAATATTATAAATTAATCCAAAAATTTCAATTTTTTGCTAAACTATAACTAATTAGCACTTTAAGTTTTAAAAATTTAGTTATATTTTTAAGTTCACAAATTTTCCTGAATGTTGTGGTTGCTTCAAGCGATAATTAAAATCTAAATTTTATTTCATACTTTTTTTCACGAAAGTTATTAAAATGGACTTTTATGCCTTAATATTTATCTTTTAATTTTTAAAATTGACAGAGGTTTAAACATTACTGCTGCCACATTAGTGGTGCCAAAGTTAATAATAATAAAGACACATTATAAATAGAAATTTTAAGGTTATAAGATCTCAAATAGTTTGCAATTTTATATACTCTCGCGCCCAGAAGCAAAGGGAAGGTATGATGTCTGTAGATCATTCTTTCTGCACACATAGCGCTTCAGTCAATGATTTTATGGCTTGTGACAGAATCTGTTGATTGGGTCCAGCTGTTTTTCGGCTTGAACTGGCGGATGATGGTGGTGAACTACGCTGAATGTGTGATAAAGTTGATGAAGCTGCATGAACGGATGGCCTGGCTCTGGCTGTTGATTGCGTTGACATCTGTATAGGCTCCCTTCGGCGGTGTCTACACTGATTTAAATTCAACCTACTCTTGACCCTGGGTGGTATTTTCCACAAATCCTGCAGCTGTCTTTGCACGGACACGCACGCAATTCAATGCTTCTTGCCAAGCAATTACTACAATATTTGTATTTGTGTATAATTTTATTTCTGGTACGCACGTCCATATTTAAAAACCGATTGCAAAAACGTACTGAGTGGATCCGTCTACATATTTGGCACTGATAGACTTCAGAATCGCGTACTATCGCATCGTGTCTTCTCATCGGACGTCTAGAGCTTAGGAAATTCAAAGAGAAACAAACAATATTTAGTAGTATTGACACCTGAGAAAATAACTTTGGGTAGAGAGAGAAAAAAATAATGGGTTTATAGTGAGAGAGTAAAGAGATTAATTATTATTCAGAAACAGATTCACCACTGTCATATAGCAATGGCAGATAGCATTATTTAACGATGGGTCGAGTTATCGTACCCATGGTAGTCCTAATATCTGCCACGCGGACTTTCAAGTTTGGTCCAAAATAAGTCCGTTCAATCCTCCCCATACGCCATTCTGAGGGAGCAAAGTCGTCCATAATGACAACGCGATTACTAGGTTCGAGATCGGGATGGGTATCTTTCCATTTATCTCTCTATCTCTTTCTATCGTATGGAGAACTGATGATGCATAACTTTAATTTTTCCTAGCTATTCACCAGTTCCAGTCTCTTGTTATATTGCTCTGGAAAACTCATAATAGGAGCGCCTCGAAGGAAGTGTTCAGGTGTGAAAGCTGTCATATCCGTGGGATCCGATATCGGACGAGAGTTTAATATATCTTTTATTTGGGTCAGTATTGTCGAAAATACCTCGTACGTAAATGGGTATGAGCCCGTGACACGCTTTAGATAATATCTGAAGCTCTTTACGGCTGCCTTCCAAAGTCCATCCATATGGGTCCATCCAAAGATATGTATTGAATATTTTCCTGCGATATCTTGTGATGGGGAGTTTATGAATGGATTAAATTCGAGTTTGAGTTGTCCGTTGGCTCCGACGAAATTCCGACTATTGTCAGAATATAACCTGGAGGGTAGTCCCCGCCGGCCAACGAATCGGGAAAATGCTGCTCAAAATGCTGCCGTGGACAGATCTGAGCATACTTCTATATGATCGGTTTTGTGCTGAAACATACGAAAACGCACACATAGCCTTTTACAATTGGAGCTCTTTTCAGCCACGAGCTCTTGAGTTCAAAGGGGCCAGCAAAGTCTATTTCAGTAGTTTGGAATGCGATTGTTAGAGTACATCGATCGAGCGGCAACGGTGCTATAATTTGTGAACATGGTCTTTGCTTGTATATTACAAAAGTCTTACACCGTCGTATGATCTTCTTTGTGCGCGGTTTTAATCGGGGAATGTAGAACTGTGTCTATACCATCCTGTAGATCTGGTTGCATTCTGCATGGTCTAGAAATAAAAGTAAATTTTCTAAATATAGTTGAATTTCCTGGCAATATTATTGGGTATCGTTCATTGTACGAAAGTAGTGAGTTTGATAGCCGACCATTTACCCTTAAAATGTTTTACGAATCTAAAAATGGATTTAATGTTCCTAATGGGGATTTATTCGATAATGGCATAGAGTTTATAATATCCTTAAATTCTGTGGGATAATATTTTATATGTGTTAGAGAAATTAATTTGAGTTTCGTAAATTTGATCTCTCTGTGGCAGAGGTATCTTTGAGTGTTATTGAATTGTGCTAATCCCCTAAGCGCTTTTGGATATGAAGAGAATTTACTTAAAATATCTACTTCTTCAACTGAGGTGTGTAGACATTCAACTTTCTTCTCCATTTCAAGGTTTCTTTCTTGGATTGTGGTTTTGTGGGCCATCATAACATATAATTTGCGAGTGCCTCCGGCTTAGAACCGAGATGAGCAGGATTATCATGCGTGCGCACATAATTCCAATTGGCATTGGGAAGAGACTTGTAGATCTGAGACGTTCGATTAGCGACATATGTCTCCCGAGTCCATGGCGGTTTGATAACCAACCAATTACTATAAGTGAATCCGTTAAAAGGAAGATTTCACAGGTGGCAGTTTTAAGGTTGTTGTTAGATGAGCTACAAATTTTGCCAATAATAGAGCACCACTGAGTTCTAATCTGGGGAGAAATATAGTTTGGATTGGAGCTACCTTGCTTTTAGATGCAATTAAATTGGTTAGTACGACATGAGAAGCCGTTTGACAACGCAAATATACTGCTGCGCAGTATGCACTCTTTGAGGCATCAGAAAACCCGTGAATTTGGATTTTATACTCGGGACGGTACTGTATCCATCTTGGAATTCAGATTTCATCTAAGATATTTTTTCATTTGATTTGAAGTTCTGAGTTTACGGTTTCGTCCCATTGTAATCCTTGTAGTCATAGTTTTTGCATCAACATTTTTGTCCTTATTACTATAGGCGTTATCCATCCCGCTGGGTCGAAGATAGAAGCTATGCCGGATACCATATTTCGTTTCGTAATGGTCGTGTCATTAGGTAATTGGGTAGATGAGTATGTGAAATTATCCGTAAGCGCATTCCTTTTATTTCCTAGAGTTTTCGTAGTGCTAGTTTTTTAGAAACGTAAAAAATCGGAGTCATATAGGTCATCAATTGGAATATTAGTCAGTAAATAGATATCATTTGCTGTAATTTTCTTCAGCGGGAACCCAGCGGATTTTAACATTTCCAAGATTTGATTTTGGGATCACTTTGTTTCTTCTATGGTGTGCCCTCCAGACAATATGTCGTCTACATATGTCTCTGTGCGTAATATCTCAGCCACCTTGGGATACTTGCTTTCTGAGTCAGTGGGAAGTTGATGGATGTGGATAGCTAAACATGGAGCGCAGTTAACTGCGAATGTAACTGTCTTTAGCTGGTAATCTCTTATTTGTACAGAACTGTTCTTTTGGGCAAATTTGTCTATAAATTTCCTGTATGTCTCTCTTACATATTTGTAACATCGCCAGTTAAAAATTATTGAAATTAAATCTGCTTGTAATGTGGGCCCTGTGTATAAGACATCATTTAGTGAGTAACCAGTTCTGGTTTTTCGTGAGGCGTTAAAGCCTACTTTTACTTTAGTAGTTTTATGATCTGGTCGGACTACCGCGTGATGGGGCAAATAAGAAGAGAAATATTTATTGTCAGAGACGATCTCGCGGAGAAAAGCGGGTTCCATTAGACTTAGAGTTAGATATTCTTCGAGTACTTTGCTATATTCTTCTTCGAGTTCGGGTGTTTTAGCGAGAGATGTATTCAATCGAGTATTCTGTACGAATGCTAAAACGCGTGAAGCTTCTAGACACTTAGAGTGTGTTAATTCTTTTTTAAATGACAGGCGGACATTATATCTTCCGTCTTTGTCCCTTGTGGTAATCTTTTTGTAAAATTCCTCGAAGTATTGATCATCTTCTGACATTACAGGTTGAGTTGGGTCTCGTTCAATGTACTATTTTCTGACGGTATCACTGTGGTGGTGCATGTGTGAACATCATTGCCTTGGACCGGGCCGCTTAACACCCATCCAAATATAGTGTTGTAGGCCATTGCTTTGCTCACAAACATTCCTTTTCATACCATCGATGTTTATAAATTGTTCTGAATAATTTCCGAGTATTGGATCTAATGGAGAAAACTTATTTAAATTGGGATCGGTTAAATCAAGATCAATGAGTTGAGGATATTTGGAAAGTTCAAGCGAGAGTGATGGAATTTGTTTCGTTACTTTTGGGAGTATGAAGGCGTTAACATTGAATCTTGAATTGCTTTTTCTTGCAAATATCGTGAAAATTCATTCCTTATTTGCCGATTGAGTTTGACCACCTATGGAGAAAATTTCGACGTGGGACTTTTGGTATGGTAATCTTAAAAGGCTTCTGATTCTTTCTGATAAAAATGTCCGTTGAGATCCGGGGTCTATCAGTGCCCTCACTGTGAAGAGTTCGCCTCCGTATTCTATCTGTACTAATGCTGCCCGGAGCAATATACAGACTTTATTCGATGAGAAATTTGCTTGGACCTTTGAGTTTCTAGATGTGGAAGGTAACTCGTCTCTGAATTCCGTGTCCTAGTTCTTACGGAAGTCTTGTGTCGCAAAATTTAAATGCCTGAGTTTTCACTGTTGAAAGGGGTTCTGACTTCATCCGGAGTTTTCCGCATATGCAATAGAGTGTGGTGGTCCGATTATACACAGTTTTTTACTAGAGCGTTTTGACTTTGTGTGGCCTGACTAGAGACAATTATAAGGTATTTTGTTTTTGAAGACATAATCTATCCTCTGTTGAACCGCGTATTTTCTGAATTTCTCACATATCCTGAGAGAATGATCACCGTTTCATAGGTGACACGTAAAGATGAATTTTTCTTTTGAGGAATATGATTGAGTATTTGAATGAAATGGAACGGGAAGACTAAAGCGTTCTTTCGTGGTTATAATAGAGGAAATTCTCTCCTCCACTTCGTATCTGTTAATGAGAAATTTATCTATTTGTGTCCAAGTGAGTAATTCTCGTTGGGTTTTAAAAAACTCTTCCAGAGAGCTAGTGTGTCGTCAGGTAACTATGTGGACACTAAATAAATCAGTATTGGATCCCATCCATCCACATTAACTCTAAGAGCTTTAGGGCCGTTAGACAGTCTGTTACCGTAGAGTGAATTTTCTGAAGGGATTCGCTATTTTCCGATGTGGCTATCCGGATATTAAATAGTATTTTGAGCTTATTGTCTACTAAGAGACCTTTATTGTCGAAGCGAGAGCATTCCATGCATGATCAAAATTTTGATCGCATAGATTATAACGTTATAGCTCCAGTGCTTCCGCTGGTCTTGGATCGGAGATAAAACAATTTTTGTGCTTTGAGAATTTCATTGTTTTCGATGCAAGCCGTTGTGAAAAGGTCTCGAAATGCAGGCCATTCTTCATAACTACCACTGAAAGTGTATATCTCACACGATGGTAACTTTATGAATGATTTTCTGTTTGGCATTATACGAGTAGATATGTTAAGTTGGTTTTCCGTGTTCTGATCATCGCATGTTCTAGTTAATTTGATTAAACTTAATATTTGGAATCTGCAAAGGCCTCAGAACAAGCGTTAAAGTTCATGCTGGTGTTTTCTTTGTAGTCCTTAGTGTGTTCCATACCTGGCGCAGTCATGAAAGCTTCATAAGAGTTTTGCAATTTTGACCATCGAGATTCAAGATCCTGTACTTTTGTTTCGAGCACCGAGTCCGTTTGATCCTCCATGTTTGACCTTTCGAAGTATGTGCAAAAATTTAAAAGATGATCACAATCAAACAAAAATTTTCCTTATTTTGTCGAGTATTTGAATTCCGAGCTGTTGTCGAGATTATTTAGGGGTAGGGTGTGGAATTAAGTCTCCTTGCGGGGAACGGATAACGTAAGTATAAAACACGTGAAGACTAAGTCCACTAAAATTAACTCTGCGATTTGTAAGTTAATGAGAGCGGTTAATTTAGAGATCGAGAACCTAAATAATAGACTAAAGAGAAAACTTTGGGTAGTTCTAGGAGAAAAGTTGAGTAATTTGCAAAATGACCAATGTTATTTTCTCTTATGAAGTTGGTAAAGCGGGTTAGATAGAAAGCCAACTTTGTAATGAAATAATGAAACGAGCTTTCGGAGCAATAATATTTGAAAATTAGAAGGTAAGTATCCGATTGTACAGTTGATTCCTTTTCAGGTTTCCTTGGGTAATGTATGCCAAAGGTGACTATTCAAGGGTCAGGTTCCAGATAAGCAATCTATTTACTATTGTAGTTATCCTGTATTGTAACAGGTTTCAGACAGAATTCAGGTTTCCGAATAATATAAAACTAATCGCGGGTAAACAGATTCCAATCTCAGCAATGTTGTGAAATTGAAATAATAAAGGGTTTACTTCCCCTCTATTGAGACGCAATTAATGAATATGTATAACAACGCAAGTGAGTAGACTAAGAATATAAATACATAAAACAAATAATATAAAACGTAAACGTAGTTATAAAATTGACTTTAAGACTTAGACTATACGCGTTCGTGGTTGTAAATTTCCAATAAAGGAATCAAGTTTGCCCTTGTTTGAGGCGCAATTTACCAATCGCACGTGAATTTGTTATATGATCAATAAATATATGTATATGACAATCTGTCCATATATGTAGATAAAGAGAATATATATGTATGTGCAGTATAAAGGATGATATATGTATATATGTTAAATAGTATATATATTGTTACGAAAATAAGGCTGGGCATCACAGCGTTTATTAGATCGCTAAAATAATAAACAAAAGCTGCAAGAACAACCATACGTGCTGTTTACAAATAAGCAAATCTACAACAACAACTATTAGCAGAGACAAAGTAAATAAAAAATAACACGGCAACAACAATTATTAAGCAGCGAAGAAAACAAGTAACAGACAATAAACAAGCAACAACAAATACTAAGAGCTGAAAGAGGTAGATATTTACATACGCATGGCTACAAAAGAACTAAAAAGAAATTAAAAGAAAGAAATTAATCTACCTGAAATATCGAGAGATTCGAGAGCTTTCGATGGGTTATTTACTCAGCCATATAGAAAGCACATCGATGCGAACAGCAATCAGTTTATGTGTCGCAAACTCAGCGAGTGCAGTT
>JAKWBJ010000133.1:25000-97500 GCA_023159175.1 Wohlfahrtia magnifica
ATACGCTTTTGTAATAGGACCTTCTGCGGATATTTCATTGTGGGTGGTCGTCTGTCCTCTTCTTTAGCTGATATAGTCTTTGCCAATATTGGGTCACTCCTTTGCGCTCCTGACCAGTCTTCATCTGCATCTATTTGCGTTAGTCGGATATCAATGACGGATTCCTTCCGCTCGGCTTTCACACCATGTTTAAATTCCAAATTACAGGGCCGACGTGAGGGATCATAAGCATTTCCGTGCTTTATGCCACTCCGGTGTTCAAAGCTAAAATCATAAACCTGGAGGCGCTCAATCCAACATGCCAGCTGACCTTCAGGATTCGTCAATTGCAGCAGCCATCTCAGTGCGGAATGTTCAGTCCTTAGTAGAAAATGTTGGCCGTAGAGGTACTTATGGTAACGTTTTATGCATTCCAGCACTGCCAGTAGCTCACGTCGAGTCACACAAAAATTGCGTACAGGCTTTGACAGCGTGCGGCTATAGCAGCCTACGACTTTCTCCGTCACATTGACCACCTGTGAAAGTACACCACCACGATATCAACTGGCATCACTGTCAAGGATAAATTTTTCACCTGGAACCAGATATGCCAAACCGGTGCTGCACACAATAGGTTTTTTAATGTCTCAAACGCATTTTCTTGTGACTCACCCCAATGATACTCCTTAGATTTCTTGGTGAGCTCATGTGGACTTGCTGCCACGCTCGCAAGATTAGACACGAAGCGTCTGTAATATGTGCAGGGGCCCAAAAAGCTGCGTAATTCATGAAAATTTTGGGGGCGAGGCCAGTCCTTTACTGCTCTTATTTTATCTTCATCCGTTGAAATGCCATCTGCTGTAACTAGATGCCCCAAATACTTTACCTGTTTTTGGAACAATGCACATTTCTTCACGCTTAGTTTTAGTCCTGCCATTGATATTCGTTGCAGAACTTCTGCTAGGTTTCTGAGGTGTTCGTCGAAAGTTCCGCCCATCACTATTATGTCATCGAGGTAAACCAGACAAGTCTTCCAATGGAGTCCTTTTAGTACGCGCTCCATAAGCTGCTCGAATGTGGCCGACGCATTGCAGAGCCCAAATGGTATAACTTTAAACTGCCACAAGCCATCGTACGCACTGAAACCAGTGTTCTCATTATTCTTTTCTGCGATCTCTACCTGCCAAGATCAGCTTTGCAGATCCAATGTAAAGAACAACTTTGTTACAGCTAGCGTGTCGAGCGTATCGTCAATTCTTGGTAGCGGGTAACTGTGCTTTTTAGTGACATAGCTCAGTTTCCTGTCGTATACGCAGAATTTGGTACCACCATATTTTTTTAATAAGACTACAGGTGATCTCCACGGACTCGATGATGGTTCAATTACACCGCTTTTCACTATTTCATTGACCAGCTCCTTAACCGCATACGCTTCGCCAGAGGTGCTGTTTTATCGGTCTCGCTTCGCCAGTATTAATTTCATATTTGACTACAGCTGTTCTACCTTGACTTTATTTTCCGTGGCGAATACGAAGGCGTACTTTTTTAGCAGCTTTTTGGCTTTATTTCTTTCTGAAGGTGCCAGACCTGCCACCCATTTCTCTACATTTTCATCAAATTCCTGTTGGACCTTGGCTGATATATTGGCAGGTTCCGGCAATTACCGCCTCTACTGAATGAAATGAATTTTTCATGACCTGATTATTGAGCACTCTCACTGGAACTATTTCTTGTTTATTAGACTTGACGAGAGCCTTTGCTGATAACTTGTCCATCTTAATTTCTGCTGGTTCTACCACCCACAAGCGTTTGTCCTCACAATCTCCCTCCATTCGCGCCCATATCAATGATTCAGAGGTGGTAATTTTTGGTCGTTTGACAGCAACTAATCTCTTAGCGTACACTTGATGCTGGTATCCCACGTCAAGAGGTATATCTGTATTATGCCAACTCATTATCAGTTGCCCCATATTCAAATTGATACCATGGACTATCATAAAATCATCACCAATAATAACCTCGTCTACATTATCGGCGACAATAAAAATATGGCTTACAGTCATGTTCGCTAAAGTCACTTTCACTTCAATTTTTCCGTAGACGGTGGCAGACTCCCCAGTAGCTGTTCGTATTATTAAGTTTCTCGCACTTTTCCTTCACTATATCAGGTCTGATTATAGACTGTGTCGCACCGGTGTCTGTAGTAAATATGTACTGTCTGCCATTGATGTACCTGCACGCTGTAAGGTTGCTGTTATTTTTCTGTATCACTGATATGGAGATTTTGAGGCTCTCGGTGGTGAAACGGATCTGGACCTTTTGCGTAACGCTTTACAGTTTCTCTGGAAGTGGCCGCTCTTTCCACAATCAAAACATTTTAATTTGGATTTCTGCTTAGCCAGAAGCCTCTTGACGACCTCCTCTATTTTGTTGATTTCATCCTCCTTATCTACCACAACTTCCAAATTACGCACCTTGTGTATTTGTGGCTGTGATATCGTGCGAGCAGTTTCTTGAGCTAGTGCGTTTCTTGAGCTAGTACTAGGCTTCGGTCTTGAGATGGTCTACTAGTGGACACCAGGATAGGTAAGCTGCACCAACTTCCCGACTTCCATTGCAAAGGCTTGAAGCGACTCATTAGCCTTTTGTGTTCGGCACCTTAACTCCATACGATACAGCTCTCGTTTATGCTCATCGCCAAATTTACCCCGTAGCGCCAACATTAATTCGCTGTAGTTGATTCTGCAGCTGGCTGGCATAGTTTCGAGAATGCCTGCTGCAGCACCTTTTGACGTCAACATTAGCTCGAGAGCCTTCTCTTCATCGTCCCATCCGTTTCTACTCGCCTCTGTCTCGAATTGGAATTTGAGGTGAGCTACCATCAAAGCAAGGTGTTTTGATTCTGCTAGAAACTTCTGGTATAATACGCACTGGTTCGGGCTGCTGGCAATGTAGGCTGTTGAATTTCTCTTCTATTACATTTAATTTTTCGTCAACAGTCTTTTCTAAACTTATCACTCTTGCGGCGACGTCATCAACCGGTTTGCTTACAGTCTCATATATTTCTTGCAGCTTCTCTGTTGTTGCACTCGACGCTTCTTCAAATTTCTTTTCAATTTTAGCCGGAAAATTCTGATTTTCGGCTCTAGAAGTTTCCTGTGCATTCGCCACAGCATTAATTTTTTCCATAAGTTTTTCATTATCAGCTTTAGAAAATTCTTCAAGTTTCTTTTCAATACTTGCTAGAAAGTTCTGGTTTTGAACTTGCATCTATTTCATCATGGCTGCAAGCATTGTATTATTGTACAAACTACTTGTGGTTGCAGAGGCACTTATCTCAAGATCATTTTCATCATCAAATTCGTGAGTATCTATGTCTATGTCACGTCTCTGAAATTCCATATTAACAAAGTCCCGGCACAAGACATTTTTAATTCAAAAATGACCAAAAAATTTTAATGATTCATTAAATTTTTCCTATATTCGAAAAGTTTGTTAGGCTATATTTTCTAAAATATGGTATTTTCGGCAATGGTTTATAGCATTTCTGATTCATTTATTTGCATTCTTTCGATCTCTATTAACAAAGTCTCGGTACAATAAGTATTTCATAAAAAAAGGCCCAAAAAATTTTGAAAAATATGAATTTTCTTACTTAAGACAAGTTTGTTGGCCTATATCTCCTAAGCCAGGGGTGAGCAACCTTTTTAATCAACGGGCTAATTTAAATTTTTTGGGGGGCTTTGCATAAAGTAACACTTTTTAATAATTTATAAAATTTTATTTATAATAAACATTAATATAAAAAATAAAAAATTAAAAAGAAATAAAGATTTCACACACGGGTTTTAATGGAAAAAACAGGCAAGTATTTTTAGTGAGAAATTTGGCACTGTTTTTTCGATACAAGCTGATCAATATCAGCTGGAATCGATGAAATGGCTACACGTACGCAGCTTTCTAATCGTGCATCACTTAGTCTTGATCGGTGGTCGTTTTTGATGGATTTCATGGTTGAAAATAATTGTTCGCAAACATACGTACTTCCAAACAGAGACATCATTTGCTTTGCATTTTTCGTCAAAAGCGGAAATTTCTCAGGGCTCACATATGATTTATAAAAGTTTTCGATGTTTACTGAAAGAAATACATTTTTTAAATCGGTATTATTCTGCATGTCTATCACTTCCATTTGAAACTCTTTGGGAACTGTACACAACGATATTAAATGGTGAGGAAAACATTTTTAGTGGAATCGCTGTCTTCTCAGTTTTGAACATTTGAAATTCGTTGATTAAAATGCTTATATATAGTGCGTATTTTTGAGAAGTGGTAACGTTTTCTTTTTCTAAATGTAGAAAGTGAGAGACATTATTCTGCAAAATATGCAGTTTCCACAATTTTAATTTGCACTCAAATCCCTGAATTTTATCATACAAGTTATGAATAAACAGTTTTTTGCCTTGAAGTTCAATATTAAGTTCATTGAGATGAAGAAAGCCAAAGTCGCACATCCATTCTTTATTACCAAAATGAGGGAAGTCATATCCCTTCATATCCAAGAACAATTGTATTTCGCTTTTTAAGTTGTATACTCTTTTAAGCATTGCACCTCTACTAAGCCAACGTACTTCGGTATTAAAGACCACATCGCCATATTCAGTTTCTAAATCCTTTAGGAATTCTTTAAACTGGCGGTGATTTAATGCTCGCGACTTAATAAAATTAATTGATTTAATTGTTGGTAATGAGACATTTGGCATACTAAATCTTTTCGCATACAAATTTTCCTGGTGAATTACGCAGTGGTTAATGAATACTTCCCTTCCTGTGGCCTTCTTAATGTCTTGAAACAGCCTTCCTGATACTCCAACCTCCATACTTGACATTGCTCGTGCTCCATCTGTCGATACACCCATAATCTTTTAATAAAATTGAAAAATTTTCCAACACAGACTTCAGTTCATCGTACAAGTCTTTGCTGGTTGTAGTATCTTGCATAGGAATCAGTGAATACAATTCTTCGGTAATATTAAAATTGGAGTTAACACCACGTATAAATATAGCCAGCTGTGCTGTATCGCTAATATCGGAACTCTCATCAAGTGCCAAAGAACAGTATTCGAATTTTGCAATGCATTCACAAAGCGTTGTTTCTATGTTCTCAGACAAGTCTTCAATTCTCCTTGCTATGGAGAATCTTGATAAACTAATGTTTGAAATAATTTTTATTTTTTCAGGAAATGCTATTTCTGCGACAGCAGTCAGTCATTCTTTTATTTATCTCTCCATCCGCGAAGGGTTTCATTTTTTTGCCAGTATTTGACTGACAACATAACTAGCCTTTACTGCGATATTTGATAAAACAGTTTGATTTTTAAAAAATCCTGTTGATTTCCGAAACTTTTCTCCATTTGATTAAACTTATCTATCCGGAGTAGTCCTGTTAGGTTTTTGTATTGTTGTTCATGTTTTGTATCGTAATGCCTTTTTATGTTATATTCTTTTAAAGACGAGACAGTTTCTGAGCATATTAAGCATACAGCTTTATTTCTGGCGAAAGTGAAAAAATAACCAAATTTCCATTTTTCTTGGAAATTCCTGTACTCATCCGCCATCGTCCTTTTTTTGTTTTCTTTTCAGACATTCTATTATCGAAAAAAAATTTTAAAGTTAACAAAGTTTGGAGAAAAACTTAATTTTGAGTAAAGAAAACTCTAATATTACCTTTTCGACAATAAAATTTCACTAACTTTTTCAAGAAATACAAAAATTGTTAGTTAACAGCTTACCAGTCTGACTAATTGTGTGACAGAAGCAAACACAAATAACCACAGAGGCGTTGCGTTCGTATTTGATGTTTGAACAAAAGGGAAATCCCCCTTTTTACATTAAAAAGAAATATGTATGCACAAATTAGTGCCGCCAACACATCTTTCCAATTTCGCGTTATACAAGTCACAGTTTCACGATGAACTGTAACTGAATTCTATTTAAATCGTGTTGTAGAAATACCGCGTTATGCGGAGTTTCCCGTAATTAGTTTTATAATAATATAGTCGCACTTTAGACGATATGCGTTTTCTTGCATAAAATTTAACTTTATGTTCACATGTATACATATGTAGAGAACATAAAAGAGTAAACATGTTCATGTACTTGATATTTGTTTCAATTTCTTGTTCGTAATTTTTTTTTTTTTAATTTTTTAATTTTATTTTTATTTGTATGAATATTTATTTATGCTGAAAGCTAAAAAGAGACAAATAAATAAAAATTAAAAAAAATTTTTAAACGGAAACGTAAATTTAAACAAGAATAATAAAATTCTTGCATAAAATCTTTTACCGTCTAAGCTGGGAAATATTGATGGGAAAAAGTAAATAAAATAAACCAAATTTTAAAAATGCTTGGCGAGCCGCAATGACGTGTTAAACGGGCCGCAAGTGGCCCGCGGGCCGCGTGTTGCTCATCCCTGTTCTATATCATCTTCCATAAGATTATTTCATAGTTTACTACATTTTATATATCTTACTGTTTAGCACTCTTAATTCTAGAATCCTCAGAAATTGAATAGTATATTTCGTTCAAGTTTAAACCCTGATTTTCTAATTCATTGGGCAGCTCAACCATCTTCACATTTATTACTAGAAAAGTTTGCTTCGTCAGCGTGAATTTTTATCAATAACATTTCAGATCCTGCTCCAGCAACAGAGTCATCCTAATCAAACTCAAGAATTTGTTGCGTTACTCTTGTTGTTAAACACTTTTATCATGTCATAAAAGTAAGTAAAGTGTGGAAAAGTGTGCACAAGTAAAGAAAATTGCAATAAAATATCAAAGGAAGTACCACGCTTATTTTTATTTTATTATTAAGTCTATAGACAACATATCCTTACAGACTAAAGATTAATGACGTTAAACAAAAGTATATTCTTAAATTAAGAATTGAAATGTAAGATGATTTTCCTTTTTAAGAGACTATTACATTCAGAAAGATTTATAATATTATAACATTTATTAAAATTTAAACAAATTTTGCGAAATGGGTCGTTATTTACATATACAGATCTATGATAGCTTAAACTTATCAGATGAAAGTTCCGAGTAAGTCTGACTGGAACGCAAATGTTAACTTTACCAAGCAGGATTTCGAAATCAACATCACCACGAATGAGACCAAGTATTACCCAACGACTTCTTAAAGTTGGTAGCTTAATAAGACCAAGCCTACTTTCATATGACGGCAGCGCATAAGAATTCCAACCAAGGCCACGTAAACAAAACAATATAAACTGCTTTTGTACAGACTCGATGTTGTTAATATGGACGGTATAGTATGGAACCCACATAATCGATCCATATTCAAGTATTGGTCGAACTAATGATGTGTATAATTGTTATGTGATGTGAGGATCTGAAAACTCTTTGGACCAGTGCTTCATAAAACCAAGAACACCTTTTGCTTTGTTTACAGTTAGTACAATATGATCACAAAAGTTTAGTCTTGAGTCCAGCAAAATATCAAGATCTACCATACCGTCAACTTTATCAAGAACTGTATAATTTATATGATAGGTAGATTTCAATTCGTTTATTCTGTAGAATGATATATGTTTACATATTTTAACATTTAATTCCATTAAATTTATTTGACACCACATAAAAATTTTGTCAATATCCGACTGTAGCAAAATCTGATCATGAGGGGTATTCAAAGTCCTGCAAATTTTTACATCATCAGTATACATTAAAATTTTCGAATAAGAAGTAACTGAAGGCAATTCATTTATAAATAAAGTAAATAATATTGGGCCCAAATGGCTACCTTGAGGAACACCGGAGGGAACTTCAATATCATGCGTTAAAACATATTTAAACTTTACTTGCTGTGTTCTATTAGATAAATGCGGTCTCTGCCACTTTAAGGTAGTAGTACTAAAGCCCATATAAAATAATTTGTGAATTAAAACCCCATGATTTACTTTATCAAACACTTTAGAAAAATTCATGTAAATAACATCGGTTTATTTCTCATCTAAAAATCATTATGTATCATAGAGGTAAGTTCCAGAATATTAGTTGTTGTAGAACGTGATTTGTAAAAACCATGTTTACATGCACAAAGCAGCGAAGATATTTGATTATTGAGGTTATCAGTTAACATTTTTTTAATAAGTTTAGGCATAGCATTAAGTTTTGCAATTCCTCTATAATTTGATACCCCCGCTTTGCTACCACTTTTAAACAATGGAATTATTAATGATTTTTCCATACAGCTGGTAAATAACATAATTCAATAGATTTGTTGAATATTTTGGTAAGTGGATAGCACAAGGGTTCAGCACAATTTTTTAAAACACAATAAGGTATTCCATCAGGACCAGAAATGAAAGAGGATTTTAGAGATTTTAAATTGGATAAAACAGTTATGTACTCGTAGTCAATAGTTGCGATATTTTGAAAGGCAAGTTCCTGTTATATATATTCGTAGAATAAGTTGAGGCAAAGAATTTGGTAAACATATTACAAATCAGGGAGTAATTATCAGTACTATGGGAATCAAATTTTAGACATTTAAGATAATCAGATGCGCAACGTTTAGAGTTAATAAAGCTGTCAAACGATTTAAGATTAGTTTCCAATCTTAGCCTCATGCGAGCAATGTAAATATTATATGCCAATTTATTGATGTTATTGTAATCAGAGCGAGCATTTGAATATTTTCTGAAATCAATTACGGAGGCAGATTTTTTATAGATTTTGTAAAATTTATTCTTCCTATTTTTGGCTCTAGTTAAAAGGCCATTATTCCAAGGTGGACCACTGTTATAACGAGGAGTTATTTTTGGAACAGTTTCCGATAAGCAGTGGTGTAAAATGGAGTACAAATTTAAAACAATTTCACCAAAATTATTTCCAGAAATGAGCGAATTCTAATTAACATTACACAATAAATAATTCAGTTTTGTATAATCAGTGCGAGAAAAAGAGTAAACTTTATTATTTTTATGCACTCTACCATTTAGAGTATATTTACAAATGTCCAAATGAACTTCGATATTTAAAGTGGGATGATGATGCTCTTCAGGATATGTAATTGGAGGTATTATTCGTAAGCATACGTCCATCGGCAAGTTACTAAAAACAAGATCTAAGTTATCCACTAGCATTTTTTATATGGTTAGTTTGGAAGAGGCGAAAGCTACATAGCGATTCAATAAAATCACTTACTGCAGTCGGAATTAAATAACAAAGTTCCTCAGATTTAGTCCATAATATATTCGGGAGATTAAAGTCACCTAGTACTAAAAATATATCCAATATCTTAGATTGCTGCAGTACGGAATCAATGGCTAATAGATGCAAATCATAAATGTCTGAAGAAGAGTTAGGGGATATATAGGAGCATGTAATAAGTAAATATAAATTTGAAAGATTAATTTTAACTGCAATAAATTCTATGCATTCGTTAAGTGATAGTTCTATACTCTCGCAAGGAGATACGTTTAAGATTCCAATAAGAACACCTCCACCAAGCTTATTACCACGATCGCATCTGAATAATTGGTATTTCGGACATAAAATTTCTGCATCATAAATATCTTTTTTAGACATAAAATTTCTGCATCATGAATATCTTTTTTAGCCATGTTTCAGTAACAATAATATGGCTAGTGAAATCAAAGCTATTTGCGTAAAGGGTACTTAACTTAGTGTTGGGGCCGCGTGCATTTTGATAGATTATATTTAATGTGTCATTGTCAGATAAGTAATTTAGTTTTCTAAAGGATTGATTTGAGAATTCAATTAGTTTTTTGGACGAGATTCTGTAACGCTTGGAAGTGTTTATATATGTAAGTTGTTTTTATATGTAAATTCTCGAACAATTGTATTTTTAGGCCAAAAGTTGATGTTAACGAGAACAATATCAGGTATAAGTATTTTAAATGATGCGCGATTTTTTGCATTCATTTTAAAAATGTTAATATCATTGTGAAACTCTTGACTAATTTTATTCTTTATAAAACGTTCAACGTCCAGAACTGATGTGTGGACAGCAAAACGGGAAGCAAAAATTTTCTTTAAAAACGGTAAAAGTCTTAGTGGTTTAGGATTATTAACAGCTGAGGCATGGTTACTTTGACCAGAAATTGTAGTTATCATCAAACAACATTGATAGCAAGATAAAAAAATTAGTCAAGAGTTTCACAATGATATTAACCTCTATAATCAAATATCTTCGCTGCTTTGTGCATGTAAACATGGTTTTTACAAATCACGTTCTACAACAACTAATATTCTGGAACTTACCTCTATGATACATAATGATTTTTAGATGAGAAATAAACCGATGTTATTTATATGAATTTTTCTAAAGTGTTTGATAAAGTAAATCATGGGGTTTTAATTCACAAATTATTTTATATGGGCTTTAGTACTACTACCTTAAAGTGGCAGAGACCGCATTTATCTAATAGAACACAGCAAGTAAAGTTTAAAGATGTTTTAACGCATGATATTGAAGTTCCCTCCGGTGTTCCTCAAGGTAGCCATTTGGGCCCAATATTATTTACTTTATTTATAAATGAATTGCCTTCAGTTACTTCTTATTCGAAAATTTTAATGTATACTGATGATGTAAAAATTTGCAGGACTTTGAATACCCCTCATGATCAGATTTTGCTACAGTCGGATATTGACAAAATTTTTATGTGGTGTCAAATAAATTTAATGGAATTAAATGTTAAAATATGTAAACATATATCATTCTACAGAATAAACGAATTGAAATCTACCTATCATATAAATTATACAGTTCTTGATAAAGTTGACGGTATGGTAGATCTTGATATTTTGCTGGACTCAAGACTAAACTTTTGTGATCATATTGTACTAACTGTAAACAAAGCAAAAGGTGTTCTTGGTTTTATGAAGCACTGGTCCAAAGAGTTTTCAGATCCTCACATCACATAACAATTATACACATCATTAGTTCGACCAATACTTGAATATGGATCGATTATGTGGGTTCCATACTATACCGTCCATATTAACAACATCGAGTCTCTACAAAAGCAGTTTATATTGTTTTGTTTACGTGGCCTTGGTTGGAATTCTTATGCGCTGCCGTCATATGAAAGTAGGCTTGGTCTTATTAAGCTACTAACTTTAAGAAGTCGTTGGGTAATACTTGGTCTCATTCGTGGTGATGTTGATTTCGAAATCCTGCTTGGTAAAGTTAACATTTGCGTTCCAGTCAGACTTACTCGGAACTTTCATCTGATAAGTTTAAGCTATCATAGATCTGTATATGTAAATAACGACCCATTTCGCAGAATTTGTTTAAATTTTAATAAATGTTATAATATTATAAATCTTTCTGAATGTAATAGTCTCTTAAAAAGGAAAATCATCTTACATTTCAATTCTTAATTTAAGAATATACTTTTGTTTAACGTCATTAATCTTTAGTCTGTAAGGATATGTTGTCTATAGACTTAATAATAAAATAAAAATAAGCGTGGTACTTCCTTTGATATTTTATTGCAATTTTCTTTACTTGTGCACACTTTTCCACACTTTACTTACTTTTATGACATGATAAAAGTGTTTAACAACAAGAGTAACGCAACAAATTCTTGAGTTTGATTAGGATGACTCTGTTGCTGGAGCAGGATCTGAAATGTTATTGATAAAAATTCACGCTGACGAAGCAAACTTTTCTAGTAATAAATGTGAAGATGGTTGAGCTGCCCAATGAATTAGAAAATCAGGGTTTAAACTTGAACGAAATATACTATTCAATTTCTGAGGATTCTAGAATTAAGAGTGCTAAACAGTAAGATATATAAAATGTAGTAAACTATGAAATAATCTTATGGAAGATGATATAGAACAGGGATGAGCAACACGCGGCCCGCGGGCCACTTGCGGTCCGTTTAACACGTCATTGCGGCTCGCCAAGCATTTTTAAAATTTGGTTTATTTTATTTACTTTTTCCCATCAATATTTCCCAGCTTAGACGGTAAAAGATTTTATGCAAGAATTTTATTATTCTTGTTTAAATTTACGTTTCCGTTTAAAAATTTTTTTTAATTTTTATTTATTTGTCTCTTTTTAGCTTTCAGCATAAATAAATATTCATACAAATAAAAATAAAATTAAAAAATTAAAAAAAAAAATTACGAACAAGAAATTGAAACAAATATCAAGTACATGAACATGTTTACTCTTTTATGTTCTCTACATATGTATACCTTCGCGGATGGAGAGATAAATAAAAGAATGACTGACTGCTGTCGCAGAAATAGCATTTCCTGAAAAAATAAAAATTATTTCAAACATTAGTTTATCAAGATTCTCCATAGCAAGGAGAATTGAAGACTTGTCTGAGAACATAGAAACAACGCTTTGTGAATGCATTGCAAAATTCGAATACTGTTTTTTGGCACTTGATGAGAGTTCCGATATTAGCGATACAGCACGGCTGGCTATATTTATACATGGTGTTAACTCCAATTTTAATATTACCGAAGAATTGTGTTCACTGATTCCTATGCAAGATACTACAACCAGCAAAGACTTGTACGATGAACTGAAGTCTGTGTTGGAAAATTTTTCAATTTTATTAAAAGATTATGGGTGTATCGACAGATGGAGCACGAGCAATGTCAAGTATGGAGGTTGGAGTATCAGGAAGGCTGTTTCAAGACATTAAGAAGGCCACAGGAAGGGAAATATTCATTAACCACTGCGTAATTCACCAGGAAAATTTGTATGCGAAAAGATTTAGTATGCCAAATGTCTCATTACCAATAATTAAATCAATTAATTTTATTAAGTCGCGAGCATTAAATCACCGCCAGTTTAAAGAATTCCTAAAGGATTTAGAAACTGAATATGGCGATGTGGTCTTTAATACCGAAGTACGTTGGCTTAGTAGAGGTGCAATGCTTAAAAGAGTATACAACTTAAAAAGCGAAATACAATTGTTCTTGGATATGAAGGGATATGACTTCCCTCATTTTGGTAATAAAGAATGGATGTGCGACTTTGGCTTTCTTCATCTCAATGAACTTAATATTGAACTTCAAGGCAAAGGACTGTTTATTCATAACTTGTATGATAAAATTCAGGGATTTGAGTGCAAATTAAAATTGTGGAAACTGCATATTTTGCAGAATAATGTCTCTCACTTTCTACATTTAGAAAAAGAAAACGTTACCACTTCTCAAAAATACGCACTATATATAAGCATTTTAATCAACGAATTTCAAATGTTCAAAACTGAGAAGACAGCGATTCCACTAAAAATGTTTTCCTCACCATTTAATATCGTTGTGTACAGTTCCCAAAGAGTTTCAAATGGAAGTGATAGACATGCAGAATAATACCGATTTAAAAAATGTATTTCTTTCAGTAAACATCGAAAACTTTTATAAATCATATGTGAGCCCTGAGAAATTTCCGCTTTTGACGAAAAATGCAAAGCAAATGATGTCTCTGTTTGGAAGTACGTATGTTTGCGAACAATTATTTTCAACCATGAAATTCATCAAAAATGACCACCGATCAAGACTAAGTGATGCACGATTAGAAAGCTGCGTACGTGTAGCCATCTCATCAATTCCAGCTGATATCGATCAGCTTGTATCGAAACAACAGTGCCAAATTTGTCACTAAAAACACTTGCCTGTTTTTTGCATTAAAATCTGTGTGTGAAATTTTTATTTCTTTTTAATTTTTTATTTGTTATTTTAATGTTTATTATAAATAAAATTTTGTAAATTATTAAAAAGTGTTACTTTATGCAAGGCCCTATCAAATTTTTGAAAATTTAAATTAGCCCCTTGATTAAAAATGTTGCTCACCCCTGATTTAAATAAATTCCGCACTATTTTCACATATTTTCAAAAAAAAGTGCACATATTTAAGTGCCATCAATGTTTTGCACAGCTGTTATTATTTTTTTAATATACACGTGTTTGTGTTTGATGTATGTATACTTAAATAGTTTCTTTCTCTTCTTTATGTCAAAAGCACATTACACGTTTTTAAGTGTTTTATAAGTGACAAAACGTTTACACTTACGTTACATTTACATTTACGATTCTACGTTCGGCTTATGATGTCTTAAATGAAAAAATTTCTTAGAAAAAAATTAATCTTAAAAGAAAACATTTCGAAAATTGGACCGATTATGATAAAGTGGGTGTATAAATTTACATACATACAGTGGGGTACAAAATCAAGTGCATGTTTTAATACTCAATCAAATAAAACAATACCATACATATACATACATATGTATGTTTTCATTGCTAAGTCCATTAAAAAAACATTAACAAAAGGTATAATATTCAAATACCGGAGTGGGGAAAGGCAATGATATAAAGGGATCCGCATGCACTTAGTTTTGCACTTTTCGCGTAAATAGAGAGGATCTTATATTTTTTACACTATTCTTAGATCTCTTTTTTTGCGGCGTTTTCGAAGAATATTACCCAAAAAAAGTAAAAGAAATCTGGTCCCATTCATATTATATTTGTTGTCATAGCTTGAACATGTGCCTCGAAGTACAACTATATTTTCCCAGGCGTATTTTATTTTTGTCGAAAAATTCTCCGTTGGATTGGAATTAGGGCTTTACTGTGATCACAAATTTACCTTGAATTTCTGTTTCTTGACGCCAAAGCATATTTTTATTTTTGTATTAAATATTCATAACGTTAATGTTACTATAAAGTACTCTCAAAGTAGGTAGCTTCCTACTTGAAAATTCTTAAAGTTAACATAGGTTTAAAAAAGCTATTTTAAGCTAATAATCGTTTTTGCATACAATATTAAGGAATTTTGCTTAACAAAGGCTTAACAAGCTTTGTTAAGTTATTTTGCATATGGCCGTAACAATTTAATAATTGTAAAAAACTTATTTATCAATACTTTTTTTAAGTGTACAATTTTACAATTATTCTAAGAAAAAGAAAGTAGAAAAAATAGTCGCAAAAATGTGATCAATTTAACCAATTATTAATAAAATGAATTACATAATAATTTTTTTTTCGTTGAGTCCAGCACTCAGCGGATCAACCTTACTTATGTAAGCAGTGTATTGTACAGGTACCAAGAAAATAGGTTGTGGGAAGGGAGATAGAGGGAGTAGTGCTTATGGACGGTTGATTTGAATATACTCATCTCGTCAATGACAGGAAAAACTTTCGCAGGAAGACTATTACACAAACGAACAGTGCGGTCGAAAACCGAATACTCTCTATAATGCGTTGTGCGATTTACTGGACAATCAACTACGAAAAGGTGCGCTCTACGAGTATCACGTAAGAATATACATATGACTATTTAGAATTAATTCCTTAATTTCGTCAGAATACATTCCGTTAGAGTACCGATAGAACAATGAAATACTCGTCACATTGCTACGATGCTCTAACGAGTTGGCTACCATACCATCATTAATAAGTATCTTCGCCCTCCCTGTACGCGGTCGAGAAGCTCCAAAATTAACTTATGGAGACCAGATGAAGTAAAATATTTCTTACACCGCAGTAAATTTCGAAATGTGAGCTTCATTCCAGACTCTATCAAATGCCTTAGAAATATCCAGAGCCTTACTCTCGCCAAAACCATGAATAGATTTTTTCCTTCCTTCAGAGAGTACCGGCAACAGGTCTCCAGAACAGCCCTTGCGGAAACCGTCCTGACGATCAATTAGCAAATCGTTAGACTCCAAATACGTTACAAAGTGGTAATTAGATGAACAAACTGCTATTGCGTGCAAGTTCTCAGGGTTACAAGTCTCGCCCTTTTTAGGGATTGGCATTACATTAGCAACCTTCCAGCAAGATGGAAAAATACCGGCGCGATATGACGCAGTGAGCTAATGAACGCGCAAACGTCGAAGAGCATTTCCTCAGGACCAGTGCTGGAGTGTCATATGGCGCAGATGACTTGTTAACGTTGATTTACAAGAACCTTTTTCACAGCAAGGCATAGCTGCTAATACTTTTTCAAACATTTGTGCAAACATTTCTGCCAAAAAGGTTCGTCTTATCCACCATGTTCGTGGATGCTTGGTCATTCTTTATAGAACAGGAACGAAAAAGAGGTAGAAATAGTGCAATAATAGGAGTTGCCGAGAGGTGTAAGAACCTCAACTTCATACTTTTCAGGTTGTGATGTGAGGAAAATTGCAAAGTGATTATGCGCGACAAGTAACTCAAAGTATTGGCCCCCTGGAATTGAAATTGTGCAACCTGAATGTCCTAGCCAAGACGAATTATTAACAGTGAATATGGATGACATTAGATATTAGGCCTCCTTAATAAAATTGTTTGTTGCTTATAAAAATAATTTTTTTAAATAAGAAAGTTACTGCTAACATAAATTTAGGAAATTTACCCGGACTGGCCTTTCTAAAAACCAAAGTGCTTTCGCCAAATTTTCTTGATATGAATCAGTTTGATAACATTTTTGATTCGTATTTATATGGTTTGTTGATCTTTGTTACCGAGGTTCAGACGAAACAAATATTTTACACATAAAGACGCAAAAAACTATGACATTTGCAATTTTTTATGCACTTGTAACGGTTTTTAACATTTTGCTGATTTTTTAAAAACTTTTCAACTACATTTTTTAAAAATTTGCCCAAATATTCATAGTAATAGATATATTATTATCGTAATGTTTTATGGGCTGGCAAGTTTTTGGCTATTTTTTCAAAAACTGTTCGTACAATTTTTTATCTTAAATGTTCGTAGTAATACCCCTAATCGTAGTGCAAACTTTTAGCTAACTTTTTGGTTTACAATTATTCCAAGAAAAATGTAGACAAAAAACGTGACCATTTTTAACATAGCTTAACAAAGTTTAAAAAATTTATTAAAAATACTTATAGTACTTTCTGTTTTTAATTCCATCGTTTCTTTTCCATTATTTTGCTTAATGTTGCGCTTTTATATTAATTTATTACATCTTCAATTTTTGGATTGTAATAGATGAAATAATTGTTCAAATTGGTCACGCTTTTGTATTTTTATTATTAAAATGTTCCGGAATAACTACAAATTACAAAGTTTTTTAAAAGTTTGTTTTCTTCACTCGCGTGTTTTTGCGGCAGTGTTGCTAACTTTTTATGATCAAAACGCGTAGACCTGGTACTCATGCGGCGCTAAAAAGCACTAAATTATATTTTATATAATTATTTGTAATGCAAACGCGCTGTAAAAAACGTAAATAATATTTAAAGCTAAAAAATATAATGAAATTGTAAAGAATTCAAATTTCCACTTCTACAAAGATTTTAAAATAATTTGAACGATTAAACAATAAAATTAAAAACGATTTGGAACAAAACTACAACTTAACAACTTTTTCTTAATTATTTTGGTGCTGGTGTTAGTCAAGGTTGTGTTCTTTCTCCACTTTTGTTCAACGTTGTACTCGATTATGTGTTGCAACGTGGTATAACCTTGGAACTTAACACAAAGTTGGATGACCTGGATTACTCAGATGACATCTATCTCTTTGCTAACAGACATTGAGACGTGTAATGAAAACTTGACTCTATACAGTCAGAAGCATACAGAGTGAGCTTGCGAAAAAAAACTTCGAAATTAATTTTATATGAATCAACCAACACTAATAGCACAACGATATTCTGAATTCTGAATCAGAAACTTGGAGATGTACTGTCTTTTTGACGTCCTCACGATGTCCGGAGGTTCCAACACTGCTATTCAGAACAGATTGGACCTGTTCAGACCGACTGATTGCTATAGGACATTTATACGTTTATACATTTCATTTATACATTTCTACGGTGGATTTTGATAATTCTCTAGCCAGAAACCAGATCATTCCAAGTTCTTGTAATGAAGGAATGGAATGGGCATATTCTGAGGAAACCAAACTACGACTTAGCAAAACTACCCATTGAATGAAACTCGCGAAGAAACAGAAGAATCGGAAGGCAAGCCCATTACTAGAGAAGACAGATTGAAAGAAAAGCCTGCAGTATGATATTAGATCATCGACTTTAGATAGGCGCAAATGGAAAGAATTCGTTATGGTTCTGTGATTCCCTCGGGTCTTAACAAATAACAAGTTTAGTATTTTAATTAAATAATTAAATTTTTAGCTTTCTTCTAGAATGACTGTCTTGAAAAATTGGCTCTTAGATTTGAGATACGTTTGAAAAACACTATTTTTATTGATTTTTTCACAAATATCTAGAATTACGTAATTCTTACAGCGTGAAGCATTTTATGTCAGTCAGTTGTTTATTAGAATTAAGAGTTTATTGAATTTATTAAATATATATTTCTTACAAAAATTGCAATTAAAAAAACGTCACCCTAGCGCGTTTTTTGAAAAAAGAGAAAAAATGCGACTTTTCGGTGGTTAAAACGCATTAAATATAGCGCAAAAGACGCTGAATTGGCAACACTGCCTAATATCGGCAAAATGAGGATAATTCATTACATCTGGCATCAGTGGTGGTCATTTGTGACAAGCGAAATTGTTATTGAAGTACGCAATTTGTTCTTGTCAAGTGCTTTTATAGAAATAAAGCAATGTTTGATCCTAAAAGGAACGGCCTTCCGGCAGATTTTCGACTTACAAGTTTTTCAACATTGCGTGGATGAGGTTGTAAGATTCCCCAAGATACTTTGCTTAAGTATCTACAGGGTACAAATATAATACAACCAAAGAATAAACAAAAGATAAACGACAAAAATGTTGATTACGTAGGTTAGAAATTTATATATATTTCTACGCATTGATGTACATAATGTGAACGTAGTCTCGGTTTCCACTAGGAAAGTTTTCTTGCTGAAACTATCGCTAATTCTCCTCAACTTGCATTCGCGTCTACACTCCGATATTTATGTATTTGAATGAAATTTAAGATTTTCACTACATTGTTGTTTGACTACGAATAAAGAAACAAAATACAATTTCAGAGTACACGAAATTGTGTACTCCATTGCATTCTTCTCTTCCCTCTTACCAATAAACAGACTTGCTGAAAGAAAATTTCATAGTGTAGACCGAGAGATACATATGTACGTATATAATTACAAATATTCGTCATATAAGATGAATAATAATTTTTCTTTTGTAAAGGTTCTGGAATGGATTGTGCTGTGATTCCTCTGGCAAAATACGACAATTTGTTTCTTGTTCAAACGGTTGATTTTTTTTATCCCTTAATAGACGATCCGCATGCAATGGGAAAGATTGCCTTGGCCAATGTAGTTAGTGACATTTATGCGGTTGGTGTTACAAATATAGATAAACTTAATCTATTAATAACTTTACCTGATGAATTAAAAGAAGAAGAACGTAATATTATAATGCCAATGATAGCATCGGGATTCAAGACAGCAGCAAATTTGGCAGGATGTAGGGTTCATATACAAGGTCTTAATTTAAATCCTTGGTGCATAATAGGTGGTATTGCAACTGCTGTTGCAACACGAAACGAGATTATTATGTGAGTATTGAATATAATTAAAAACTACAACTATAGAGATAGTGACTTGCAACAAGTAAACAAATTATTCCATTCGAAAATTATTACATTCAGGTATGTGATGGATATCGCTATTGACTTTTAAACTCTTAATAAATAAGGAGTTGCAAGATTTATACGACTTTAAAAATATTGTCGATTTAAATGTCGATCAAAATCGTTTTCCATCACATATCTGATTATTTTTAAATTTATATTTCAATTTTTATGTTTCCCTAGCACTACATTTGGAGCTTTTGTAACAAAGAACAGTATACCTATATATACCTCGATTTGCACGATACTTTTTTTTTCGTGTAAAACGAGATATACATAAATTACTTAAATAACTAAGAATAAAAGTAATTATGTAGTAAAGAAAGCTATATGAAATTTATAAATATTCTATATTTTTTCTATATGTTAAAAACAATTTGAGGTTAGATAAGTATTTTTACCAGCATTTTCCTTTAATTAGTGACTGTCTTTCGGTTTTTACGAAAATGCTTCTTTTCTTAACAAAAAATTAGTGGGAATGCCGAATTAATCATGTCAATAAATACTTGAAAATAATCAATTTTCAATCGGAAATGTTTCCTAATGCCGTCTACTAGAACACCACTAAAAATCACTTGTGTCTATGGTCAGCAGTTGTTTTACTACTAGTTTTGTTAGGGTTGGGATCTAAAAATACGTTCTAGAAATAATAATTTATTAAATCTTTATATTTATTTCAACCTCGTCTTAAGTAACACTGGCCAATGATCACTAATTGTAAGCACGACGCCATATTAAAATCTGGCCTCATCACGAGCTAATGAAGTCTTAAGAAAGTTCATGTTGGGCTTTACTTTGTAGCAAAACATGACCACTAAAAGTGTCAATTTGTAATACAGAGATCAGGGCTACCACAGTTGGCAAATTTTTGGGAGCCGCGTTTGCGTAATTTTAGCTTTATGGACAGTCTTAACATCCTGTTGTAAAATCTACAGTTGGTTTTGGAAAAGGGTATGATAAAGTGGCTTCATAACCGCTTTCAAAACGGATTTCTGGTAAACTTTGGTTGATTTTGTGATGCTGACCTTGTGCACAGAAATGCAAGTCGGCGACCTCATAGTAAACTAGATTACCTTTTCGACGCGTGGGGTTATCTCATGCTATGTTCGAACTGTAACTGATCGGCTTGAGAGGATGCTCATTATGTGACCGGTCCATGGTAAAAGCTGACACATTTTGAAATACCAATCATAGACTTAAGTTTTAGAGGTTAGCTTTCAGAAGCCATATAATATAACTCTATATAATATATTCCTTTGTGATCTATTTTTTTTTTCATTTTTAGCTTTAACATATAACCTATGTACAAAATCTATTATACACAAATAATATTCAGGATTTTCTGATATGAATTTATCTTTCGTGTCTGATTGATCTTATTAAACATATAGAATGTGGAACACATTTGTTTTAAATAAGAAACAGTTTGGTTTCGATTTATTATTTTCTGTACTAAAATATGATATGCCGAAAACTGGAAAATTTGCCGACTTCTGGCAAACTGTTTACTGTTTTTCACAAAAACTGTTTTTCACAAAAACAGTAAACTTCTCAATTTCAATTAAAAAAAATATATATTTAAATTTAACTTTATAATCTGAAACAAAGCAAACTAATCCATTGTAATACTAGTCATCAATTCTATACCACATTCACATGCGCAATGGCAGTAGCTTAAATAAACAAAAGTCTTAATTTGCCGACTATTGGTACATTTACCCTATCGCTTTTTTTTTTTTTTTTTTTTTTTGGTATTAAAATGTATGTTACTAATTCTCTTTATGTTTTCTTTCTATATTATGCTGTTTGCATATTTGTATGCTCACACTATGTATGTACCATAAATTCACTAAAGTGCAGTCATATTAATAATAATGTCTTTCAGTAGTTAAGATTCATGTGGCAATATTCATGTATGTATACCTGTACCAAAAAATTGGGAATTCCTCCGCGAAAAACTTTATTTGAAATTGGTTTGAATGTAAATTTTTTGTTTAAACAAGTTTTATTCAAGATTTCTTTGGAGTCAAAATGAATTCCTCTGAGTACTGTTTAATTCCCGGGTTAGTTGGTATGATTGTTTAAACACAATGGGCTCATTTTCTGAACTAAGTGAGACAACATCCTTAACCTTAAAATAATCCATAAAGGCAGGTACCTAACTTTGTGGTGATTTATAGGAAATTTTGTTCCTAAATATTTGCTGGTACTTGCATTAAAATCGGTTAAGTCGTTTTCAAGTTGTGATGAAATATATTGACATAATTACCATATCCGGTGGATATAAATATATTAATAGTTGATATGACTTAAATTTTCTGAAAGTGAGCTGGTTGAGGAATTAAGAAATCAGATTCCATGTATTCGTGAAAGCAAACTGAAAATTATAATGACATATAGTGTTAAGAGAAATTAAAAATACATACTGCGCGAATACATACTTCGGTAGATTTTGAAACGTATAAGAAAATAATGGATATTCGAAAAATTTACTTCGGTTGGGAAAGGTGTCGAGTTTTTGACGGTACTGAAATTTTACAGTGTTTTGAATGTAAGGGTTATAAACACTTGGAAAAAGAGTGCAAGAATCAGGAAACGTGTATTAAATGTCATGGAGACTATAAAACTGATAGTTGTGATAAGGAGAGAATTGGTACATTTATAAACTGTGTACAAATAAAAGACGATGGGAGTTAATTTTTAACAAGCAAGGAATTTAATTCGTGGTATATATTTAAATGTTCAAGGTTTAATAAACAATTATAATCAGATATGAATTATGTTGGTGAATGAGAATACAGATTTTATAATATTTTCTGAAACCTACTTGACTAATGACATAGAAAAAAGCGAAATAACTCTTAACAACTATAAACACTTTGAATCAATATTGGAATTTGCCTGAACCGGAGGTGTAATGATTTATTATAGGAATGATGTGAAAGTTAAAAAAAAAAATTGGAAAAAATAAACTGCCAATATATTGAATAAATGCGCCAAAATGAAATGTGAAAACGAACATATAATAATAGTGGCAGTCTGTAGGTTGCCTAGTTATACGCCCATGTTCTGAAAACGCTGCGTTTTCAAATCGCAAATCGTTTTTAAAACGCAAAACGCATTTAAGCATGTTTTGAAAACGAAGTGATTTGCTGGCGTTTTGCCTTTTTCGAAGTTGTGTTCGAACAAATAAAAAACATATGTTTTATAATAACAAAACATAAACATAGAAAAAATTATTCATAAAAATTTGTCAATTAAAAGAATTATCAAAAAATAAATTTTGTTTGAATAAATTTTAAATGAAACCGACTATTTTTATGCCTTAAACAAAAATTTTTTATTGAAAGTATTTAATAAACTATCAATTAAAATATATATATCTTGATGTGTTTCCATAAATTGCAGAAATATACACTGCCCTACTGACTTTTGCGGCGCCCTTCATTGAAAACTGGATTGATTATTAAGCTTAAAAAATATTTCCTTATGTACTTACATATAAATATGTACGAATGTATTTAAAATTTAAATATTTATTGTGAAACAGTAACAGGCGGCTTTTTTTTTTAATTTTATTTGTAAAATATCAGTGCAATGGCCGCAAATGCTTCTTTTTATTTAGAGATGTTACATATAAACACTTGCGAATAATTCGTGAGTTTCATCACGGGTAGCCGGTTACAAATAGGATCTTGAATAATTTTTTTATATCTCGTAATTGTTGGTAGGTGCTTGAACAGTTTTTAAATTATTTTTGAATTTTTATAAAGGGTTGTTTACTACTTTTTAATTAAAATATGTGAACATAATAAATTTCAAATAATATAATCATAAGTTTGAAAAGAGTAAGTAATTTTCGAGATCGAAGATCAAATTGACCAGCTGTTTGCATAAATCGCCAGTTTATAAGTAAACAAATGATACCGACAATTGACAAAAACAAAGCAAAATTTTAAATTGCATATCTTTAATTAAAATTGTGAAAAAATGTTAAAAGTTTTTCTCCAAATAAAAACAGAACATATTAAATTTTAATTTTACATCAATTTATTTTCTCTTTCAAGTGCAGTTTAAATAAAAATGACCAGATCGCTTCAGCATACACTAGCGGTTTGAAAACGCCAGATTTCTAGCGTTTTCGTTTGCCAGAACACCTGTTTGGCGTTTTCAAATCGAAAACGCAAATTTTAAGCGATATGCGTTTTTCAGAACAATTGTGAACAATTTAAAGAATCATGGATGAATTGGGTGAATATAATTGTGGAATTTTAATATAGACTGGTCGAGCGACAGATTTTAGAGACGAAAATTAGAGAGTTTTTTTTTAATGACAATGGAGTAAAACAGATAGTAGATGTTTATATAAGAGTCACTTCAAGTACAAAGACAATAATAGACTATGTGGTTACAAATAATGAAAATATATCGGTGCGCATAAATCATGACAACAAAATTACCGATCATATAAATATTGAGATAGAGAATATGACAAGTAATAAAGTACAGTAAAAGGAGATTGAGAGATTTAATTATAATAAAAATGCTTTACAAAGGGAACTGTTCAAGACGCGGATCATATGATCATATGTAGGATTATTTGACTTGTGGATTGAAAGTGCTGTTGAAAAATAGGGGTGAAATAATATAAAGGAATTCCGTGGTTTAGTCGCAACTTAATGATAATCAAGCAACAGAAAATTAATAGTTATTGAATTGCCACAATAGAAATACCACTGAAGCATAGTTATAGAGAAGTAACAAATGTTTACAAAACTAAAATCGTCTCTGAGAAAGACTTATATGTGACAAATAAGATAAAAAGCGCCAAAAATCTGATGAAAATGTGGAGAGAAATTATAGACCTAATCATAAGGAGAAATAAAACTGTGATACAATCTATGAAATTTAATCAAATAAAATATGACAGTGAATAAATTGCTTCGCAATTTAATAACTTTTTTTGTAAATAGTGTATAAGTGATAGTATACATAATGTGCAATATAAAGGGTCCGCCATCTAACTTTTTTTCAACTAGTGCTTATTTCGTGAATGGTAACACATCTCATGTCTGATTTGACAGATAATTAGTTTTATCCTTCCGCTGAACGAATATGGTTGTGTATACGCTTGAACAACGCCAGGAATCTGGGCCTGCGATCGACTTATAGAAGATGCCGATTTTGCTAAAAAAAAATCATCTTTTCAGATGAAGCTCATTTTGATCTTGGCGGGTATGTAAACAAGCAAAACCCGCACGCATACATTGAAAAGCCGATACACCAAAGACGAGTCACTGTTTGGTGCGGATTTTGGTCCAGAGGCATAATTCGAAAATGAGCAAGGAGTGGCCGTTACAGTCAATGGCGATCGTTATCGGGCCATGTTGAACGAATTTTTGTTCACAAAAATTGAAGAGGAGGATATTAGCAACATTTGGTTTCAACAGACGGCGCTACGTGCCACACAGCCGAAGCTACACTCGATGTTTTGCGCCATGTTTTTGAAAATCGTATTATCAGCCGCAAAGCCGCTTTAAAGGACAATATTCGTGAAGCTATTGGTGAAATACAGCTGCACACAATCGATAATGTGCTTAAAAATTGGACCGATCGTGTAGGCTACTACATGGCCAGCCGAGGCAGCCATTTGAATGAAATTATTTTTCATTATTAACCGGAAGGCTTGTACTTTCAAATAAAAAAGAAATTTGAGAAAATATTCTGTAGTTTTTTTATAGCATTTTCAAAAAAAAAAAAATAAAAAATATTTGGCGGACCCTATATAAGTAACGTACCTGTCAGTTATTGTAAATTTAGATTTAGTGAGATAAGTATGGACAAGTTCAAAAATGTGTGCAAAAAACTGTAAACAATAAACCTGACTAATAAAATATCAGTGCAAATTATACTAGATAATTGGAATCTTGTGGGAAGTGCAATATTATGGGTAATAAATGACTCACTTAGAACAGGGAATTTTCCAGAAACGTGGAAAGTAGCACCTATAGAAAAAATAAAAGGTACAGAGAAATGCGAAGAATATCGGCCGATCAATACGTTGAAAGCCTGCGAAAAAATAATGGAGAAAGTCGTGAAAATACAACTCGAAGAGCTCCTCCCATCCTCCCAGGAACACCGACGTAGGGCCGTATATTCTTTCGAATTTGAACACAATGTCTGTATTTCCTGATAAGCAACCTTTTCTTCCTCCTTAATGGCCGTCTTTTCTAGAATGGCCAGAGACAATAATGTCCCATTCCTGACTTTCTCTTCCTTGGTTCGATCCTGACCATCCGACAGGGCGTTCTGCCGAATTAAGGAATTCGAAGAATGAGCTGTTGGGAGGCCTAAAACACTATCGCTCGAGGCCTGCACCACCAGGTTCTGACCAACCGTGCAGCTACCGACGATTGATCTAAAATGACTGTCTTCCAGCTCATCGTCGATATTCAAGGACAGATCATCAAGCTCCTGCGTGATGCTTGTGCCCCCCGGGGGTGGTGTTTCCAGGCACTTCCTCTAGCTCTTTCTGAAGCTGGACCTTCTGAGTAGCAAAACTTAGATTCAAAAGAGCTAACCCGTTTTCCTCTTCCATAGCCAGTCCGTCATTAGATTTATCAGTATTAACATTATTCAAATTATCATTTCCATTCATTTTAATCCCACGACGGCGTACGTGGACTAGCCAACAACTTACAACCGGTCCGTGCCATATCACGGTAGGGGAGATGTTAGTAACCAGTTGTACACTTAACTGCCCATACAGATTCTCGGCCACCACCTTGATCTTAAAAGTGTTGGATAGCCCTTAGTATGCCAGCCTTTATGGACCCAAAAATTAATGCAATCAATGGAGCCTAGCCCAAAAAGAACCTAATGACGGAAGCAAGGAAGGAACTACAGCTGACACTTAAGCCACCACATCACGTTAAGATGACGGCGGTGGAAATATCATAAATACCGTTATGGTTTTTCATTAAGGATTGCGCGTAGGCTATCAGTGCAAATAAGGGTTCCTCCAACAAGCTAAGAAGCAAAATTTATTGCTGCTCTTAAAACGGTATTTCTGCTGGAAGATTCCCGTACGATCTGGTAAACAATGCTCGAATTGTGTGCTCGATAGTTGTCTAATAAGGCATACGAATTTTTACCGTTTTGGAATTATCCATCTGTATAATAGGTTATGTCTGGAGAAAAGATTGATATCTTATCAGAGAATATTTTCTTAAAGCATGCTCGGTTAGTATTGGCATTACCAAAACAGCTCAAACTATCATCTGTACGAACCATGGATTTGAAAGGCCTGTTTGTCGTTGGTTTCTGCGGTAAGAATGTGTTTGACTTTTTCAAAATATTGATCATGTTGGCTATGTCAGATTGTAGGTTGGATGTTCCATTGTTAAAAATTAAACTATCAGATGATATAGTAATCGCTGTGGAAACTAAATTGACCCCAGTTTTCAACAAAAGGTAATGGAAATCGATAACATTTGCTTCAGATTTAATTTATCTGACGGTGCAGTTCTGAAGCAGTTATTGATAGAGGCATTTAATTTATCTATGTACATTTTTTAGGCGTCCAGCCATAAATAGTTTCGCCGTGCAAAATTGTCCAGGTTGTTAATGAACGACAGATGTTAAGGCCTCTTTCTAAATGTACGCCTTTAGTTTTAACAGACTGTTAATTTTACTCAGCTTATATGAAAGATGTTTGATGTGATCGCACCAAACAAAGTTTCGGGTAAATAGTAAGCCTAATATTCTCATTTGATTAAAAATTACAAGATCTAAGTCTCTGATAGCAATTGTGTTGTTCGTACATAACAGCGCCTCTGCTTTTTCCCCATTGACGAGCCTTCATATCCAAGTTGTTCAGGTTGAAACGGACAACTTCCGGATTACCAGAGGCTACTGCAAAAATATTATCGGCGTATATACCGATATAATCGATTCCTGACAGATATTCAACAGCTTTAGCCAACGATTTTGCATATGCAGAATACAATACCACAGAGATTGTGGAGCCTTACGGGACACCATTATTCAGTGGACGAGTCAATGAAAAGTAGCCGTCCACTTAAACGGATTTCCTCCGGTTCTTGAGGAACGCCCCATCCATGCAGCTTCATTATGATAAATGTTGATACAACTTGTCCAAAGCTTTTTCAATGTTTTCCGAGAGGACTAGATCGTGTTTGCCATTCTTCAAGTTCGTACGTAAAATTTCCTCAAGTTAGTGACATATGCTGTAAACTCCGTGTCGTGGTATAAAGACATGTAATTTAGGTAAATTGTGTTTTGTGTACTTCCAAAACTGTTTGGCTAAAATTATATCAAATATTTTTGATAAGACTGGCAACAAAGAAATCGGTCGATATCCTTTACTACTATTTAAGTCTTTTCCGGGTTTTGGTACTGGCGATAAAATAGCTGTTTTCCAATCCTGGGGTTAATTCCATAGGATAGAATGTTATCGTATAGTTGGCACATATGCTGGAAAACAGGAAAGTCTCAATAAACTTCACGAATTTGTGCGCTCACGAATCAAAATGGCCAGCGATAGAATGAAACCGAAACATTTCGTAATTATCACCCTACCAATAGAGGAGAGACGTAAGAGGGCTTGGGTATACACAACAGAAAACAAATAAATGAACGCCGTAATGTAAATGAAATGATTGGATATAATGGTAATAGGCATCATGGAGGCTGTGATATGAAAAAATTGCTACGTAACAGTAAAGCTTGTTACAGGAGTGAAAAGAGTAAAAACGAATATAACATAACCGTTGATAAAACAGGTAATAAGGCCAAAGAGACCATTATCAACATCAGACAATTACATTTGGAGGTTAACGGGGACTGGTCAACGGCTCAGAGAAAAGACCCGGTACTGGCAAGGATAAAAGCGGCTAAAGAAAAAGACAATTAAAGAGATAACAGCAAATAACCTAATAAAGGCTTATTGGGCTCAATGGAATAGTTTAAAGCTGATAGATTGGTGCTTATACCGAAGCTGGGAAAGTGCAGACGGCAATACAACTTCCAATCTAATAGTGGTTTCTTCCTTAAAAATAAATGAAATTTTAAATCAGTCTCATAAGGAACACAGCGGAGGGCATCTCAGCGTGGCAAAGACAGTAGAAAAATTAAAACAGCGTTAATATTTGGTTGGATGCAAGTAAGCTGCCGCCGAATGGATAGCGAAATGCACTGAATGTATTGCGGCTCGTGATAGGTTGAAAGCCAGGTATGATCGAGCAGCAAATGCTAAGAGCTTCCATAAGGGACAACTGGTCCTACTCTACAACCCATAGCGGAAGAAAGGAGTGTCTTCAAAACTGCCAAATTACTGGGATGGATCTTATAAGGTAATCAAAATATTAAACGATGTGGTATACAGAATACAGAATAATAATAGCCCAAGATCAAAAATGAAAGTGGTACCTCTGAGCGACTGGCGAGCTATGGGAAGAAAGATAATGAGACTATTCTGGACGAACAGGCTTAAGTGGACGAACAGGCAATGCCATACTTATTTGTGTATCTGCAAGCACTGCCAATTAATTCATATCTGGATAACACAATATTACATGTCTAAAATTAACGGATGGAGGATATGAGATCATTTGAGACATTTCCGGAACTTTGCAAACTGTAGGCAATTAGGTATATAAGGAGACTGCTTTGCCTACGTAGATCAGTTAGCATTTGGCTAGCATAAAGTAAAGTCTGTTTAAGCGGAAATAAAAGTGTTGTATAAACGAATATTAAGTGTTGTATTAAGACTAACAGTATAAAAATTATAGTGAAATAAATAAAAACTGTAATACAACAACAAACGTGGAGCTTATTTTATTTTAACGCAATTTAAACGAACTCAAACTTTTTAAAAAGGTTAAAACGTAACAATATTAAAATAAGTTTTGACGGCCATGACTTCCGGATCGAAAGCTGCGCCGAGCTAAGAGATGACAATACATGCGCAAAATCATCAGCAATTCCAAGGAGTGTGTTAGGCTGCTATTATCTACACATATGTTTGGAAAATTTTTAAATCGACATATATATTTATATTTTCCTCTTGGCTTCCTTACACTCTCTTTTAGTTTCTGCACATAATTTTCTTCTCCAGAGAAATTAATTTAGATATATCAGCCATGCAGGATTATTTTTATCTTTCGGCTTACGCCTTAACGGAATAGATTCATTTGCTGCTTTTTTTGACTTTCAAAAAGAGGCCAGTTTGCTTTACTGTCATTAAAACGAGAAGAGTGTTTTCTATTAAATGTTACGTTGTTATTCGTAATCTTAATAGGAAAGTGATCAACGACCTCTGGAATAGGCAAACAAGTGCAGTCCAGGCGTGGAGCAAAATCAATACATGACATTGATACATCGACCGCAGTAAGCGTATCTCTAGTGTACAATAAGGTGGGTGACCCATCGTTCAATACTACCAAATTATTATTGTTTGCGAATTCCTCAAGGATTCTACCACTTGGTGACTTCGTGGACTAACCCCAAAGTGTATCCTGACAATTTAGATCACCCAGAAGCATATGATCAATATTTTTGTCTATGTAAATATCATTTATATTTGATGCAGTTAAGTTGATATCATTCTCCTTATAGATGCTTGCGATATTTAAAATGTTCTTAGCTTTAATTGTTATAGTTTGAAAAAGTAGTTACCTGTAAATTTTATATGTTTTGTCACGTTCAAATTTGTTCTTACAAAAATTGCTATGCCTGATTTGCGTAGACGTAGTCAATATTATTATGATAAAAATCTTAGAAACCTGGTAAGTGCCAAATTCGTATAAGTTGATTTCTTGTTAATACCCTTTGAGTGTCGTTGTCGTGTGTTTGTTGGGAGTTATAAGTATGTACATTAATTTGCGGAAATTTCTTGTATAATTGTGTACACGTGGCATCATTATTATCAGTTGTCATTCTATTTGTATTTTTTGGGGGCGTGGTAAACCTTTGATCACTTATATCATGATCGGCTATCATTTCACTGAATTAAGCATTGGAATTTGTCTCTTCGCTCTTACAAAAGATGCTGTCATCTACGAGAGAATCATAACTACTTCGTTTGTTGTTTAGATTTTTGTGTAGTTTGATTTGATTTATTAGTGAGGTTAGTATTTAATTGAATATATGTTGGTTGTGTGATGATTGTTGTTAGATTGGGAGATGATGGTTGTTGTAGAAGATTTGTGTGTTGCATGTTCTGTTTTGTTTGTTTGTTTTTTTGTACTTGCATATGGTTTTTTTGCTTGCAGAAGTTTCTGTTAATGTTGAATATTGTTTTGTTGTTGTTTACTATTTGTATGTAGGATTTTTATTGCGGTTATTACGAAAGGTTTGTAGCATATTTTGTGTTAGGTTTTCATTAAAATTTTTCCATGCGTCACCTGTAGTAAATTTTCTGGATATTCTAATATAATTGACCGATTTATGCTTCCAAAATATTGGGCATTCAGGGTCGTAGGAGGGATGACTTTCTATTTGGTAGTTGACACAGAACTTACTGGAGCATATGTTTTTCCACATAGTCACATTCTCGACATTGCTCAACACTTTTACACCATTTCCTGGTGTGACACAATCTTTGGCAGTTTACATATTTCATAGTATTAGGAATATATTCGTTGACAGGGATTCTCTCGCAGCCTAGGTTCAAAAGTTCAGGTCGGTAAAAAAGGTAAAAAGTAATAACTGCTGCACCAGTAGCTACAATTTTACCATTTACTTTCTTATTAATTCTGCGCACTTTAACAATTTTTTCATCCTTTAACAACAACTCATCTTCAGGTATTTCTACAATTTTTCTCCAAAAAAAAATACGGACTTGAGTGGTGTTGAGCGTTTTATATACAGATGTTTTAACTGGAATACAGTCTATATAATTAGCCTTTAGGAATTTCTCGGCAATATTAACATTGACCACTTTAATCAATAGATCCCCATTTTTTATTTCCTTAACTTCTAGGCGATCCCGCGATATATGGTTAAGGCCTCTTTCAACTTGAAAAACAATGTGGGAGGCAAGTGGTGGCACTTTTATGTTTTCTTTTAAGGATATAATCGATGCAACAAGATAACGTGGCTGGTTATTTTGATTTGCCGATGTTTCAGGTTGAGGTATAATGTCTTCTGCTCTCGGTCTTTTATTCCTGCTCTTCTTCCCGGACGACAGGTCTAATTCTCGAAACCGGTTGTAGTCCGTGAGACGAACCCCGTTCATGTTGAACACAAGAAAAACTTTCTATATATGTTAAGTTTTCAAAAACAATTGAAATTCAAACAGAAATTTAGTTTCCAAGAAAAATTAGATCACAAAACGAAAAAATAAACAACTAATTTATAAGAAACACGTGGATACGATATATACACGCTGAACAAAAACACCGTTAATAATAAGACGTCTTTATACGGCAATTAAGCAATAAAGTAAAAACTGGAATATTTTGAGGAAATACAACAGTACTACTTACGTAATTGTGATAACTTCAGAATAAAAAAGGTTATCGACAACATCTGGGCAGCGCATGTTATTCTACAAGGGCCTTAATTTGTATAATCGTCTTTATTTTTTTTTTTTAGTAAATCTAATAAATTTTCAGAAAATTTAAATATATTTATCATATTTGTCTATTTTGATAAGATTGAAAAACAGCCAAAGTTTTGTTTTGTGGTCACACTATGCACATTTATTTCACCATTTTTGTCTAGTCAAATAGTGTTAAATAGAAAAAAGGGAAGACATGTTTGCCATAAGATCACCATTGAGAAAGATTTGACACGAAAAAAATATTTGATCACTTTTAAAGAATTATTTTCATAAATATTACAAAAGTGCTATGCATGGTGCAATTACTCTGCTGTCACAAAAATCCAATGCTGTGATAAACAAGATAAACAAAAATAACTATCTGTCAAAAATAAATAGATAATATATATATTATTTTATTATTATTATTTTTTATTATTATCTTTCTTTATTAGTATCAATAATAGTTTGAATTTACATATACAATAGTTTAAATAACAAGCTTTAGCTTTAAAATACATTGTTTCTAACAAAAAATATAACATTTTTTCGAAATATGTTCGGATTGCGCTCATTTTTAACTTCACTGGGTAATCTGTTGAAGAGCTGTAGTCCTTTGTAAAACAATGAGCGTTGCATTGCGGTTGTTGTAGTTCTTTGAATTCTGAAGTCATCATTATTCCTCAATTGGTATGGTTGTGTTTTCCCGACATACATTATTTGCTCTATTATATATTGTGGTGCCATTCCAATTTTAATTTTTTGAATAAAGTTTACGGTATTTAATTTCAGTCTTTCCTTTATATCTAGCCATTTTAGAGAGTCAAGCATAAAGTTTATCGGTGTATATCTGTTGTATTTCAATATAATGCGCATTGATTTATTTTTGCAATCTATCAAAATGAGGTTTAATCATTGTGTTGTAGATTGTGATTGCTGTTAACGTATTTATTTGTTTTCTTAATATTCTAAAGAAATTAATTTTTTTTTCCAATTTTCTTGCAAATATATTCAATATGACCTTTTAAATTCAAAGTATTGTCTATTGCAAAGCCCAAGTATTTCATTTGATTTACCTTTTCTATTTCTTCATTATTGATTTTGAAGGTAATGTTGGTCTTAGTTTTAATTTCCATTATTTTAGTTTTATTCTCGTTTAATTTAAGTTTATTCATCCGCAGCCATTTGTTTAAGTTTTCAATATCTTTACCGAGTCCTTCCTAACATTGTTCATCTGTACTACCCATAATATATATAAGTGTATCGTCCGCATATAAATTTATTTCACAATGACTTATTATATTTGGCATATCGTTTATATATATAATAAAAAGCAATGCCCCTAAAATTGATCCCTGTGGTACTCCATATTCGTTATTAACAGTCCTGGATTTAATATTATTTACCTTTGTTATTTTTCTCCTATTCGTCAAATATGATTCAAACCATTTTAGTTTAGTTCCTTGAATGCTGTACTTGAAAAGTTTCTGCAATAGTATACCTCTATTGATTGTTTCAAACGCTCGTTTAAAGACTAGAAAAATTGCAACAACCCTTTTGTCTTTTTCCGATTTTTTCCACCTGTTTATAAGAAAATTAACTGCTGTTTCGCAAGAGAAATGTTTTCGGAAACCAGACTGATACTTAGATAATAAAGCGTTTGATTCCATATATTGTTCCAATTGTTCCTTTACTACTTTTTCCATTACTTTTTCACACGTTTTCAAGGTATTAATTGGGCGAAATTCTTCACAAAGTTTTGTCTTAGCAATCTTCTCAATGGGTGTTATCATTGACTCTTTCCAATTATCAGCAAATATTCCTGTTCTAAGAGATTCATTTATATTAAGCGAAAGTACCGAAACCATTTATGAAATATGTACTTGGCTCCTGTTTAATTCTTCATGCTATATAACATAAGCCTAATAATTTTCATATATTCTTTTTAAGTTTAAATAAAATATCTTATGTTTACTTAAAATACATAAATATTATTTTAATAAAAAAAAACTTAAATACTCTAAAGGCTCAGTAAAATGCAAAACGCAGTATCAAAAGATCGCTTAAGTTTCAAAATGTGTAGCATGCTCTCTATATACATACCAATATTTTTTTAAATTTGTAATTGCACTTAAAAAATTTTTTTTACGATTTTTGAGAAAAATTGTATATGAAGATTTGAGTGATTCAATATTTCACTAGTTAATGAATTAAAAAAATGTATACATTTTTGTAAAAAGAATATTATTTTTTAAATTTTTAATTTATTTTTTAAAATTTTAAGCTGACTGCTTCCTTAGTTATTTTAGGATAAATCTCTTTTATATACTATGTAGATTTTTAATAATTAAACTCTGTACAAAAACGAAATGATTTGCTTTAAACAAATTATTTGTTAACTTAAATTGTAATATTAATTATTAATTTGTAAGTTTAAATTTTACAATATTGTCTGCTATGAGTGATACAGGATTTTGTCTGCTAAACCTCCCCGTTAACGAATAAAGTACTAATGATTCTCGATCGCTGATTCTGTCATCGATGATGTTGTCCAATACACGGAAGCTTGCAGGACAAAATCAACTTCTGTCATCTATGAAAATTTGAACAATTACTTTAAAAAGTCATGCATGACACCAAAAATAATTTATCGTCAGTCATGATTCGATTACTATTGTCAGAGCTTATCACGACGATTTACTATGGCGTTCGCCAATGGGTTAATTTCAAACTAAAAATACGTTTTTGCAGTGTCGCTTACTGATTTTTACATGTTCTTCGCGAACCCCTGGAATGTTCACAGCCGCATTTGAGAACTCTTGATTTAAAAAAAAATAAGTTTTAATATAAAAAAAATTTGAATACCTAATGTTTGTTAATGTTTTGTCAATTGTCGCCTAGTGTATATCTACAAGTTTCGATTTTAAATATGAACATAATCGCATTTCGTATCATTTTTACAAGTTTCGATTTTAAATATGAACATAATCGCATTTCGTATCATTTTATTTAAACAGTCAAAAATTTTTCGTACTTGGGAGTAGGTTTTTCTATCCGAATAATTTTTTGTACTTAGCACGACCCATTGCAATCATTCTAATCCTAAAACTCTTGAAAACTAAATGTAACTTTTAATAAAGCAGATGCAACTTATCGTTTTAAGTTGTTGAAGAAAAAATTTTGCGCACTACTTTAACCCTTTTGAGAAATAAGAACAATTGTGCTATTATTTTGACAGGTCGAATTTGGACCTGTGAAAGTTTGGCATAAAAATAACAGCACTTGGAGCGCCATAGCATCATCTAGGGTTGGCTGATATTACAGATCCATAGTATTATGGATCGATACAATTACAAAAAGCTTTTAGAATGAATTTTGCGTACATCAGTTGACATGTTGAGTCTAGGCCAAAATTAGATCTCACAAAGCAATAATCCTAATAATACAGCAAAAATTATGAGAATTATGGCTGCCGTAATATATACGTAGGCAGATGAAATGCCCTCCTCACTAGCTGGACCTAATCCGTTTGAAATATTTTAAAGTGAACAAATTACGGCACCAGCAGGGAAACGTTAATAGAAATATTACAAAGCTTGTCGCATCAATACCAAATCAACTGCAAGCAGTGATTGGTCAACAAAATACTAATTTTAACGAATTTTAAATACAACTATTTATAATTTTTACTAAAAGTTTTTTTATGTATGAACACTTGTCTACTAAACTATTTTAATCCTCCTGAATAATTATTTTTAAAAACACTTTTGAGAAAATAAATTTGTATATTTTGACACTTTAATCAAATAATTATTTGATTCAAATATTTATATCAGTCGGAACGCATTGCAAACATGTTTTCGGTTATTTTATTCACCCTATTTGACTGCTGTTTAAGCAAACGAAAATTATAAAATATTTGAACGTAGTTTGAACATAAAATAAAATAGTTTTGTGTTTGATATAATTTGAAGCAAATGTAAAAACAAAAGTTTTCATCAAATATTTTCCAGGTTAGATGAAAGTCATTACTTATAGCGATGGTATTATTTTGACAATAACTGTATGTATTGGGAGTAAGAATTAATTCGGTCCGTTTTTAGCTCAACAAACTCATTTATTTCAAAAGATAATGAATTAATCAAACTATTGTTTATCACTGTTTACAACATTTCACACCTATTATGCAATTTATTCTTCTCGTCTACTTCTCGTCTTTGGAGGCGATCCAATTTTGAAGCCAATTTTCAATTTCTTTTAAAGAAGTGGAGCGGTGAAATACCTAATAGTCAGAAGGTGCATTGCCGGGAGAATACGGCGGGTGCGGTAAGATATCTAATTTGTTCTTTTCCAAAATTTTTTTGGCAACTTTGTGAAGTGTGGACGAGACATGTTAAGCAAAATAATAAATTTATCCGGCCGTTTTTATAAATGTTTTTATATTTCGGCTGTTTTACTCCTTATGCAAGGTTTAGACGAAATAATTTCAGTTTGTACCAACCATCGGGGCTTTTAATATCGAGAGATGCAATTTTGTCCTTATCGTGCCAGAAAAAGCACTCTAAATTCATTATTTCCACTTTTTTTTAACTTGAGACCAGCACTCGGGAGATGACCCCTAGTTATGCAGTGCATTGTGCTGGTACTAGGAAAACAGGTTATCGGAGGAGAATAGAGGGAGTAGTGTGTATGTACGTTTGATTTAAATTTACCCATATCGTAAGTGACAGGAAAACCTTTCGCTGGAAGACTCTCCACGAACGAACTGTGCGACTGGTCATTCCTCAAAAGAATTTTAATCGAACTAGCGTTATTTCTGAGTCTTACTTCCCCTGAGAAAAGAGCCTTCTCACGCCTAAGTACTACGGCACACGAAGATCTCTGTTTGCGTAGCGAATCAGTAAAGTCGCATTTATTGTTGCGCCAATTCTTGAATGCTTCCTCTCTAGATTTGACTGCTAGTCTGCACGTCTGATTAAACCAAGATTTGTTTCTTGATTTAATCGAAATCTGTTTGGATGGAATAAACATATCCATCCCTAGCTTTATTATTCTGACGACCATCTCTGCCATAGTATCGACATTTGAGTCTAGGAAACAAAGTTTCCAATTAAAATGCCCAAATAAATCGTTGAGCTCAGCCCAACGTGCTTTTTCGTAGACATAAACAGAGCGTTTCGTAGTTGTAGGTGAGACGCCATGAAGGGCGGAGAACGAAGAGGCAGAAATGGTACAATGATCTGAGTTACAGAGAGGTGCAAGAACCTCAACTTCATACTTTTCAGGGTGTGAAGTGAGGAAAAGGTCGAGGGTGTTATTTTGCTACCCATCTACACATGATATATGTGCAGATTTATTCACTAGTTGCGCAAGGTGATTATGCGCGACAAATAGCTCGACATATTTGCCTTCAGGAGTTGTGCGGCCAGAATGGCGTAGCTAAGACGATTTGTGAACATCGAAATCACCAGCACCAACTATTTCACTGTTCGGGCAATTCGCAAAGATACATGATATGGATTCGGAAAGAGAGTCGAAGCAAGATATGGAAACCTCTCTCCCCGCGTTTGGACTTCTATACAGAAACCCGAAGTGCTAAAGGTGTGCCCTGATTCTGAACTTAACCCAAAGACAGTTAAATTCCGCATCATACATTCCAAGAGGTAGCTAGCATTGGCACACAACTTCACCGCGAATATACATTTCAAGACCCCTATGGAATTAAAAAGGGACAGAAGGTGATATTCAGGGATATGAAGATCCTGTGGATCAGCATTTTCAGAAACCTATGTTTCACATAAGGTGAATAAATCCGCCCTATGGAGACAAATGTGCGCATAAACAATCTACGCACATTACAGAAATCTATGCGAAAGGACCTGTCTTAACGAAAATAGATTACTAGAAATCGAACGCCACAATCCCCTAATTCGTAAAACAAGGAAAATGATTGCTGCAAATTGATTATTCAACGGCTACAATCAACAACAACAATCATTCACATGCCGTTCGTACCGAAAGTTACACTAGAGAGCGGGATGGAAAGGAAAAGGAAAGAAGAACAGTAGCACAAGCAAGGGAGTCAAAAAAGCCCCAAGCCGGGTTAAAAGTATACACAACGTAAAAACTTAAATTATTTCATTTTCTTCGCTTCAGAAGGACCACAGTGTCATCAAAATTTAAATTTCTTTTTCAATTTTGCATTTAATTTCTTTTTTATTTATGTATTATATTGTTATTGTCGTTTGTTGCTCTCTTGTCAATTTTGTTTTAGTGTTACACTGAGTAATATATTATTAAAGATTCATTGCATTTTCATTTATCCAGTTAACGTTGTTTTTGTAATTTAAAATTTATTTATTCTCATTTCGTCAAGTGCAGTGATGTTAATTTTATTATTGTAAAACTATGTAAATGCGCAAGTTAACTGTTTATATTTTGTTTTTTATTATTTTCTATTTAGTTTATGTTGTTATTGTTATTTAAAATTTGTTATTTCGTCAAGCGTAATGATTGTTTTGTTACATCGATTTATGTATTTTGTCACTTGCAATTTCTGTAATTTTTTAAAATTTAAATTAAACGATATATTTTTTATTAATTAATTTTTTATTTAGCTGATGTGTTGCTTTCAGCTTTCAAATCAAAAGTATTTTTAGAATTACATATTCTAATTATTTATACATTTTTTATAACATAAGAAAACATAATAATTATTAATGAAAATAAAATTATAATAAACATAAATTTAAAAGTAAAACAAATTGAAAGAAATTTACAATATAACATAATAATGAAATAAAGGAAAATAAGGGTGGGAATATATTAAGGTTATTTATATAACTCCCACACTCTATATGTTATTATTATTTAAAAGTTTAAAAATCTTCTGTTTTATTATAACTTTTCTTGTGTTAAATTCTAAATTTAAATGAAAAACACGTTTGAACGACATCGGTGACAGAACACTACTGATTTGGTTTATTTTGACTTTTCGTTGCAAAAATCATAACTTAAAATAATTAAGATATTTGAAAAAGTTACAAAGATATTCAGGGGTGTAATAGAGTCGGAATTGAAAATCGATTCTGATATGAATTGGTGTCATGAATGGTCTTGGTTTTGCCTTGTTTCGAAAACAAAACCAATCTTCGAAACAGCTGTTAAGGTTTCGTTTACATTTTTTTGATTTTGTTTATAATTTCGTGCTTACAGTCTACATTACAGTACAGAGGGTTAAACAAGCTAATTTATATTAAATAATTAATCGCTGTAATCAGTAAAAATGAATGTGTGTTTTTATGTGGTACATATGTATGTTTGAAACTTATAGACAGTTAAATGGCCGAACCGATTTTCTTAAAATTTTTACAGTATTTTTTTGTCTGGAAGGCACTATAGGTTATATAAAGCGTGTTTTTTATAGAGGTATAGAACTTTAAGTTGGCATTACTTTTCAAGATGGCTATCGATTTAACGGCTGTCAAGTTATTTATTCTCAGTTTGGTTTGGCAATTCATCATGAATAGACTCACGCCCGGCGTAGATTCGTCGAATGGGCTCAAAATGAGATTACCGTTGTCAACCTACGTCAACAAACAAAACTGCGCATTTGGAGTGAAGGTAATCTTCAAGTGTATGTGGAAACACCGTTACATCCAGAAAAACTGACTGTTTGGTGCGCTTTATGGGCTGGTGGAATCATTGGTCCGTACTTTTTCAAAAACGATGGTGGCCAGAACGTTACAGTCAATGGTGATCAGTATAGAGCCATGATTACTAACTTTTTCATTCCTGAATTGAATAACCATGATGTCCAGGAGATGTGGTTTCAACAAGACGGCGCAACATGTCACACAACTCGTGCCACAATAGATTTATTGAAAGACACGTTTGGTGACCGCCTAATTTCACGTTTTGGACCTGTGAATTGGCCTCCAAGATCTTGTGATTTAACACCGCTAGACTACTTTCTGTGGGACTATGTAAAGTCATTGGTCTATGCGGTAAAGCCACAAACGCTTGACCATTTGGAAGACAACGTTCGCCGTGTTATTGCCGATATACGGCCACAATTGTTGGAAAAAGTCATCGAAAATTGGACGTCAAGATTGGACTACATCCGCGCCAGCCGCGGCGGTCATATATCAGAAATCATATTTAAAATGTAATGCCACATGATTATCTTTCGGATAAATAAAATTCATGTCAATCGAATAATCCATCGTTCACCATTTTAAAAATTCCAATTGGGCGGTGACACGCCTATAAAAACCCGTTTTTCAGCTGTACTGCGGACAAGAAGGGATTTCGAGTCGACAACACTTTAATGGGGTCATCGTTCCTTTTTAAAATTTTTCTGTTGATTTTACGTTTTGGCTATATAGGCTGTAAAGCATTATTCACCATATTTTGAGATCTGCCAAGAATTTCTGATCTTTTTAGAATTTCATTGGCTATAATAGTAGCGTACAATTAGATTCTATAAAAATGCCAATTTTTCTATATTTTTTGAAACGTTGACGTTTAAATTATGAAATTAAACTTTTTTAATAGTGTAGTTATTAATTTCCTCGGTAGGTACCAATGAGTTTTTAAATATTTCAATATTTCTCGGTAGGTATCAATGAGTCTTTTAAATATATCAATATTTCTCAACTTTTCTTAATTGTATACAAATAATTTTTAGGACATAATAAAGTGTAGTGTATAACCTAAAATAAATATGTTCACATCTATCGTGTTTAATATTTCAATCGTGTTTAAGCATTAAACATTTCGATTTTTAGATATTTTACCATACATTGACGTGTTTTGTTAAATATTTCAAATGAGATGTTTTAGATTCACACACTTCGTTAAACACGTAAATGAAAGAGTTGCATTTAATTTTGGGGAGGCTTCAGTATGTAATTGATAAAGCTGTTAATTTTTTATGGTTATTAAACATATATCGTAGTGTTCAATGGCTGCACATAAAAAAAATAAATGAAAACAATAAACACTAAAACAAACAACTAAATGCCATGGATTAAAGAAAAAGAAAGAAGCCTTTGGTAGCTGAGGAGGAACAATTTTTGGTGGAAATTTGGGGCGAATTTATACATGAAATCCTTGGATGTCGAAAAAACAGCCATGTGTATGAGGAGATAAAAACCGATCTCCAAAAACATTAAGAAAATTGTTCATTATGTTCACCCAATTTTTTTTATATGTTTTTAATTTTTGCAAACTTGTTTACAATTTTTACAAGCACCAAAAACAGCTGATAAAACGTCATTCTTAAACATCTCAAACGTAGTGTGAACGGTTGTGTTTAGTTATTGAAACATTTTGCTTAAACGCGTTTAAAAACACAAGTGTGAGCATAGCATTACTGTATTATATAGGGTTATTATTTTTTTTTGCTATTTGGTTTTTCAGTCTAAATTGTTTCAGTGTAAAAAAGGAATCTTGCGTATACACGATCAAGTTTTTTTTAAAATTGTTTCACATATATTGCTTCTTAAAATTTACTACAATTAATAGCTGTAGGCAACACGCAAGTCAAGAAGTCGAAATCAACTTGACAACAATATATTTGCTTAGGATGTGTTTTCTTGAACGTAAATTGATACATTCGATTGAAAGCAAAATTAATATGAAGTTCGTATCAATTTTTGCAAATGTGATTGAGCATAAAAGTGTGAGTGTATTAAAAAGTGAAAGCTAATAATTGAATGTGTAACTCCCGGGTAACAAACGAACAACGCTTGCAAATCATTGGATATTATTATCAAAATTGGTGCTGTGTAAAGCTGGGATCATACAATTGTCGCGAATGCACCGATTTGGCACAATGTATATTGTGCGTTATTGTTGCAGAATATAAAAATTCTCCTAATTTATTTTACGAAAATAAATTTAAATATTGTTACGTACTGTCCACTTCTATTGTCGTACCAGAACACAATAAATATTGGCGTTGTTATGATATTTTTGTTACCGCATGATCACCTACTAAACAGTCACATGATTGCCGTACCAATAATTGGTGCATTGTGTTAATCGTAATCATCCAGGAAACTCATTTTTGGGTGAACAAAAGAGTTCCCGGATTTAGTGTGACAGACAGAGGCAGTTCAAGAGCTACTAATGCACCCTGGAAGATGCACTGTTTGGTGCGGTTTGTGGACCGGCGGTATCTTTGGTACGTATTTCTTCAAGAACGATGAAAATCGTTACGTTACAGACAATGGAGCAAAATATCATGCGGTTGATTGTTGACTTTTTTGCCCAAGTTAGTGGAATTGAACTTAATTGACATGTCGTTTCAATTAGACGGTTACACATACCACACGGCACGCGATACCATGAACCTATTGAGAGTCAAGTTTGGTGAGCAATTAATTTCTCGTTTTGAAGTAGTCCGTTGGCCGCCAAGATCAGGCGATGCGTGAAGACTCTCATGTGCTGAGAAATTCACACAGCTATGAAATACAACATTACAACTATCATTGGTCAGATACTAGCCAGAAAGCTGGAAAAACAATGCCAAAATTGAAGCTCACAGATGGTCCACTTACGTCGTAGCCGTGGGCAACATTTACAAGAACAAAAAGTAAATGGTAGGCATTCATTTATCGCCTCAAATATTTCATTTACTTTTGCAAATTATCCGTGTTTTTTTTTTAATTTTCAGAACTGTAATATTACTGTTTTAGTTATTATGGAAATTAAGTTGTAAATTATTTTTATATGAACCTATCTATATATTTGCTCGTAACTTAAACGAATTCATAAATTCAGTTTGAATTTGAAAAAATTTACTGTTCCTTTTATAAACTTACATATTTTTTACCCTTAACTGGCATCGATATTATTAAATATATACATAAATGGTAATTAAGGACCAAACTGACCTCATATAAAAAAATGCTAAGAAATAATGCTTTGACATGTAACCCCTGGGTAAAATTTGTATATTCTGCAATAATAGTCTCTGTTAAATTTAGATAAAATTTTCATTCCCTTCATTTTAAAAATTATCAGCTCTATTCTGAATATACCCTAGAAATAAATTCCCTGGGAATTTAATTTTTTCGGGAATAAAATTCTTCTATTCCAAATAGACATACAAACATTCTATCTGGGAAGCACAATGACAACAAACAACGGTACAGAAACAGACGTTAACAACAGGGTCAACAAAGTGATAGCGACATTTGGGCAACTGCAATAAAAATGGAGAAGGTCATACAAATCCAGACAAACCAAGCTCGGAATGTTCAACTCATGTGTAAAGTCAATTCTGTTGTATGGCAGTGAAATATTAAGTGCCTTAGAATCATGTAGATATACTTGCCTAACAACATAGAATTATGGTATTTAACAAATGAAGAGCCCATACTGAAGCAGATAAAGTAAGGCAAGTGGAGATGGATTGGCCGTACTTTAAGGAAAAATTCTCATAGTATTATAAGAATGGCACTTGAGTGAAATCGTCAATGACTAAAGCTACGGTCACATTTGCAAAATATTTGACCAAATTTTGTTTTCCCTTATTTGATTTAAATTTGGGTGAAACAAGCAAAATTTGTTTTGTGGTCACACTACACAAATAGAAGTAGGGGAAAACATTTTTTCCCTACGGTTTTTCCTACGGAAACTATTGTATTTACTTATTTATTTTGAGTATAGCCAATTTCTATGGAAATCGCTAATATGATGAAAATTTGTTAAAGTCCAAAATAAATCAATTTCTTGAAATAAACAGTTCCGTAATCCATATTTATTTAAAAACCATGGGCTATTATTACAACTTGCTTTTATAGTTCGAATTAGTAAAATATACCCAAATCTCTCAGGACTAAGATTAAATGGAAGAATTCTTCCGTAAAAATAACAAGAGACAGTGAAAAAATTGGCCAACACACTCGTATGTTTAGTACACTATCGAAAGGATTTATAATTTGTGCTTCCTAGTGTATGTATTGAAATTATCAGAAAAAGAATTTTTAACATACCTAAATTATTTTTTTTAAACTTTCTTTTTGCCAATTTTATGAGCGTTTACTTTTTAGCTTAAGATTTTTAAAACAATATTGAATTTATCAAACATGTTATGTGCACATAGAATTTTTTTATATTCACTACGCGACAAAATAAAGTTAAAATTTTTAATGATTTTGCTAAGAATTAAAAACCACTTAAGATATTTTAAAAATTCATTTTAAACATAAAATAGTAACGTATCTGAAAAATAAAATTCAATTTTGATATATACAACATAGCAAAAAATTAATATTTATGAATTTTTTATAAATTAAAGAATATTCGCGCGCAACAATTTAAAGTATACAAATCAAACAAATTATATAAAATCAATTCCTACATAAAATTATAACTACTTATAATTTGTTTCGTGTACCCCTTTTATTTTCAGTGACTACGAAGTCGTTTCGGTATATTATTGACCAACTTGTCTAATGTTTCTGAAGGTATTCTTGTTTATTTAACCTGTATTCTTGTGACGAGCTTATAGCTTTAGATTTACTATTTAAAGATATTTTAATGTTCCGAACTGATATTTTATCAATAGAGTTCGAATTTAATCATTCCGACAAACTTTACCATATTTTTGTTTTATTATTTTCAAAAAAGGACCTTACAATGCGTAATGTATATTCATGATTGTTGTCCTGTTGGAACAGAATCGATCATAGTTTCATTATTCCGGCAGATATCTTAAAATTTTTCTTTAGCATTTTATTCTACACATTAGCTGTGATATTGCCACCGAAAAGAAAAAGTTAATTTTTGGACAACTCCTTTATAAAATTCAAGGGAATTTATTCCCAAAATTTGTCATCACATTCTCCCTTTAGTTGACTTTCATAATACCTACTTTATTCCCTTGGGAACATTTTTCATTTTCGAAGTTGAAAAGGGAAATATTTCCCCAGAAAATTTCTTTTAGAATAGGGGGACAGGGAATATGGAAAAAATTACCAGGGAATTCATATTCAGAATTGGGCTGTATAACTAACATTCTTCAACTTTGAATAACTTTTTCTAGCGTATAGCGGTGCCATTTTTGATCCCGCGATGTAAGTTAAGGGTTAATAATAATATTGTTTCTCTTATACTGACAGAAATATAATAATATAAAATAACTTAATTATTCAGAATTCCATTAAGTATTTTCACAAATACTTTTTTTATTTTTAACATTTTTGTTGGAACATTCTTAAAATATAAATTGTTTCCCAAATGTTTGAAACTGACAAATTTGTATAGAAAAAAATAAAATAAGGTGGTGTCTAAATTTTATCTACAAAAAACTTAGTTTTGCAAAAAACTTGCTAAATAAAACACTGAATATACTTACCTATAGACAAATGATTGTATTACGCATATTCTTCTTTATATATGTATGTATGTAAGTTGTCCTATGTTAACCATTTAATCACACTAGAACCACTCACAACATTAAAAAACAGGCGGTGCCTTCATAATGAATACCAGTAGGGGTGAAACCATAATGTTCCAATGAGACCCTATGTCTCCCTAAACATTTTCGACCTAAACCTATCACGATCATCACATTCACATAATACGTGTTCCGCTGTCCTGATGCCTGTAAGCACAGTCTACAAACATCAACATCTGTGACCGCCATCCTCTTCAGATGCGCTCTTAACCTACAATGGCTCGTAAGAAATTCCGTAAGGAGTTTTCAGTTCGACCTGCCAAAAAACTATTGACCCATATATTTAAGACACACTCTATTGTGGGCAGTTGCGCCACGCCTTCCAATGATTCAATCTTCCTAAAATTTTCCGCAACGCATATTTTGACTACGGAGAACAATTCTGGGTGAAAATATAGTGGTGTGCCTTATTTTTAGCTTTTACCCGGTGTGCTTTGTTCAATATCCGATTATCCAATCTTTCCCGCTTTTCTGATGATAAATATTGAAGCTTCAATTGTTGTTCACCACTTATAAAAAATCCCATACAAAAGTTAGGTACCTGTCTTTATAGTTTTTTTTACTTTTAACATATCTGGCTTTCATTTAAGTGCTTAAAACGTAAAATTTATATTCTACGAATTTTTTTATAACTTTGGAAATAAAAAAAAAAAATTCTACAAAAATTTGTTCGCTAATTTTGGTCAAAGTTAGGTACCTGCATTTAATTTTAAGTAAAATTAGTAATAGCCAACCGATTTTCATGATTTACAGCTTATTTTATTCTCAACATCTTAAGCTTTAATTTAAGTGCTTAATAAGTAAAATTTTCATTCTGAAAAATTTTTTATGACTATGAAAAACAAATGCTCTAAAAATGTTTTTTCGCAACTAAGTTATGAATAACTCCAAAACTGTTGAAAATACAAAAAAAAAGTGCTATTCAGGTGATTTATAGAAAATTTTGTTCCTAAACATTTGCTGGTACTTGTATTAAAATCGGTTAAGTCTAACTTAACTACCATATTTTAGGCGAAATATTTGCCACGCAAATAAAAAAATTTGAACCCGATGGAAAAAAACTGAAAACAGATTTCAATTGAGCGCATCAAAATCATTATATTCCATATAGTTTTATTTAAAAGCCTGAAAATTTTTTGTTTTTTGTAGACCAGTGTAATTAAACGTGGGGAAAAACAAGGAATTGAAAAAACAAGGGAAGAATTTAACAAAAAAGGTGAGCCAATTAGTTTAAAAATAGAGTGTAGAGAATGGAAGAAGAGGTACTGCGGTAATTCAGGCTGAAGAGTTTAGTAAAGTTTTATTTAAAAGCCAGAAAATTTTTAATTTTTTGTAGACCAGTGTAATCTGCTGTTAGTTTACTTAAGTATGGTTTTGAGTGTGGTATATTTGCTTACCCGTTGCAAGTGCATTTCTGTATATTGTGACGAAAATAAACAATGCCTACAGAACACACAAAAACATAAGTGTATCTAAAACTGTATTGTGTGAGTTTGGTCTATTGGTTTGTGTCAAGACTATGAATGTGTCACCCTAGTAATGCCATACTTAATTTGTGTTCTTAACAGTGTTGCCAATTGCGTATTGAGCGGTGTTACCGTACCGATTTTGGGTGTTACATTTTTATTAATGGAAATGAGTCGAATGTTGTAGTAGGTAGGTACGAAAGACGGTATCGAAGTACTCCACCCAGAGACTATAGAGCCACATTGTAGAAATACCTTTCCCTGGAAAGACAAAAGGAACAGAGAAGAAATGAAAAAAGAGAAAAAGGACGGACGGCAGGAGGAAAGAAGAAGAAAATAATGATTAAAAAGGGTATACAAGAAACAGACGACCAAGTAGAACCGGGTATACTTATTGAGCCAACCTAGATCTGACAGAAAACCCTCCGGGTCACATATCTTAACTGATACAATTTCATCCAGTCTACGCTAGTAACCCTGAAAACTACCGCCCAATAGCAGTTAGTTAGGCACTTTCCAAAGTTATGGAGAGTATGATAGTCATCACCTTGTGAAATATTTATAGTCCAACAATTTGCTGAGCGATCGCCAATATTGTTTCCGTAAGAGTCGCTCTACTGGTGATCTGCCGGCGGCACTCTCTTTAGGGTGGAACAGGGTCTATTCATGGATTTGGTGAGAAGTAAGGTTATGGCCCTGGATATTTCTAAGGCGTTTGAAAGTCTGCAACAAGGCTCTCATATCCAAACTTATTGCTTTTGGTGTGGGTAGTCACTTCTCTCGATTCATATCGAGCTTTCTCAGAAATCGCACTATAAGAGTGGTTATAGATGGAATCTCATCCGTCCGACTAGTTAGGATAAATTCAGGGGTACCGCAAAACTCTGTTCTTTCTCCAACTCTATTCCTAATATTTCTTAACAACTTTCTTTTTCTCACTTCCAATCCTATCTACTCTTTTACAGATGACAGCAACATTTGTCATTCATATTGGAGATTGGAGCGAAAAGGCGGAATATGAACGACACGCTTACAAGCGACGTGGCGAAAATCTCTGAGTGGTTCGCACGTAGTGGGGTCGACTTTAATGCGCGCGACTCAATGTTATCTTCTGACACAGACATGTTGTTGCTATCTGTATCTATGGGTAATGTAGATATTGAATAACCAGATGCTCTTGATGTTCTGGGTATGAGAGTTCACAGCGACGTTCATTGGAGCGAGCACATATTTCGAGTGTCGAAAGAAGCATTCAAGTGCTTCGGTTTTTTAAGACGATGTTAGAATCACTTCACTATATCGGATCTCCTTAATATTTACAAGACCTATATCCGACTCAAATTGGAATACAACTCTCATGTGCTTAAAAATTTATTTTGGAGCTTCTCGACCGCGTACACGAGAGGGCGAAGATTCTTACTAATGACATTAGGGAAACCAACTATCGATTTATTAGAGCATCGTCACAATGTGGCATGTGTTTCATTGTTTCAAGGAACTAGTTCCTGGTAATCATATATTCTTACGTAGTACTCGTATTTTTCGTAGAGCGCATCTCTTTGTAGTTAATAGTCCAGTGAAGCGTATTATAGGCAGAATTCGTTCTTTGGTCACGCTGTTCGTTTGTGGAATAATCTTCCTGCGAATGTCTTCCCTGCCACTTACGACATGAGCAAATTTAAATCGAATGTCCATAAACACTACTCCCTCTATCCTCCTTTCCAAAATCTATTTTTCTAGTACCAGCAAAATACATTGCATGAGTATGTGTTATCCCCTCAATGTTGGTCTCATGCCATAAAAAACAACCGTCTTACAGACGCTTCCGCCAATTCGATGCCTTTAGCCACGTCCGCCCTTGTCAGTTCATCTGCAATTTCATTTTCCCGCACGCCAGTATGTCCTTGAACCCAGCACAGTCTTACACTGCACACATCAAGGAGCGACTTGATGGTACTTGTGCACAATGCAACCGGCCTTGAGCTCACATGGCGACAAGTAAGCGTCTTGATAGCCGCCTGACTGTATATAAAAAACCACGCCATCTCCGTTAGCAGCCAAATCGCGAAAACGCTCAGCTGCTTTGAGGACAGCAGAGACCTCAATCTGAAAAACACCGCACTCGTCCGGAACAGTTTATTGTCACTAACCACAAGGTAGAAATCATGGACACCAAAATCAACCAGTGCTTCTCTAATCGACTCTCAACATTATTGAAGTCACCTTCGATACCCAAAAAGGCTGCAGAGTATAAATCCCATAGGCTTGTTGAGCCCTACTAAACGCCCTGCTATGGCTTGCTTCTCGGATAAATATCTACCACTCTCTCCATTGTTTTCAACAAAAACGATGACAGACTGATAAGCTTGCAATCACCCGGCATGGAGTGGCAAGAAAAGTATGAAAAGCACTTTCAGCCTTGTCCACGCCCTAGGCACAATTCCACCAAGAAAGCAAACCATAAAGACATTCACGAGGAACCTCATGGCAGACATTAGAACATTCTGCAACATGGCCGGAAAAATTCCATTCGGGCCAGGAGACATAAGACTCAAATATCCAGAATACCAAGAGTCTCAGAGCCAGATTCCGCTCCTGAGTCATCCGCCTTCGGAATGTTACCAAAGGCTGCATTGCCTTGGATAACACCCTTCTGAATCTGGACAGTTCATTGACAGAATCAATTTACTCACAAAAGTTCGTCCATGACTTCTGTTTTTCGTTGAAATATTTCTCTCAGAAAATATTGGAGATAAAAAGAAATAAGAAACGGGGTTAAATTCGGATTTTTAAATATAAATTATAATTCTTTATTAATTCGGGTGCTTTTTTTTCTACGACAATTGTACGTACCGTACTCTTGGGGGTTTACAATGTAAGTATTTTACAAAAAAGAGCAAAACAACATACAAGCGCGAGATACAAAACTTAACGAAGCACATAGATAAAATTATTAACAATAACAAAAGGACGTTCACACTATGCGCGTAAACATTCAGTCCCCTTGCAACAATGCAACAAGGACGGCTATGGATTACGCGGGTGATAGCGGGGTGAATTGAAATAATTAAAAAAAGAGTAAAAATATATAAAGGGTGTTTTTTAAGAAGTCTGCATTAAGCAAATTCTCATGGGATAAAACTTCTAAGAGGCGTAGAGGGTTTGATTTCAATTTTCTTAGTACGAAAATACCTGAGTTAAAAGTCTGTACTTTTTCAATACGACTCATAAAAGCGTGTTCTAGCTCATGAAAGCCAGCTAGTACGTCGTCGACATACCTTTGTGGTTTCAAAATTTCAGATGCCATAGGACTCAGGGGTTCACAATTGTTGACCAATTGCAAAAGAGTACAAATCGCTATATACGGTGCACAGTTCACTCCGAACGTGACCGTATTAAACTCATAGTCCAACACTTCAGGTACAGGATCCTTGCAGTACGAAATCCACTGGCGCTGGGTTCGATCAGGACGAATCAATAATTGGCGATATATGCTTTTGATATACGTATCAAAAACATAGCGACCGTCGGTTTTACTGTAAGTAGAAATTCGGCAAAGTTCTTTGACAGATGTCTCATTTTTGGTAAGTCGAAAGACTTTTGGAACTTCTTTAAGCTCACAAAAACGGGTCAGTTGAGTGTTTACTTCAACATGGGTGTAAAGTGATGCAATAGAGTGCGGGGGTTGAAACATAGGAAATTCACCAGTAAATATCCAACCGAAAACGGTTCTCTGGGAGATCAGGTTGTCATTCGGATGTATTTTTACATCCGTAGTTAATTTTTTTGGATATACATATCATTCAAAAAGTATATCTACAGGGGTAGACATGACGTCGGTCATAGTATTATCGGGAAAACTTGGGATTATCAACTCTGATATTGAGCATGAGGGCAATCGACCGATAATTTTGTTAACTACGTCTGCGCAAATTTCGAGTATAAATTCGGGATCAATCGGAAATCCGACCGTAAGAACGCACATAAGAGGATTATTTACCAGCTAAACGATCCATCATGCCAGTCACTTTAGTGGTAGGCACCGAAAAAGTTGGGATAGCAAGCCTCCTTTGCAACTTGCTTGAGATGAAGGTACCTTGAGATCCAGGGTTAACCAGCGCTCGAGGCGTACATCTTATTTTATCAATGTGCACAACACAAATAGTCATTCCTAAAAGCACTGTGGAAGTAGGGGGTGCTTCCAGATGTGTGGAATACGTATGGAGATTCTTTAAAATTCAAAGGAGGTTGTACCTGATTGTTAGCGGGGGTTGAATTAGATTCACGAGGGGGAGATGCAGGTTGAGTCATACCAGAAGCTATAGGTAGCTGGAGTGTATTACAGGTAGAACTATTTGATCTAACATCTCTATAAAGCAAAGAGTGATGTTTCAGTTTACATAAAGAGCAGACATGAACACTCTTACATTCCCTAAAAGCATGGGAAGTTGCCAGACAGTTCGAGTAACATTTAAGTCTCTTTACTGTTGATATTCTTTCATTAACATCCTGACTCAGAAAAGAAGGACGGTGTCTTAATGGGTGAGTTCCCTGGCAGAGAAAACAAAGACAAATTGACGGCGAAGTGCCAGTCTTCGTCGCAAGACTCTGAATCTTCCTCGAGTCGTCTAACGATTTCCTCGGAAGACAGAAGTTGAAATTCTTTCGCAAATTGACAGTATTACGGATTTTGTCCTGGGTATGGACGGGTTGGATGTGAGACTGCCTAATATCAGATATCGATTCCAGAGTCTTGAACCGAGCTGTCAAGAATGCATCCATATCCTCCCGCTTGGAAGACTCCTGTGAATGCTTCTTTGACTGCTCCCAGAGACAGAGTATTCTCGGGTAGTTTCGTGGAGCAAATATATACCAATATGACATGGAAAAATACTTCAGGGGTGACCCCAAATAAATACAAATTACTTAAGCAATCACTTATGGTGCGCAGTCGTCAGAAGAGTCCGAAGCTGTTCGTTTATAGAGCCCCTTTGTTCTCATACGTGTCTACCAATCTTTTCCATGCAATTGCATGGCCATCATTGGTGGACGGTATCGTTTGGATTATGTCGTGAGCATCTTTAGCAATTTTCTGCAACAAATAATATGATTTTTGTGCCGAGGTTATATGGCGATTATTACCATATAAGGCTGAGAACAATGTCGCGAAATGATGTCCAGTTCTTATAATCACCGCAAAATATCGGGGTATCACAAGGGGGTAAATTCATTACTGGAGTCAAACTTAGTTCAGTTCGACTGGCTAGGTGTATGTGCCGTAAGAGGCCATGTATCGGGTTTTAATTTCGACAGTTTGGGTATTTATAACCTTATCGGCCTCAATCAATATTAAGTCGTAGGTTGACCGAGCAGTTCTTGAGTTCTTTCTCGCGATTACTGAGTGACCCAATCTGGTAGTCCGAGACTGGTATGTTGGCAATATATGCCTCGAATTCCGCCAACTGGTCGGCGTTACGAATGAAAGTAGTCATTTCAATTCGGTCGTAAGTAATATGGGGAAGTTTACACAATAAAAAATAATCCGAGAAAATTGACAGAAAGATACACGATATATAGCGATTCTCAAATAGAATACGATTGCGAAACAAATAAAAAAGATCGAATAATATTCGATTCAAAAACAACAAAATATATTCTATATTAAAAATAAAATAAAAAATTCTAAATTCAAGTAAAAAGGGTTATATTTAAAAAAAAGTGTATGTGGGGGTTAAATAGCAAAAAAAGGTATAAAAAAGCAAAACAAAATTAGTACTGCAATATGCAAAACGGGTACTCGATCCGGGTAAAATAAATAAAGAAAAAATTGTTCAAAGAAATTTATTTTAATGGGGGGAAAAATTAATTTAAAACAAAATTAAATTTAAAATCTATTTTAATTTCAAATTATTAATAAATTAAATTTATTAAAAAATTAATTGTATTAATTAAAATTAACTATATTAATTGAAGGAACTACAGCTGACACTTAAGCCACGACATCACGTCAAGATGTCTATCCAGGCAGTGGAATGTTGTTGTAAGAACAAAAAAATTCGGAAGTTATTTATCAATTGTTTATAAAAGGCGGCGCATTATGCGTTAGCTAGTTCAGTTATAGTTTGGCAGTCATTGTGTAAAGTTGTAATTAAAACGTCATAAAGTCGTGTTAAGGCGTTGGTAAAAGTATTTAGTAATTTGTGTATTTAGTTGAAGTTGCTTGCTGTATAAAGTAAAAGTGTGCAAATAAAAACAACTGTATAAAAGAACAAATTTGTGTATTTATTTTATTTAACGCAATTTAAAAGAACTCAAACGTTTTGAAAAAGGTTAAAACGTAACAATATTTTCTTAGTGTATGATAAAAATATACTAAACCATTTTGCAAGTACCATAAATGCAGAACATTTGCCTAAGATTGTGAATTTTAACTATTGTACATATTTCTGTGCATGGGACATGATCGTAAATAGTTGAAGAATATATTTAACAAATTTTACTACCGTAACAATATTTCTTCGTCAGGCCTAATTTAAAACAATTTTTGCTTTGTAAAGGTTTATGAATAAAAGGCTTTAGTTTACACTTGAGAAAACCAATTTATATATTTGTTACTCTGACATCTAGCAATTTAAAATGTTCTCCTAAAATCAACTACTCCTTGATCTCTAAATCCATATTTTGTTCTTCTTCTGAAACGCTTTTAAAGATGGTGCAACACGACACCCTTTATTATGTTTAATATCGGATGTTGATAACTCTCAACAGGACAACGTACAGGTAGTTATGAGCTTTTAAGAACCTATTTGCTTTTTGCTTTCTGGTAAAAATAAATTTTTTCTGTTTATATAATTCCGAAGGGATGTATCGGATATATTACGTTTTATGACAAAGTATTTTAGACACTGTTGATTTTTTGTGTTTGCAGTAATTTGTTTTTCCCAAAACAAAAAAAAAAACAAAAAACAAAAAAAAACGAATCGACATTTTGCTTCTTTCATGTTTGGAAGTTCGTTACGTGCGATTCTAGGACACATTTACTTTTACATTCACTTCATGAACAATAACTCATAAAAATATTCTGTAATAATAAACAACTAAAAACAAAAATATATTTGCATTTCACGAGGTCAAAAGTGCTCATCAATTGCAGTTATGCATCAAGAAATATTGAAAATTTTTGTTAATTATAATTAGTTTTACATTAAATGCAAAAAGTTTTTTTATCATTCAATTTTTAACCATATTGTTTGAGTCTATTTACGACGTTATAAGGTGTTCTCTTAGCCGTTTGTCCAAATGTCCAATAATTATTCAATCAGACTAAGGTCCGGTGACGTAAAGGAGTTTTTAATGTGTGAGGCTAGTGTATAAGATCCATAAGCGAACTATCAGCAGTGTGTTTGAGATCATTATCTTGCTCAAAATATCAATCTGATTCAGTGTCGAATCTACGTGTCCTTTTTTCCAAATTTTCTTTTAAAATATTTAAATACTCATGTTTCTTAATTATATATTTTATAAATATAAGTTCACAGACAGCAGTCTTATACACCAGCACCTTTACTCCAGCACCCCATGTTTAACTGTAGTTTGAATATGTTAATTTTGAAGTGCAGTATCTTCCTGCATCCAGACCAAAACGTAACCATCTGATCGATATGCACAAAATTTTCTCCTAAAACTCATTTTTCCTATTTAAATGTTGTTAGTTAAAGAAATTGTCTTTTTCAATTTATCTTGCTTATTAAATGTTTTTTTCGACAAACTGTCGTTTAAACCATCCATTTTCAGTACGAGGTTGTACACCACTTCTTAAGGTTTCACTTATTACTGCGACTTCCTGAGATAAAGTTTTAGGCTCTTTTGTTATACTTTTTATTTTCGGATGATTTGATTAAAAAAACACAAAGTTTGGAGAAATGTATGAAATCTTTATTTGAATCGCAAGAATGATCTATATACATAATTCAATTTTTAAAGATGGTTTCATGTAAATATTGAACGCGGCTACGCCTCAAATGGTTCATACTCTGAGTCCAATTTTATTCTACTCTCTCCAAATATATATATTAATTCCCATAACATTCCATGAAGAAATATGGGGACTTCTTTCAGTCAATGAGTACCCGATTCTACTTTTAAACTCATTGAAAGGGACCTACAGATTAACGCCGGCTCCGAATGGCAAATGCATTTAGAGAAGTTTTCAACAGTAGTAATACTCATAACCAGTTACTAGCTAATGTTATGAGGTGATACCGCTGTCGACAAACATTTTTTCTTTTTTTAAGAAGGTCTGGCCTGGTATTGAACAGACGACCTTCTGATTGGTAGGTCTTCAATATTGGCATCCAGTGCGTCAACCGTTGCGGGCTTGTTCCTATAGACTTGAGCCTTAATATAGCCAAACAAAACAAAAAATAGTCTAAAAGCGTTAAATCGCACCATCTAGGCAGCCAATTAACCGGTCACAAACGTGAAATAAACTGTTCACCGAACTCGCCTCTCAATTAGGTCATTATTTCGAGTGCTGTGTACCATGTGGCACCGTCTTGTTGAAACCACATGTCAGTAAGTCCTTCCATTTTGGGAAAAAAAAAATTGTACTCATCGCACGGTAGCGCTCGCCATTCACAGTAACGTTCCCGCCTTCTTCGTCTTTGAAAAGGTAAGGTTCATTATGCCACTGGCCTATAATCCGCATTTTTTGGGATGCATTGGCAGTTCTTGCAATGCTTCTGGCTGCTCTTCACGCCAAATACGGAAATTTTGCTTGTTAACATATCCATTCAACCAAAAATGAAAATAGATGTGCACGGTGCACTATTTTAACCGATCGTGGATTTTGATAATAAAATGTTGCTCGTTTGTAAGTCGATTCATGGTTAAATTATAGACCAAATTTAACAAGTTTGACAATAACATGTTACTCGAAAACAGCTGAGCTACCAAAAACGGTTTTGGCAAAAAGAAAGTGGATAAAAAATCATCCGATATTTCGCACTTTTCTTATACTGATAAATCCGAATCTTTTTTAGGGACTTAGGATGCTACAGAGATAGGTCGAGGTCGACGCACTAACTGCAAAATTTCTTTTATTGACTTATTTTGCTTGCAGACAATTATTATTATTATCTTAGGTTCCAGTACTTCTTTCACTAACAAATTTAACAAAATTTATAAAAGACAAAAGTGTTTAAAGACTAAAGGATTAATTTCTAAGTTGCTATGAGACTACTTCGTTAAGAAGTTTTGAAATTCATTAATAAGTAAAGGAAAAAACGCTTTTGTCATCATCAAATGCAACTTACATTTGGTTTCAGACATTTTTTCTAAAATAAAGTAAATTTCTAATTATATCTGGGACAATAAGTTTTTTATTTGAACATTTTTCTGGACATGGTAGTCTATAAACAAAAAATAAATTAAATTAAGTTTGTTACTTTTGTCCAAGTTGTTAATGTTGTAATTATTATTTATTTTTAAACGTCTGGGTGATGGATCCTTCCGAGGAAGACATCATTAACCAGGGTTTTCATGTAAAAAATTGCCAAAGTTTTAGTTAGGAGCTAGAATATATACGTAAGCCGGGTGTTAAAAAGCACGACTGTGAAAGTTTATGTATGAACATTTCTTTTTAATATTTTTTAATAAAAAAAAACACTCGATTGATAAATATTTTCGACTGTGGCTTTTTTATTTTAATTTATTTTTATTTATATTTATTTTAAAATAATAATAAAATAATATTTTTATTGCAGGCCCAATAATGCCATGGATGGTGATCATCTTGTCTTGACTAAGCCATTAGGAACGCAGATCGCAACAAATTCATATTTATGGCTTAAGGAACAAAATGAAAAATATCTTAAAATCTCCCAACAATTTTCTAACGAAGACATTAAAAAGACATATCAAATGGCTGTAAATTCAATGTGTTACTTAAATAAAACTGGTAATTATATTTTATAGTGAATATTTGACAAACTAACATTGATACATTGCATCTTACTTTTTTGAATGCAAAAAATGTGTCAAAAACGCTAAAAAATATAAACAAATTGTATGTTCGTCATAACACGTTTGTTCAGTTGAACTCATTTAAGTAAAAAGAGAAAATTTCAGCAATTGTTTCCCGATTAACTTCTACTAATATCCAGTAGGGTGGTACTGCTCTATACATGTGCTTATGGGCGCAGAAGTCTTTGTTGTTACAGGTACAGCCCAATTCTGAAAATTCTCTGGGAATTAAATTCTCTGTGAATACATTTTTCCCAGTTATAAAATCCTCCTATTCCAAACAAAGAGGGAGAAGGAATTTCGGGAAAGGAAAATCAGATTTTCAAGTTAAAATTTATAAAATATTTGTATGTCATATTTTACGGATTTCAATTAAAATTTGTTTTATTATACTACATTTGATATTGAAATTTTATCAAATTGACACCCCTAAACATATGTGATAAAAACTGAAATAATTATTTTTGTGTATTCAATGTGTTATAAGTCCGTCATGCGAATCAACTAAACAGATTATGTTGAATACAGAATCAGTTAATAAAAGTCCAATAAGGTGTTTTTTTTCAAAATTAGGCCTGGGAGAGGTTAAAACAAAAGAAAACGAGCAAAACTAGTGACTTTTCTTCTAAAATTATATATTTCTTATTTTGTTTGTTAACATACATATATCATTCTCCAAAAGGTGTTTTTCAAAGGTACATTTTCAAATGCTGCACTTTACAAAAAGTTGTTGCGGTATATCTTTGCAATTATAAAAGATAGAGCCCCAAGTTATAAAATTAACTCCACAGGAAATTGGAAAATAATATTTATTTAAAACTACTTTTCTTCTACTACTACGTTGACATGGCCTACTCTGTTGACTTGTGTAAAAAATCATTTGATGTAATGTACTCTTGAACTTCTCTAACAAAGTCGGTATTTTTGCAAATGAAAGGCTAAAAATTTATAAAGACGTTTGTTTAATTCGCTGTACCATTATCAATTAAAAACTCAATTTTGAGATTTTTGGTTGTTAGATTATTTTTTTATTAGGTGAAGATTTTAACAAACATGTAATTTTTACAAAGATTCCAGGGAAATTTTGGGCGCGTAAAGTCAGTTTTTTAATAAAATTTTACAAATTCAATTATTTTCATTTTTAGGACAATTCCCTTGTAATATTCAAGGGAATTTTTTCAAGAATACACAACATTTTTTTAATTTGCAATTTTTATTTTTTTTTAGAAAATTTGATTTATAAACGTAAACACAAAACAGCTGTTGTCTCAATTTATTACTCTCTTCTGAGGCTCCCTCGTTGCAATTTTTTTGACTGAATGAACACTTTTCCAGTAACAATTGTTACAAATTCGTAACAATTTTTAGTTACTGAACAAAACTTTTACCAAATCTAAAAATTTTGAAAGATTGATACTTACATAATTTTAAGTTTGTTTTTATATGCATTCCTAATAAGTGTCGCTGTAAGCTGTTAATGTTGCTGTTTGTTGTTGCATTAAGTCAATAAATTCGTAGTCCAAAAATCTGTATTTTTTTGCATAGCGTTTAAACGGCTGTCGCAAGAAGCAGTACCATGTAATTATATTTAAGCGCCTGTTTGTTGTTTTAATAATTTGATTTGGCATGTGAAATACATGTAAAAACAATTTACAGATAATACTTACTGTTCTTTTATATAGATTAACTTTAATTTGCAAAGTTTTTTAAAAATTTCTCTAAAACTTTTTTTGCTTTTACACTCCCAGAGTTTACTTTGCAAATTTTGTATTCTTTTGTTCGTCGATTGTGTGTTTGCATTTGTTGTTGTTTTCTATAAAATAAATAACTATTAAATAAAAAAATTTCCTATTACAGCAAAGCGTGTATTCGCAAACACTCCACCTCCTTCCTTTCTCTATTTTTTCCATCAAATTCAAAACTGCAAAGAAAACTTTTCTAGTGTAAAAGCATACTTAAAGCTTTGATTATAATTTCAGTAAAAAATAATTATTAGATATTAAAAATTATATTTTATCAAATGAATTATATTTGTCTATAGCCAATAACCAATTTTCTCTGCTCTATGGTAATGCGTTGCCACATTGTCCAAAAATTACGCTTTAATTGCCTAGATCAGAATAGAAGATTAATCAGATAATTCTGGACATAACTAGAAGAAGAATGCTTGGATGTTTACCGTTTCATGGTTGGAAATTTTGTTGTCATGATTTAAAAGAAATTTAAAGTAACTAGTTGAAATAAGCTGTGTTTACATACGTACCTATGTTTTTCGTTTTTGTGTGTAATTTTTTTAAACTGTAAATCTAAGTCAGAAGAAAACTACTTTTTCATAAACTTGGAATTTTCTTTTTTTATTTATCCATGTTTTATTTCTTTCAATGAAGATAAATGCACTTCTAGAATCGTATCATCCTTTCAGATGAAAGCAAATTAAAATTCTATGGTAGTAAGCGAAATTAGGAAATACGAAGAAAATCGTTTAAAGAATAAAAAGAAAAACTTATGTGCGCTACATACAAACATGGGGTATGATCTATACTTGTATGGGGTTGTATGAGTGCTGAGGTACTGGAGCATTAAATATAATTGAAATATAATATAAAATATAATTAAATATAATATAAAATATATATAAAGTTTATATTCTTATTTTAAAGATCTATTTCCAATCTAGCGTACAAAAAGAGGAGTCCATCGTTAAACTATATATATTTACTCAAGACTTTAATCTCTGAGTTTTTGAAGAAGTCGGACGTGTTTTCTGCTCGTTCGTTTTTTTACTTTTTTTTTTCTAATTTCCAATCATTTTAAGTCTGAAAACTGCCAATTCTGCAATTCTGTTAATAATTGAACATTTTAATATTATTAAAACTTGTGCTTATTGTGTAAGCTTGTGTTATATTGTTTTTATTGGCATTTACACTTTATTGTAATTTACACCAATTACAACATAAACTTTCACAGAAAAGTGATCAAAATAAAATATAAATTTATAAATATCTCGCAACAACATCTGTGCAACAGTAATAATATTTTCAGTCTATGAAATATAAACAGAACATAACATAAAAAGACAATAAGTACTTTGAAACAACAATGATAGAATAATACAATTATAAATTCAACGGCGTGGTTATATTTTCTATCAAATACAATCCCTTGAACATCTGCTGAAGCTGTTTAACTGAGTGGTTTGCATATTTGCTATTTGAGTGGTGCCATCCTGCGGTTTATAATTTAATCGACTTTCATCGAGGGATAATACTGTTCCAAAAAACAAAAAAATATTTTATTATTAAAAACCCGATAAATAGCGATAACCAAAACGTACGTGGTCTTAATACTAATTTGACCACGTTTTACGCCAACAGTTTTAATTTTTTTATCACGTTATTGCTTCTTCTGAAACCTGGTTAAACGATAGAAAGAACATTTACACTTTTTAAATTTTACTCCCAAGATATCAAATTTTTAGATTTGATCGACAACATAAATCTGGTCTTGGTATTCTTATTGCAGTTTCTGACTCCTTTCATTCTGAAGTCATTAATTTTCAATCCAGGAATGATACTGAATTTATTGCCGTAAAAATTTATGCTGTTCACCTCTATATTACATGTTCTTATATTCCTTTTAACTCGTCGGTCGAAGTAGACAATAATCACATCACTGCTATTAAATATGTTATTGATTTATCTAAACCTTCGGATTTGTTTATTGCTCTCGGAGACTTTAGTATTCCTAACATATTGTGGGACAAACCTTCTGAACATAGCTTTAGAATCGAGTGCATTTATTCAGTCTTTGCTGCGTTGGGGTTTTTTCAAATTAACCACGTCGCTAATGCATCTGGTAAATTTCTTGATCTAGCTTTTGTTAATATGCCATTGGATATATAAATGGTGTCCAATATTTTTATTTAAGTTTATTACAAATATGTTCCGGTTAAAAATGAAAAGTTATGTCGGTCAAACTGTTGTCAATGGTTGGTATCAAACTATCTGCTCGATAATGTTGGTTTTAAGCTCTTGAACTGTTGCTGTATACTGTCGATTTCAAAAAACCCCACAAAAAATCTAAAGGTGTCAAATTGCACTATCTTGGTGGCCAATTTACGCCACCTCTGCGAGAAACAATCCGATTTTCGAACTTTCCTAATTACATCTTGAAAACTTTGCTATTTTCAAAAAAATTTTAATAATAAAAACACGTTGTTCCTTCTTGTAACGTTCCATATTAACTAACCGGAATGTATTTAGAATCTGAAAACAAATATTACAAGTCGTAAAAAAAGCATTTTCGAGGCGGTTCCCAAAATAAGGATATTCAAGAATAAAGGTCCTCCATGGGGTAACTATTATTTATCTAACATAAAGAATAGAAAGAATAAACTTTATAAAAATAATAAGTTATTTGGCTTTTCATTGTATTTAAAAAAATTACTGTTTAATAAGATCTAAATACATTGCTGCAAACAAATTGGCAAATAATAGTTATTTATTTTTAATGAAAATTAAATTGAAGAATACTCCTAAAGCCTTTTATAATTTTATTAATTCTAAACGTCGAGCACGTGCTTATCCTACAAATATGTTATGCTGAGGATGATATATCTACAAACAACTTATTTGCGGACTTCAGATAAACTCTTTGATAACCAAACCTCATATCCTCAGAAAATATCTTACTCATCGAGTACACATTTTTATTTATTTGTTTATTTCTGCTGAAACCGTATTATCGTACCAAATTGTATTCTTAAAAATTGTTCTGATCACCTTTGTAAGCCCCTGACTATAATTTTCAACAAATCTATTGAATTGGGTTGCTTGCCACCAATTTGAAAACAGTCTTACATTATTCCATTGTTTAAATCTGGAAGTAAACCAGATGTTTCAAACTATAGAGAAATCGTTTAACTGAATGCAACCCCAAAACTTTTTGAAACGATTTTAACTGACAATTTATATCATCAAATCTCATCCCTTTTATCTCCATTCCAACATGGTTTCTGGAAATTACGTTTAACGGCTACTAACATTTTGAAACTAACAACTAAAATTAATGATGGTTTTATTGATAACAGACGAGCTAATGTTATCTAACTGATTTTAGTAAACTGTTTGATAGAGTCAAACACGATATTTTACTTAACGAGTTATCACGCATGGGATTTAGTAATAATGCAATTCGCTGGCTTAAATCTTATCTCTAATGCAGAAGCCAACAAGTAAAATTTAAAAATGCCATATCTAAAACTATTGACGTTCTCTCTGAAGTGCCTCAAGGCAGTCATCTTGGTCTGGTATTATTATTCTTCATTCCAATATTCTGATGTATGCCGATGACGTTAAAATTTACAATTCGTTTAATAATAAATAATAACCTGCAAGACTCAACTATTAAACTTGAAGTATTATCGATCAGTTCATGCTAACAGTGCCTCCTTTCATCAGATAGTCTTGAAATTTAATATTTTTTATCATTTAATTGATTTCTGTGATTTCACGATGTTGTAAAGAGAAAAGTTATTTTATATTTGACTTAATAATTATGAATTATCAATACATATATATACTTCAGTCTGTAAGGAAATGTAATCCATAGACCAGAATGAAAATAAATAAATAAATAAAAGTCAATGACCTAAAATACACAACCTACAATATATACAAATATGTGGATGCCCTACAATAATCAAAAATGGATGTTAACACTCTCTCGATCAGCAGGCATAATCCCCATTATAAATCTGTGGGATTATTTTGGGAAAACAATCAATGAAAGGAAAATTTGGAAAAAATATCTAGTTTGTGCTCTACAGGAAGATTTGGATAAAATTCCATCCGAAGTTGCATCAAACCTGGTGAATTCAGCTCCCAAAAGATTGAAAACAATTATAAAAAACAAAGAATCACAAACTATTTATTAGTTTTCAATTTATATGCCATAATCCTAGAATATATTTCAAGTGAGCTCTCTCTCTCTCACTTTTTAAGCCGAATTTTTGTTGTCAATATATTTTTTATTTTCTCAATACATTCTGAAATGTTTTTTATTATTTTTATTTTAAAAAAGGAATACTATGACTATAATAAATAAAAACTAGGCATTATTAATTAAAAAGTTAAACAGATTTTTTGGAAATATAATTTAAAGTCATAAATAATAAGTGAGCACTCAGTGAAAGACTCAAATGACAGATAGTTTTCATAAAGAATATTTACAGAAACACATCCGAGAGGCACGATTTTTTGTTTTAATTTCCTCGTTTCATATGAAAAGGTTATCGGTGTGAGAATTACAGAGATGAGGCACTGACTAGAAGAACAAGTTTAAAACGCTTTAAGAAAATTCTTATAACATATATTTTGCTGTTAGGTATACATATATATTTGTTATTAAAATTTGTATTTATTCTATATTTAATTTTGTTACTAATATTTAATATTTTTGTTTTAGCCGCCTTGCTAATGCATAAATATAAAGCTAATGCAGCTACAGATGTTACAGGCTTTGGATTACTGGGTCATGCACATAATTTAGCTGAATTTCAAAAGGAGTGCCTTCAATTTGTTATAAATAAATTGCCAGTTTTTAAAAACGTTCTATCTTTCGGATCTATTTTAAATCAGAATTCTAAATTACTAGCTGGAAAATCAGTTGAGACTTCGGGTGGACTTTTAATATCCATACCGGCTAAGTTTTCGGATCAATTTTGTGAAGAGTTTAAAAGTATAACAAATAACGAACAACAAGCTTGGATAGTTGGATATGCAAAACGGTCCAACAAGCGTGAATCCATACTAAGTAGCAATGTTGATATATTTGAAGTGGAATTACCCTAGTATGTTATATATATATATATATATATATATATATATATATATATATATATATATATATATATATATATATATACATATATACATATATATATATATATATATATATACATATATATATATATATATATATATATATATATATTTTTTTTTCTTTTTTTTGTCTTATAAAAATGAATGAACTTAATACATAGTACTTCAAACTTATGACAATTATTTTTTAAAGATTCAGTTATCAGAAAATAGTTTGAGAACTTATTTTGATTTGCTATAAAAATTAACATTTATTTGAATAAGATTAAGCACAATATCTGGAACTAGTTTGTTAAAAAATTAATTATGTTAATTCTAGCAAATAGTGTTTCCAACTTATGAAAATTATTTTACAAAGATACATTTATCAGAAAATAATTTGAAGCTTTTTGGAGCATTATTCGCGCGTTTTAATAAACAAAAATAATTATTACTATGAAGATTAGAAAATATGTAAAAATAACCACTGCCAATTATATTTTGGTTAAACATTTTGAAAATAATAGTGTAGCGGAACATTTTAATATTTTATTACTAATTTCAAATTATGTATAAATAAAGCTTAATAAAAAAATATATATATATATATATCGTTCAGCAGCTTAATCCAAAGGTACGTTTAAACCGTTGTTTTTATTTTAATTCGTATAATTATTGCAATTCAGTGCAGACATAAAATTATAAATTTTTCGTTTTCATCTGACATCTCTACCTCAAAATAAAAACATCCAGCTACTATCTAATGACGAAGAAGAAAACGTTGTTGGCTTTAAAGAGAAAATTAATCTTATAATGCAATCTACCCATAGGCAATACATAAAAGGAGCGATTTATTAACACTTTGAGTTTTGAAAATTGAAAAAAAAACGGAACATTTTCAAGTATTCCAAAATAAGAGCTGACGTATGGATCTCTTACGGCGTAGCCTCGGGTAGCATTTACATAAATAACTTTTAAAAATAAATGGGAGCCATCCATTAATCGCCCGAAATAGATACCTTACTCACTTGGGGCGATTATCCGGCGATTGTCTGTCGCCGTTAATTTAGTGGTGTAGGTTCGGTTGAGAAGACTCCCAATTAGCACTGGTCTGGCTCTGAGCACCTGTCCCCATGAATGCTGGTGCCAACCATCGCGTGGCCTCCCTTCCTGCATAGATAGCCACGGGACCGTTATGGTGACTACACGTACGGGCAAGGATAGCGGCTTTAAGTGGGGAACCTTAACTCATGGAAAGGAAAAAGCAAAAACCCTCTTCTAAAACCCTCTTCAAGCTCCTGTAAGCGCAACTGCAGCCTCCGCTAACAGAGGCTACCGGAAAACTGTAAATATGCCAACCAAGATCGCCCCTGAGCTAGGTACCTCTGCTGCAGCTGGCTCTACAGGCTCAGTGATGGTTGATGAACCGTCTACGTCTGCAGCGGCCAGAGCCAATAATCCCATTTTAACTTGCGCGAAGACATTGGTAATCAAGTCGGTAACGCCAGTTTAAGGTATCAAACCTCCTTCGGATACAGACCCTCCTGTCCGCGCACACGCTAAGATAAGCGCTAATCGAAGGTCATAGGACGCGGAGATCGGCGGCCTGAATCAGTCGTCCCGGCTCTTCTAACCGAGGACCAAAAGAGTAGGCTGGCCTGGGCTAAGGCCCATGTGGATAAGCATTTTCTCGCCTCCTCTACCGGACGCTCCGCAGAAAAGGCAAAGATCGAGTGACGAATTGCTCAACCATCTTTGCAGTCCTCGGAACGGCCGAATATCTCTTCTCCATCGAAGCCTCCCAAACCTCTTATTGAGGTTGTTAAGGAAGGTTTGACGTAAGCTTTGATCGAAAACGGTCACCCTGAGGGAACCATCACTCCCGCAAATTTGAAGTTGGGGTGACAGGCCCTTTTTGGAATATTTTTGAAGATCATGTGCTTCAATCCAGGCCCTTCACCCAGTTGATGAGATGCAGGGTGGTTTCAAGGGAATATTAAGGTAGTAGCTTGCGCCAAAACAAAACTGCTATCATTAAAATTTGAGAGATCTGGCCAGGGTCTAAGCTCAATGCTATCCCGTTGGACCAGTTTTTAGTCAAAAGCCAAAATGACCAACAATAGCTAATCTTTAGCACTCTCTTTTGTAAGTTAAAAATGATAATAGTACGTCGAAATGCAGATTTACTTGCATTTGCTCCAGGTAATTACTTACTTCATTGTAGATATCCAGTAATTTGAATTTGAAACATTTTACTTGATTTTGTTTGTCCTCTATCCTTAAAGCTGTGTAGGAACTCTTTTGTAGCTTTCCCAATTTCTAGAGCATAGGATAAAAATATCCTTCAAAGTGGTAGAAATCAAATTGTTTCATTTCCGAGAAGCTTTGTGCACTTTTTCAATGGGTTTAAATGCGGTAGATTGTTATCAGTTTGCGTACAAAACTTTTTATTTCATTCAGGACTCTGTATTTCAAAGAAAATGATCTCGTAAAATGTCTTAGATCCATGCATTATATTATAAACAAAATTGTGTTTTAAAAGAAAGTAGCTTCATAGCTAACTTTGATTAAACCTTTTTTTTTAGATACTCAACAGGGTAAAGAAAATACACGCATGTACAATGAAATGGTCGTAATAAAATTGGTACAAGCAAATTCGAAACTAATACAAAATATTCCTGAAGTATTTCGTGAAGAAATTTCAAATCACTTCAAACAAAACGGTCTTAAAATGTACGAACGCATTAGGGGCTGGATGGAATTGTCAAAACAGTTTGCTGAGAATGAAAAAAATGAACAAGGTAATTAAATTACATATAAACATTTAGTTTAAACATAGAATCACTCATTTTTTGGCTTTATTTTGTTTTAGATGCAGATTCGATAAATAATAAACAGCAATATCTTTTGCCAGATTTTCCCTTAATACCGGCAAGTCGTGCCTTTTGTTTAACTTTGGCTGGCCTTTTTTAAAATTTCAAATAGCCCTACAGCAACTTTAGAGGACAACGCAACTTCATCAATGATTAAATAGCATATTTTAAATATGCATATTTTATTAAATTTATAATAATAAAAGTAGATTTATATTTCAATATGTATTTCAAGAATTATTGAAGAATCTTATTAAAATTGTTAAAGATATTACGAAATATTGATCGCAAAATTGTAAAGGATATTTTATTTAAAATATTTTTGCTTCGTATAAATAGTTCAGAATGCTTTATTAAAACCACTATTACAAAATTTCAAATATTTTCTATAAACTGAAATTTAGAAACTAATAGGTTTTTTTGAAAAATTTGTTTAATGTATATTTTCATTTATGTTTGTTATAATTTATTTTATTTCAGCCTTCTATAAATAAAATATTCATGAATAATTGTTTTTTAATTTCTTTATTGTTCGTTGATTTTGGACTCATTGAAAAGTAAGTTTATTATATTTATCCAAGCCCGGCAAACAAGATTCACGATTCAGAAGTGGCACATAAAAAACAATGTTTTTGGTTAAAAATAATGTTAAATTTTATTCCACATTTTTTACTTACATTTATTAGTTGCAAATTCATTCATCAATAAATAAAACAGAAAATTTTGTATATATAATCTAAAAAAAACAACTAATTCAATTTTACTATATTAAATTTTATTTTTATTTACTTCTTTTTTTGCATACACATACGAAAAAGCATATATAATTTGTGCTTTTCGCACTGCTTTATTTTCTTACGGAAAATAATGTTGCTTTTTCTTTTACTCCAGCTGAGTTGTAAATAGTTGTAGACAAACAAAAACAGCTGATTTTCGCTTTTTGAGCTGTCATTGGTGTCCACACTGCATACACTGTGATACTGATTGTAGTCGTCCGAATGCTGAGTCTTGACCCTAGACTTTTTCAACCGCCATTCTAACTAAAGTGGTCCAACCTAAATGCACGATGTTAATTGTCAATAAAACAACAAATTTTCAGAGAATTATCTTAATATTTTTTATGATGATAGAAGGATATATGAAAATTTATGTGAAACAAAATATCGACCAAGAACTCGCACGGCTTCGGTGGCATACCTCTATCCATCGGTCCCTATTTCCAATGACTGAGACATAATTGTGATTCAATGTCGCTAAAGTGCCTAATAATTTTCTCATCCTTTAGCTCTTGAATTGTTCTTGGCTTATTGACGTACACTTTTTCTTCTAAATATCCCAATTTTTACGGCAATTTTTTCCATTTAATCGTTTTACGCTAATTTACAACAATCAATTTATTTAAGCGTGGGCAATCATGTGACTGCAGAAAATTTGATTGAAACAATTTCTTCATTGCGCCTAATTCTGCACAATTAAAATTGTTTAAAATTGGTGCATTTTGGCAATCGTGTGATCCTATCTTTAGACTGTTTTTACATTGCGGCAATTGATGGACAGGCGATTTTTGCATTCTCTTTTGAAGTTGCCTAAACCTTTTCCAAACACGAAATTAATTGACGAACATAAATTTATACTTCTTTCTCTTTCTTTCATATTTAATAGCCACAACGATATGAGAAAAATAATGCGAAGCAACAGAAAAAAACTACGAAATTAAAAAAGAGAAACAAAAAAAGTCTAGTACAGACAGTCGTGGACTATATACTTTACTTCTTTAACCCCTCGCCTACACACTTCGTCTGTCTGTCATTTAGTTGCTGCATTGTAAAAGGGCTCTTATAATGTATCCTTATGAGGCAGCATACTTGACGGTAAGAATACTCTGTTGTTTGCACTCTTCCAACCAGTGTAAGTTTTCACGAACTTAATGTCTTGACAAGTGGCAGGGGAGTGAAAAAATTAACAGCTGTTATATTTTCCCAGAATTATTGTATGCACTGAGTAGGTTTAAGACAATTTTTTCCTACTTTCATTTGTCGATCATCATCATTTGGCTTATCTTTATAAATTTGAATTTTGAATGTGTATGAATTTTTCGAGTTACGCAACCAACAGATTTTAATTTCATGTATTGTATTTTAATGCCATGTATTCTATGGCATGTATTGTATGAAATGAGAAAAGTCTTTTATATCCAAACAATCGCTCGTCAACGGTAACACACCCGCCTGACTAAAAACTGCATAGCGTCACCTGAAATGCAAAAGGGCGTAACAAAAAAATAAATCAAAATGGGGTTTTTAATGATTATGGTAGAGCAAATCAAAATGTTCTCATCAATTTTTATAGTCCTAATGTGAAAAATAACGACATTATAAAAGAAGTGCAAAAGGGCGTAACAACAAAGTTGCTTTTTTCTTAAATCAAATGGGCGCAACCCACCCTAAGTCATAAGGTTCACTGTAAAAACTCTCAAATTTAAATAATTTTTTTTGTGTTGGACAATAAAAAAATTACGATATCCTTCAGGTCTCCTACCAAATCATATTCCCTAACTAATAATTTTAAAACCACTTTTAACCACTGCTTCAACATTGGTTACTTTCCGAAAGCGTAGAAGGATGCGATCATTGTGCTTATACCCAAATTAGGGCCTGACACCAGGGTGGCTGGTAACTACAGACCCATATCTTTGCTCTCTAGCTTAGGTATGGAATGGTTTATTTTGAAGCGTATGAACGATAACGGGATACAGCCACGGGGCCACTCTACGTCCCATGCCCTGATGGCACTTCCGGACTATGTAGCAAGGGACTAAATAGGAGATGTCTGACGATTGCCGTGAGCCTGGACTTCGCATAGGCTTTTGAGATGTTAAGCATCTCTGCGGAATTCCTGAGGGATCGCTCCCACAGAGTAAAAGTGGGTGATACATTTTCTGACGAAAGAGGTGTTGTTGCTGGAGTACCACAGGGGTCACTACTACGACCCGTCCTCTTCAACATATTCATGTCAGATATACCTCGGCTACCTGACGGGGATTTAGTCCTTTATGCTGACGATGTGCTGGTTGCGACATCTGGTCCCAGGTCAGCGAGGGTGAATGAAAGACTCAATGGATACCTGGGCAGACTCCACGGGTACTTCTGCAAGTGGGGTCTCTGCCTGAATATGGAAAAGACGGATTGCGTGATATTTAAAAAACGGCGTGGACGGCTGTATCCTAACACAAGGAGGTTCGTACCGGTGCTGAGGACATGTGGAGAGGTTGTAAGGCTCTCCGACAGGATTAAGTATATCGGAGTGATTTTTCACGAGAGCTTCGAGTACTATCGACATGTGGATTCTGTTTTGGATAGAATGAAAGGGAAATACCACTCCTACTGTCGGTTACTGCGCCGGAGGGAAGGTTTACGTAAGGAGGTAAGGCTGCTTATATACAGGCAGATCAACAGGCCTCTGATGTCTTATGCCTTCCTCGTCTGGTTTGGGATTTTATCCCATCTGATGGAGAGGCTTAGGGTCTGGGAGAGACGTGTTTTGTTGACTTGTCTTGGATTAAGGGCTCGCCAGTTCCCCGATGGTTCGTTCCGGAGACCGTCTTGTCGGGTCATATATGACCATGCGTGTGTCGAGAGGATCGATATTTTTCTTATGAGGACTGCAGTGGCATTTTTGGAACGATCGTTCACCCTGGAGAATGAGTTGGTGACCAGTACTTCTAGAGGAGGAGTGATATGGAAACCCTGAGGCTGCGCAGATACCTGTCGCCTGTGGATCCCCTGACGTTAAGGGACGGGAGCCTGCTTGCTCTATGGCAATGAGGGCCTGCTATTCTATCACACGAGGGTGAATGCCCTGTATTTGGACAGCCTGGTGTATAACACTGCACAGTGAGGTGGATGTCTGTGCCCTGTTGCTGTTAATTAGTTGTAAGTAGTGTTTTAAGTTAGTTTTTAGTATGAGTGTTTCCGTTTGTAATGGCGGTTTTCGTGTATTTAATTTCCAGACAAACACATCCTCTGGCGACAAAGACAATCTTCACAAGAATGATCAGGAGAAAACGCCACCTACTGAAAGAAAACGACAATGAGTAAGGATCACCACCCTCACACAAGTATCCTCACCACTATACAATACAATTCAATGAAGGCGTCGACTCTATGTGACGATAAGATGGTAACTCCGTCACCCTGGAACGGGCTACAGAAGACTAATTATCTAATCATAATGGACAGGATAATACGGCAACTACATTTGGCACAAGGACGCGAATTGCGCTATAGAATGTACGGACTCTTATACAACTCGAACCTCAAATAGATCCATGTATGATTGACATCTTGGGCATAAGCGAATTGAGATCGAATGGTTATGGTGACCTTACTACGGTACAGCGGAAATAAAATGGTGGTAAAATCCGTGTCGGAATCATCAAAGAAAAAATCAAGGACGCCCTTCAGACATGGAGACCAATATCCAAACGTGTGATAATGGCTTGATTCAAAAGTAGAATAAGGCACATCACCACAGTACAGTAGCTATGTCCAACAGAAGATGCCGAGAAAACTAAAAAGGATGAATTATACGTACAAGTAACATCAGCGATCAGCAGTATTCGAATGGAGATATCATCATTCTAATGGGTGACTTCAATGCGAAAATAGGAAGCGACAACTCCAACATCCGCTCCACCATATTAACGCACGGTTGTGAAGACATGCCAATTAGTCATAGGTGACTTCATCTTCCCGCATAAAGAGATTCAAAAGTACACATGGATATCGCGCAATTAAATTGATCACATATACCTGACTAAAAAAATGTAGAAGCTCTTTGGTGGATGCGAGAAATAATACAGACGTTGACATCGGCAGTGATCACAGATGAAGCCAAGCTCAAGCTGAAATGTCGAAAGAGAATCACTGGAGTCACAAGACGAAAGGTTCCGCCTACAGCAACTCCAGACTAACACGACCAGGAACGCAGTGGCCATGGCCATACGGGAACAGTCACCAACAAAAACATGGATATCAGTTGACAATTGGAAACTGATCTCTCAAAGAAAGGAGCTTAAATTGCAACTAAACAATAACAATATTACGAGGCAGCAACACCAACAGCTGGCGAAATAAGTAAAGAAACCTGCTAGAAGAGACAAAAAGAAGTTAGTAGAAGGTCTAGCCAAAAAGCAGAACAAGCAGCTGGAAAGAATAACATGATAGAACAAGACGACACCAGACGATAGAGTATCTTACAAATATAAAATGTATCAGGTACCAATCATTTAGCGATCGCAGTGGCACAATTATGTATATCGAATAGTGAAGCACAGATGCAAGGATGGAGGTAACATTTTGAGGAAATCAGCAACGTCACAGACACCACTGAAGACATTGGAATATAGCATAACAGCCCTGTACAAAAATTATAAACATAGTATTTACCCCTACCAGTTTGAATGAAATAAAAGAGGCAATAGTAAAATAGAGAAATATTAAAGCAACAGGCGAAGATGGTTTACTAGCGGAAACTATACGGGCAGACATCACTGCAGCTGGAATACTACGGCCTCATATCACATCAACACGGGTGGGAGAAAACGTAGCATATCTGCTACATTTTGCTACGTCACAACAACAAATTACATGAAATTGGCATTTGCTAC
>JAKWBJ010000133.1:102500-332500 GCA_023159175.1 Wohlfahrtia magnifica
TCGGCGCTTGCAACTTTTCTGCAATTTCTTCCATTCAAAGTATAAACTTTCTACTTTTGAAACGCATTTGCCGAATGCTCTTGTTGGAATTCCCGCTTTATTCCACAATATTTCTAATTTTACTTCGCGCATATTATAGAATAATACTCGCAAAACTTGCGCATTGGAGGGTAATTTGGCACCTATATTCTGGTTCGCGTCATGATCAAGAAGATAGAACTTTTCTTGTCCTTTTGTATTCATTTTGCTTTAATTTAAACTTTTTTTGCTACTTAGCCACAAACAACGGAAATAATTAAAATTTGTTCTTTAAACTTTAACTTTAATACAACTTCGAGAGTAATATTCACTTTTAACTTTATTTTTCACAATATACTTCGATTGTTATCATTAGTTTCTAACACAATCTTAATTAATGTTGAAAAATAAAAAACTGTCATTCTTATTGGGGAGTTCCCTTTTTATGTAGTTAAAAAAAATATTTTCGCAGTTCGGAATAGCCAGAAATTGTTAATATTTAAATTTTTTAACTATGCGCTGAACACCGATTTATTACCTTTGTGGTTTGACGGTCAATATATATATTTCTACGTATACTGTAAAATTAATAATAAAATGGTTGCGCAGTATCTACGAGAAAACGAATAACTTAATATTTCGAGAATTCTTTAAACAATTATAAAAGTTTACCTTTTGGTGCGACGGGTAAATAAATAGTCGCGCCCCCTCTGATCCATTTGATGGATATATATATAATATATATATATATATATATAATATATATATATATATATATATAATATATATATTTCTAAGTATACTGTAAAATAAATAATAAAATGGTTGCGACAGTATCTACGAGAAAACGAATAACTTAATATTTCGAGAATTCTTTAAACAATTATAAAAGTTTACCTCTTGGTGCGACGGGTAAATAAATAGTCGCGCCCCCACTGATCCATTTGATGGATATATAATTATGATTTATTTTGTAAAAGTAAAGCGTATTACATTAGTTTAACTCGAAATAAACAAATGTGAAAATTGATACATTGTCATTTTATCGCAACTTAAGCCACGTTTTCCTGATATGTGATCAGCCTAATTTTTTGCGAAACATAGTTTTTTGATGGGAAGTACATTTCTAGGGGGAGTTACGGTACAATTAGGCAAGTTGAAAAATAATATATATATATATATATATATATATATATATATATATATAAAATATATATATATATATATATATATATATATATATATATATATATATATGTATATATATGTATATATATATATATATATATATATATATATATATTATTTTTCAACTTGCCTAATTGTACCGTAACTCCCCCTAGAAATGTACTTCCCATCAAAAAACTATGTTTCGCAAAAAATTAGGCTGTATATATATGTATATATATATATATATATATATATATATATATATATATATATATATATATTTATATATATATATATATATATATATATATATATATATATATTATTTTTCAACTTGCCTAATTGTACCGTAATTCCCCCTAGAAATGTACTTCCCATCAAAAAACTATGTTTCGCAAAAAATTAGGCTGATCACATATCAGGAAAACGTGGCTTAAGTTGCGATAAAATGACAATGTATCAATTTTCACATTTGTTTATTTCGAGTTAAACTAATGTAATACGCTTTACTTTTACAAAATAAATCATAATTATATATCCATCAAATGGATCAGAGGGGGCGCGACTATTTACATTTTTTTTTCAAAAACCATTCATTTCTCAACATAGTCTCCTTTTAGCTCAATACACTTAGTAAGACGATTTTCCAACTTTTTTATATCATCTGAATAATACGATTTTGGGAACTCCTCAAAATACACATTAGTTTCGGTAATCACTTCTTCGTTTGAGATGAATCTTTTTCCTGCGAGCCATTTTTTCAAGCTTGGAAACAGGAAAAAGTCACTAGGGGCTAAATCTGGACTATAAGGTGGATGATTAATCAATTCGAAGTGGATTTCTCCTAGTTTTAGCATCGTATCTAATGCTGTGTGAACCGGTACGTTGTCTCGAAGAAGGAGCACTTTTTTCTTGTTTAAATGTGGTCGTTTTTCCTTAATTGCATCAACCAATTGATCCAATAATGCACGATAATACTCTCCTGTGATTGTGGATCCCTTTTCAAGATAATCGATGAGCAATATTCCGTGTGCATCCCAAAATTCAGTGGCTAAACCTTGCCAGCCGATTTCGCTGCCTTCGCTTTATCATGTCCAAACACCGCTGTGAAGTGATTTGTCGAACTCGTTTTTGTTCAACACTGAGCAAACGCGGCACCCATCTTGCCAATAACTTTTTCATATGCAAATGTTCATGCAAAATGTTGAACACACGTTCATATGATATGTTTACCATATCAGCAATCTCACGGATTTTGACCCAGCGATCATTCATAACGATATCGAGGATTGTCTTGATATTTTCTTCAGTAAACACCTCTTTTGGCCTTCCTGTTGATGGTATTGTTGCAGTGCTTGCTCGGCCCCGTTTAAATTCAGCAATCCAATATTTTGCCATATAATCTGACGGAGCAGATATAATATTTATCAAGTTTTATTTGTCTCTTTCGCCGTTTTGCTTTTCAAATAATACTGTTTAATCATTACACGAAATTTTTCTTTTTTCCATTTTCCAAGAAACACAAAAGTTGCTTACTTCAAACGACTACAACAAATAAACTAATCGATGAATTTGGCTAAAATTTTAACAGCTGACGTTTGACCGATCGTAATTTCTAAGAAAGAAAAAGTTTTTGTGTTTGTGCTGCCATATATATATTTCTAAGAAAGAAAAAATATTTGTGTTTGTGCTGTACAAATGTAAACAGCACATATAGTTTTTCTTGTAGCTTTTGTTTATTTATTTTAGCGATGTAATAAACGCTGTGATGCCCAACCTTATGTTCGTAACACAGCCGCCCACTTAAGCCTGTTCGTCCCGAAAGGGCTCATACTTCCTCTCCCGTAACTTGCTAATCGTTCTATGTGCACTACTTTCATTTTAGTTCTTGGGCTGTTGCGTTTCTGTATTTGTTAAACTACATCGCTTAGTCTCTTGATTATCTTGTAGGGTCCATCCCAGTTAGACTGTAATTTGGGAGATAGTCCTTTCTTCCGCTGTGGATTATAAAGCAGTACTAATTGTCCCTTTTGGAAGCCCTCAGTATTTGCCGCTCGATCGTATCTGGCTTTCATTCTATCGCTGGTTAGCTTTATTCGCGAGCGCACGAATTCATCAAGCTCGTTGAGATCTTGTTGTTTCTCGAGATCAGTGGCTTCTGTTTCCTCTGTAGGTTTGACTCCACACTCTAAGTCACCGGGTAATTTTAACTCAGTTCCAAAAAGAATCTTGGCAGGTGATCTAGACGTTGAATCGTGGACGGCCGACTGGTATGCTAATAGAAATTTCTGAATGTGTTGGTGCCAATCCTGCTGCTGCTCGACAACCACTTTTCACAAATATTCCTATAGAGTTTAATTAAATCGCTCTACCATTCAGTCCGATTGCGGGTGTAGCGGCGTCGTTCTCTTTTCTTTATGCCATATATCTTACACATTTCTCTGAGAATGCCAGACTCGAAATTTCTTCCCTGATCGGAATGTAACTATCAGAACACCATAGCGACATACCCAGTTATTTACGAAAATATTTACAATCGTAGTTGCCTCTTGATTGGGAATAGCATACACTTCCGGCCACTTGCTGAAATAGTCCATCACAACGAGAACATACGATTTCAGTCGGCCACTGCTTGTTGGCAGCCAACCCAATAAAAACGTTGTTTTAGCTTTCCAGAGTCTTCGTTATCCCAAGATGTCCTCCACTAAGTCCATTATGAAACTCATTCAAAACTTCATTCATCTTGGAGGAAGACACTACTATCAGGTTGGATGAAGTTTTACCATCAGCACTCTCCCAATGACGATATAAGCATCCATTAATCAATTTCAAACTCTCCGATAGTGCCCAATACGCTTTTTTAAGGGGACCTTCTGCTGATATTTCATTGCGAGTGGGCCGTCTGTTCTCTTCTTTTGCGGCTATAATCTTTGCCAATATTGGGTCACTCCTTTGCGCTCTTGACCAGTCTTCGTTTGCGCCTATTCGCGTGGAAGGATGGATTCCTTCCACTCAGCTTTCACACAATGTTTGCAATCCAAATTACAAGGACGAAGTGAGAGAGCTTCAGCATTTCCGTGCTTTATGCCACTTGGTGTTCAATACTAAAGTCATAGGCCTGGAGGCACTCAATCCAACAAGCCAACTGTCCTTCAGGGTTCTTAAATTGCAGCAGCCATCTCAGTGTAGAATGATTAGTACTTAGCAGAAAATGTTGACCATATAAGTACTTATGGTAATGTTTTATGCATTCCAGCACTGCCAGTAGCTCACGTCGAGTCGCACAATAATTACGTTCAGGCTTTGACAGCGTGCGGCTATAGTGGCCTACGACTTTTTCTATTCCATCGACCACCTGTGAAAGTACACCACCAATACCATATCCACTGGCATCACTGTCAAGGATGAATTTTTCTCCAGGGACTGGATACGACAAAACCGGTGCAGCACATAATAGGTCTTTTAGTGTCTGGTTACCTTTTTTTGTGACTCACCCCAATGATACGCGTTAGATCTTTTGATGAGCTCATGTAAGCTTGCTGCCACGGTCGCGAAATTAGGCACGAAGCGTCTGTAGTATGTGCAGAGTCCCAAAAAGCTGCGTAATTCATGAAGATGTTGGGGGCGAGGCCAGTCCTTTACTGCTTGTGTTTTATCTTCATTCGTTGAAATGCCATCTGCTGTAACTAGATGCCCCAAATACTTTACCTGTTTTTGGAACAATGCACATTTCTTCACGCTTAGTTTTAGTCCAGCTATTGATATTCGTTCGTTCTGCCAGGTTTTTGAGGTGTTCGTCAAAAGTTGTGCCCATCACTATTATATCGTCGAGGTAAACCAGACAAGTATTCCAATGTAGTCCTTTTAGTACGCTTTCCATAAGCCGTTCGAATGTGACCGGCGCATTGCAGAGCCCAAATGGCATAACTTTAAACTGCCACAAACCATCGTTCGTACTGAAAGCAGTTTTCTCCTTATTCTTGTCTGCGATCTCTACCTGCCAATAGCCGCTTTGTAGATCCAATGTAGAGAACCACTTTGTTCCAGCTAGCGTGTGGAGCGTATCGTCAATTCTTGGTAGCTGGTAGCTTTCCTTTTTAGTGACATCCTTTAGCTTCCTGTAGTCTACGCAGAATCTTTTACTAGCATCTTCCTGTTTAACTAAGACTAGAGGTGACCTCCACGGACTCGATGATGGTTCAATTACACCGCTCTTCTTCATTTCATTTCATTAACCTCATTACGCTTCACCAGAGGTATACTTCTGGGTGCCTGCTTTATCGGACTCGCTTCGCCAGTATTAATTTCATATTTGACTATAGCTGTTCTACCTTGACTTTTGTTTTTAGTGGCGAACACGCAGGAGTACTTCTTTAGCAACTTTTTGGCTTTATTTCTCTCTGAAGCTGCTAGACTTGCTACCCATTTCTTTACATTTTCGTCAAATACCTGTTGGCCTTTGGCTGATATATCGGCAGGTTCCGACAATCGTTCACTGTTTATATAATAAAATAATAAATAAATATAATAAATAAAATTAATAAATAAATTGCTGCTGGTTCTACTACCCACAAGCGGTTGTCCTCACAATCTCCCTCTATACACGCCCATATCAATGACTCAGCCTGAGGTGGTAGTTTTTGTTGTTTTACAGCAATTAATCTTCTGGTGTGCACTTGATGCTGGTATCCCACGTCAAGAGGTATATCTACATTACGCCAATTCATTATCTGTTGCCCCATATTCAAGTTGATGCCATGGACTATCATAAAGTCAGCACCACTGATAAACTCGTCTACAATATTGGCAACAATAAAAGTATGGCTTACGGTAATGTTCGCTATACCAATAATACGCTTCACCTCAATTTTTCCGTAGACGGTGGCAGATTCTCCAGTAGCTGTTCGTAGTCTGATATTATTGAGTACCTCACACTTTCCCTTCACTATATCGGGTCTGATTATAGACTGTGTCGCACCGGTGTCTATAGGGAAGGTGTATTGTCTGCCATTAATGTACCCGCACGCTGTAAGGTTGCTGTTATTTTTCTGCATCACTGATATGGAGATTGTGGGGCCCTCGTTTGTGGGAGCCAGCTCTCGCCCCTCAGTGCTAGCTCGTTTTAGCTTAACAGGGATTCTTTTGTTGTTTAATGTTAGTTGGCCTGTTTATTATTTCTCGGTGGTGAAACGGATTTGGACCTTTTGCGTGGCGTTTTACAGTTTCTCTGGAAGTGGCCACTCTTTCCACAATTAAAACATTTCAATTTTGATTTTTGCTCAGCTAGGAGCCGCTTTACCACCTCCTCTATTATGTTGATCTCATCATCTTTCTCTGCCGCAACTTCTAAATTACATATCTTGTGTACTTGTGACATTGATATCGTGCGAGCTGTCTTCTGAGCCAGTGCGAACGCCACAGTATCTGCTAAGCTCGCCTTTTTGCTGAGCATACAGCTAGTTTAACATCAGGGTCTCGTAAGTCGCTGACGAAGGCTTCGGTCTTCAGATGATCTACTAGTGGGTGATTTTCTCCTGGATAAGTTAGCTGCACCAATCTCTCGACTTCCATTGCAAAGGCTTGCAATGATTCATTAGCCTTCTGTGTTCGGCACCTTAACTCCATGCAGTACAAATCGCGTTTGTTCTCACCACCAAATTTACGCTGTAGCGCCACCATTAAGTCATTGTAATTGTTTCTGCAGCTGGCTGGCATGGTTTCTAAAATTTCTGCTGAAACACCTTTTAACGCCAAAATTAATTCTAGAGCCTTCTCTTGATCGTCCCATCCATTTCTGTTGGCAACTGTCTCGAATTGGAATTTAAATACGGATAGAGGTGTGCTACCATCAAAGCAAGGTGTTTTTATTTTTCTAGAAACCTCTGGTATAGTACGCACTTGTTCGGGTTGCTGACACTGTAGACTATTGATTTTCTCTTCTATTACATTAAACTTTTCGTCAACAGTCTTTTCTAGATTTGTGACTCTTGCGTCGACGTTATCAACCCCTTTGCTTACCGTCTCATATATTTCTTGCAGCTTCTCTGTTGTTGCACTCGACGCTTCTTCAAATTTCTTTTCGATTTTTGTCAGAAAATTCTGGTTTTCGGCCAACAGTTTTCCATTATCAGCTTTAGAAATTTCTTGTGCACTCGCCAGAACATTAATTTTGTCCATAAGCTTTTCATTATCAGGTTTAGAAGATTCTTTTACCTGCGCCAACAGCTTTTCATTATCAGCTTTAGAAGATTCTCGTACCTCAGCCAAAAGCATTTTGGTTTGTAGTTGCATTTTTTCCATCATAGCGGCAAGCAGTGCATGGGTATCCGTATTACTTTTAGCTGCAAGGGCACTCACCTCCGGCTCTTCCTCATCATCAAATACGTGAGTATCAATGTTAATACCCCGCCGTTGAAAATCCTCGTACAACCGCTTTTGCAATTCGGTCTTGGTCCCAGTTGACGGCAACTCCAATTTTGCCAACTCACGCCTAAGGCGATCCACATTAAGTTCTCTGAACTTCATTCCTTTTGTTTATTTGTTTTTTTTAATTTTATTTCATTTTGAAGGACATAGTAGTTAAAATAAAATAAATTTTGTGTTTGGTGTTAATTAAAACACACTTTATTCAACACAGTTTTGTGCACCACTGCTTGTAATCTTTTTACAGGCAATAACAATCTTGTAAACAAAACAATTACTCGACAGATCTTTCTACTTAAAGATCTTCTAACCCGATCGTAGTTACAAGTTAGGTTCGATCACAGCCTTTTCAACCAAAGGTTATCCACACTTAACTCTCTTTACTGAGCTAGCTCCAACTAAACTGGTTTTTTTTACTTCACTACTAGCTTCACGAGTTTACTCCTTATAAACTCTCTTCACACCAATAACACTTTCACTGAGTTAACTTTACTTACAAACTGCAGTCGCTGAGTTTACGACACATCAACTGATTGCTGTTCGCATCGATGTGCTTTTTATATGGCTGAGTTAACAACACATCGAAAGCTCTCGAACCTCTCGATATTTCAGGTAGATTCCATTTCTTTTTTTAATTTATTTTTAGTTCTTTTGTAGCGATGCGTATGTAAACATCTACCCCTTTCAGATCTTAGTATTTGTTGTTGCTTGTTTATTGTCTGTTACTTGTTTTCTTTGCTGCTTAATTATTGTTGTTGCCGTGTTATTTTTATTTACTTTGTCTCTGCTAATAATTGTTGTTGTTTTCGATTTGGTTTTTTGTAAACAGCACATATAGTTGTTCTTGTAGCTTTGGTTTATTTATTTTAGCGATGTAATAAACGCTGTGATGCCCAACCTTATGTTCGTAACAATACATATAGCCATAAATGGAAAGGAAATTTGAAGAAGCGTCTAGTGCAACAACAGAGAAGCTGCAAGAAATATATGAGACTGTACGCAAAAGGGTTGATGACGCAAGAGTGTCAAATCTAGAAAAAATTGTTGACGAAAAATTTAATGTAATAGAAGAGGAAATCAACAGTCTACAGTGCCAACGACCAGTCAGTGCGAATCGTACCAGAAATTCTGCAGAATAAAAGCACCTTGATCGTAGCACAACTTTGGCGGTATTCAAATTTCAATTCGACTCTGTAGCCAGTAGAAACGGATGAGACAATAAAGAGAAGGCTCCAAAACTAATTTTGGCGTTAAAAGGCGCTGCAGCCGACATTCTGTAAACCACGTCAGTTAGCTGCAGAAATAGCGACTTAATAATGGCGCTGCAACGCTAATTTGGTGATGAGCATAAACAAGAGCTCTATCATATGGAATTAAGGTGTCGAATGCAAAAAGCCAATGTGTCGCTGCAAGGAGGAGAAAACCACCCGCTGATAGATAATTTTAAGACCGAAGTGGTTCTCTAAAGGGACTCCATTGGAAGACTTGCCTCGTGTACCTCGATGACATAATAGTGATGGGCAGAACTTTTGATGAGCACCTAAAAAACCTGGCAGAAGTTCTGTAACGACTGGACTAAAATTAAGTGTAAAGAAATGTGCGTTGTTCCAAAAACAAGTCAAATATTTGGGGCATCTTGTTACAGCAGATGAAATTTTCATATACGAAAATAAAATACGAGCAGTAAAGGACTAGCCTCATCCCCAGAATCATCATGAATTACGTAGATTTTTGGGACCATTCACATATTACAGACGTTTTGTGCTCCAAGAAATCTAAGGTATATCATTGGGGAGAGTTATAAGAAAAGGAATTCCATACAGAAAAACATTTATTTTGTGCAGCACCGGTTTTAGCGTATCAAGTCCCAGGTAAAGAATTCATATTATACAGTGATGACAGTGGATATGGTATTGGTGGTGTACTTTCAGAAAGGGTCAATGGGACGGAAAAAGTCGTAGTCTACTGTAGGCGCACGCTTTCAAAGCCTCAACGGAATTATTGTGTGACTCGCCGCTACTGGCAGTGCCGGAATGCATAAAACGTCGCCATAAGTATCTATATGGTCAACATTTTCTGCTAAGGACCCATTATTCTGTAATGAGAGGGCTGATACAATTTAAGAACCCTGAAGGACAGCTAGCACTTTGGATTGAGCGCCTCCAGAATTATGACTTCAGCATTGATTACCGAAGTGGCATAAAGCACGGAAATGCTAACGCCGGCCTAGTAACTTGGAGTGTAAACATTTTATGAAGGCTGAGAAGAAGAATTCCATCATTGATATCCGGCTTACGCAAATAGATGAGAACGAAGACTAGTCAGGAGTGCAAAGAAGTGACCCAATATTGGGGAAGATTATAACAGCTAAGGATGAGGACAAACGGCCTACCAGCAATGAAATATCAACAGAAGGTCCTCTTTTACAGCGCTATGGGGCGCAATGGGACAGTTTGAAGTTGATTAATGGGTGCTTATATCGCCGTTGGGAAAGTGCAGATGGCAAAACTTCATCCAACCTAATAGTAGTGACCTCCTCCAATAACTTACTTTTCCTTGAATGCGATTAGCTATTTGCGATGTTTGCAAACAAATGTTTGCAAATGTATTACCTCTTTTAAACCGCTGATACATTGGCAAGCATTTGTTTGCAAACATTATGTATGTATCCCTAAAAAGTAAAAAAATAGCCACACGCACACGTTGTGTGTAAGTTCTCCATGTATGCGATTGGCAATTTTTATTTTTCACGTATACATACACGAGGTTTGCAAACAAATGTTTGAAAATGTATCAAGGCTTACTGACAGCCGCGCTGGAACGTCTAATAAGCCATTTAGAAACAGCTTAGACGACAATTTTTATGAAGGAAGATTTAAAGGAGTTCCATAATGGAGCCAGTGGAGGACACCTTGGGGTGACAAAGACTTTTAAAAAACTAAACCAACGTTTATTTAGGTTGGATGTCAACAATCAGTGGCGGATTTGGTAGCAAACTGTACTAAGTGTATTGCAGCTAAAAGATCAGTAAGAAGAAGCCGAGGTCAGCTGCAACAATATAACTCGGCCGCACCCTTCAAATAGCAATAGACGTTGGCCCTTTTCCTGTCAGTAATGCCGGAAACCGTTATGTTCTAGTCGTGATGGAGGCGAATACAATTGTAAATGTATTTGTGAACAACTGGATATGCCGATATGGGGTTCCAATAGAGTACAGCTGCTCATGATTCAACATCTATATCACCTGCTAAAATTATTTTTGGGACTGAGCTAAAACTGGCTGGTGACTTAGTGTTTGGTGTTAAGCCTACCACAGAGGGGATGCCACATATGCTGAAAAACAGGAAGGTTTCAATAAATTTTACGAATTTGCGCGTTCACGTATAAGCGATAGAATGAAAAGCAGATATGATCATGTAGCAAATACTGAGAGCCTTAAAGAGGAACAACTGGTTCTTCTCTACAACCCACATCAGAAGAAAGAATTATTTCCCAAACTACAAACCCACTCGGGACGAACAGGCTAAGGTGGGAGGCAGTGTTACGAAAATAAACAATGCCTAAAGAATGCATGTAAACTAAATTAGTACAGTGGTGGTCTTAGCTATAAACTTCATTATGGAACTTATTGGTTTGTAACAAGGCTCTTGTACATCTCTTACTGCCCTAATTGTCTGTGATATTAAGAGTGCTACCAGTTTGATTCCTTTTGTGTATTATGATTTTGCTACGTTTTGCATTTAACGTAAATAGAAATTTGTAGTAACTGCAAGAATATGCGACATAAAATAAGGTCGTGTTTAGGCGTAAAGAAAGGTGTTGAATAATTTGTGTATAAGTGGAAATAAAGAGATTATAAAGTAAAACATTAAATTCTCTCTTATTTTATTTTACTCAATTTAAAAGAACTCAAACGTTTTAAAAAGGTTAAAACGTAACAATATATATTGTTACGAAAATAAAAAGGGACTGTATTGTAAGATTTTAGTTATACAATTTTGTGGTTTGTGTCAAGGCTCTTGTGTATCTGTCACTGCCATAATTTCTGTAATATTTAGAGTGCTACCACATGTATATTGCCAGTTCAATTCCTTTTTGTGTATTATAATTTTACATCTTTTGAATTTAGCGCAGATAAATAGAGCTTTGTAGTAACTACAAGAATATTCGAAATTGATTATGCATTGCTATAAAAGGTGGTACATTACGTTTGGTGAGTTTTATCAGTCATAAAGTCGTGCTGAGGCGTAAACAAAATTGTTGTATAAACGAATCTTAAGTGAAAGATAAATAAGACAGATTATATAAAGGTATAGCGAAGAAATAAAAATCGTACAACAACAACAAGTTGGTGCTTATTTTATTTTGACACAAAAAAATCAAACGTTTTAAAAAGGTTAAAACGTAACAGTATATTAGACCTGGCGCAGCTTTAGGCTGATCGGATGGTGCCAACCCGTGTCATGCCAAAATTTTCAAAAACCACCAAAAAAAAAATACTCTTTTTTCCCTTTATTTATAACTAGTAAACTATTATTAACTATTATTTTTTTTTGGTGGTTTTTGAAAATTTTGGCATGACACGGGTTGGCACCATCCGATCAGCCTAAAGCTGCGCCAGGTCTAATATACTGTTACGTTTTAACCTTTTTAAAACGTTTGATTTTTTTGTGTCAAAATAATATATATATATATATATATATATATATATATATATATATATATATATATATATATATATATATATATATATATATGTTAAGACAACTAATTTACTAGTTATAAATAATAGTTAATAATAGTTTACTAGTTATAAATAAAGGGAAAAAAGAGTATTTTTTTTTTGGTGGTTTTTGAAAATTTTGGCATGACACGGGTTGGCACCATCCGATCAGCCTAAAGCTGCGCCAGGTCTAATATACTGTTACGTTTTAACCTTTTTAAAACGTTTGATTTTTTTGTGTCAAAATAAAATAAGCACCAACTTGTTAGTTGTCTTAACATATATATATATATATATATATATATATATATATATATATATATATATATATATATATATATATATATATATATATATGTTAAGACAACTAATTTACTAGTTATAAATACTGTTCTAATTAACACTGTAGTATGCAATGCCACTATATATATATATAAAATATATATAAAAAAAAATACTCTTTTTTCCCTTTATATATATATATATATATATATATATATATATATATATATATATATATATAATTACTAGTTATAAATACTGTTCTAATTAACACTGTAGTATGCAATGCCACTAGAATCAGACACATTTATAATATAATTTTTAAATGAGCTTCAAATTGCATAAATGTAAGGTGTTCTACTATTATAATAACATAAAGGTATTTATAAAATTATAACAATATTTATACCAACAACTATTATTGAGAAAATGGTAAAAATTTTTGTTCGTCGCTGTTTTTAAACTGCCTCAAAATTCGTACGCTTTGAGCTATTGATAACCGCATACTTATCTAAAAGCGAAGAGTGGAGAACGGTCCAAAAAGTAAAGTAATACTTTGTTCCCGAATCGTCGCAAAAGAGATAAGTTTTAGGAAAATTTAAACCATTTATTTGACATTTCCCACGTTGTCGCTCTCAAGCTTATAAGTATACAGGAAGATAAAGAGTTCTTAACGTAGCAGTGAGAAAATGGGCGTGTTGCGAGCATGACTTGTGTCGATCATAATCTCACAAATAAAGAAAAAAGAAAAGGACAAAAATTGGAAGATGAAAAACGTCGAAAAGAAAATTATGAAAAGAAAAAGGACACTTTAGGTAATTATTATGTAGTATTTGGACGCACAGCGACTTTTTTTGTGCACTTCATTTTATGTATAGACTTGACTATGGAACATATTGAATTTGATTGATATTAAAACAGACAGATAACATTCCAATAACCCGATCGAGAACGTGGAAAGAAGAATTTTATAGATGACAGAATGTTAGCTTGTATGGATGCTGGCAATATGAAGCTTTATGAATATATAGTGTAACTGGTAAATATTTGCTGCTTTCTATTTTCCGTTAATTTTAGAAATCAAAAATTTCAAAATTAAAAAAAAAATTTTTTTCTTTTAAATTTCTTTCTTAATATCTTCAAAAGTATTGGTTATATTAAAAAATGTTGTTATAATAACTTAAAGCTGGAATAATTTGAAAGTTTTTAACATATGGCGTAACGAAAACGAATAAGTCATACATAAAATGTATGAAGCAGCCTCTTCAAAAATCTCACATTTTAGAAAAAAATTCTAAAAAACATCCATAGAATATGAAATGCTGATGATTTTTCAGCTTAGGCTATCATAGCGAATCAACAAATACACTAGATATCAAAGCTATTTTTGCTTGTTGCATAGTGTTATTGGAAGGTGTAGTGTATCTAACATATGCGTGTACACACTGTTGTATAATTTAATTTAAACACACTATGTTATCCAATTTGAATAGAATGAGTAATGTATTATGTAAGTTAGCTCTGATTGTTAACTTTTACACTTGCTCCCATTAAGAAATTATGAATTCGACTCTTTCTGTATTTGGTGCACTAGTTGCAATTATCAAAACCAAATTTCATAAAGTGACTCAGTTCGAATTCATAGTGTTTCGCACAGCTCGAATTCATAGTGTTTCGAACAGTTCGAATTCATAGTGTTTCAAACTGAGTCGGCGGATACAAACCCTTCTACTGAACTCTACAAGAGGGTGCCTGCTGGTAATAAACATACAGGGCATCTGTGATGCTCTGGGTTTAGCTAAAATCCTGAGGTGGTGTCAGAGCCTAACCTACTAGTCGCGAATGGAGCTGCACCGATGCCTCGTCACCTAGGTGAATGAGTATGACCTTGCCGGGTTAGAGGGGTCTATGACCTGGTCGACATACATATATTCCCCACACTTGTGGGATCGAAATGAAATCTTCTTTTTTAAAAACAGATAACAATAGACGAAACACAAATAATTCGCAGACTGCCTGTGATACGAAACGCAATTCAAAGGGGGGGGGGGGCTTCTTGGCTCCGCTTCAGTGCCCAACCCTTAATGGGGCCTTCTTCGAACAAAAATGCCTATCCCTCAAGAGGGGCCTTCTATGGTAAGACCACCGCTAATAATAATAATAATAATAATAATAATAATAATAATAATAATAATAATAATAATAATAATAATAATAATAATAATAATAATAATAATAATAATAATAATAATAATAATAATAATAATAATAATAATAATAATAATAATAATAATAATAATAATAATAATAATAATAATAATAATAATAATAATAATAATAATAATAATAATAATAATAATAATAATAATAATAATAATAATAATAATAATAATAATAATAATAATAATAATAATAATAATAATAATAATAATAATAATAATAATAATAATAATAATAATAATAATAATAATAATAATAATAATAATAATAATAATAATAATAATAATAATAATAATAATAATAATAATAATAATAATAATAATAATAATAATAATAATAATAATAATAATAATAATAATAATAATAATAATAATAATAATAATAATAATAATAATAATAATAATAATAATAATAATAATAATAAATAATAATAATAATAATAATAATAATAATAATAATAATAATAATAATAATAATAATAATAATAATAATAATAATAATAATAATAATAATAATAATAATAATAAATAATAATAATATAATAATAATAATAATAATAATAATAATAATAATAATAATAATAATAATAATAATAATAATAATAATAATAATAATAATAATAATAATAATAATAATAATAATAATAATAATAATAATAATAATAATAATAATAATAATAATAATAATAATAATAATAATAATAATAATAATAATAATAATAATAATATAATAAATAATAATAATAATAATAATAATAATAATAATAATAATAATAATAATAATAATAATAATAATAATAATAATAATAATAATAATAATAATAATAATAATAATAATAATAATAATAATAATAATAATAATAATAATAATAATAATAATAATAATAATAATAATAATAATAATAATAATAATAATAATAATAATAATAATAATAATAATAATAATAATAATAATAATAATAATAATAATAATAATAATAATAATAATAATAATAATAATAATAATAATAATAATAATAATAATAATAATAAAATAATAATAATAATAATAATAATAATATAATAATAATAATAATAATAATAATAATAATATAATAATAATAATAATAATAATAATAATAATAATAATAATAATAATAATAATAATAATAATAATAATAATAATAATAATAATAATAATAATAATAATAATAATAATAATAATAATAATAATAATAAAATAATAATAATAATAATAATAATAATAATAATAATAATAATAATAATAATAATAATAATAATAATAATAATAATAATAATAATAATAATAATAATAATAATAATAATAATAATAATAATAATAATAATAATAATAATAATAATTAATAATAATAATAATAATAATAATAATAATAATAATAATAATAATAATAATAATAATAATAATAATAATAATAATAATAATAATAATAATAATAATAATAATAATAATAATAATAATAATAATAATAATAATAATAATAATAATAATAATAATAATAATAATAATAATAATAATAATAATAATAATAATAATAATAATAATAATAATAATAATAATAATAATAATAATAATAATAAATAATAATAATAATAATAATAATAATAATAATAATAATAATAATAATAATAATAATAATAATAATAATAATATAATAATAATAATAATAATAATAATAATAATAATAATAATAATAATAATAATAATAATAATAATAATAATAATAATAATAATAATAATAATAATAATAATAATAATAATAATAATAATAATAATAATAATAATAATAATAATAATAATAATAATAATAATAATAATAATAATAATAATAATAATAATAATAATAATAATAATAATAATAATAATAATAATAATAATAATAATAATAATAATAATAATAATAATAATAATAATAATAATAATAATAATAATAATAATAATAATAATAAAGTAATAATAATAATAATAATAATAATAATAATAATAATAATAATAATAATAATAATAATAATAATAATAATAATAATAATAATAATAATAATAATATAATAATAATAATAATAATAATAATAATAATAATAATAATAATAATAATAATAATAATAATAATAATAATAATAATAATAATAATAATAATAATAATAATAATAATAATAATAATAATAATAATAATAATAATAATAATAATAATAATAATAATAATAATAATAATAAATAATAATAATAATAATAATAATAATAATAATAATAATAATAATAATAATAATAATAATAATAATAATAATAATAATAATAATAATAATAATAATAATAATAATAATAATAATAATAATAATAATAATATAATAATAATAATAATAATAATAATAATAATAATAATTAATAATAATAATAATAATAATAATAATAATAATAATAATAATAATAATAATAATAATAATAATAATAATAATAATAATAATAATAATAATAATAATAATAATAATAATAATAATAATAATAATAATAATAATAATAATAAATAATAATAATAATAATAATAATAATAATAATAATAATAATAATAATAATAATAATAATAATAATAATAATAATAATAATAATAATAATAATAATAATAATAATAATAATAATAATAATAATAATAATAATAATAATAATATAATAATAATAATAATAATAATAATAATAATAATAATAATAATAATAATAATAATAATAATAATAATAATAATAATAATAATAATAATAATAATAATAATAATAATAATAATAATAATAATATAATAATAATAATAATAATAATAATAATAATAATAATAATAATAATAATAATAATAATATAATAATAATAATAATAATAATAATAATAATAATAATAATAATAATAATAATAATAATAATAATAATAATAATAATAATAATAATAATAATAATAATAATAATAATAATAATAATAATAATAATAATAATAATAATAATAATAATAATAATAATAATAATAATAATAATAATAATAATAATAATAATAATACTAATAATAATAATAATAATAATAATAATAATAATAATAATAATAATAATAATAATAATAATAATAATAATAATAATAATAATAATAATAATAATAATAATAATAATAATAATAATAATAATAATAATAATAATAATAATAATAATAATAATAATAATAATAATAATAATAATAATAATAATAATAATAATAATAATAATAATAATAATAATAATAATAATAATAATAATAATAATAATAATAATAATAATAATAATAATAATAATAATAATAATAATAATAATAATAATAATATAATAATAATAATAATAATAATAATAATAATAATAATAATAATAATAATAATAATTAATAATAATAATAATAATAATAATAATAATAATAATAATAATAATAATAATAATAATAATAATAATAATAATAATAATAATAATAATAATAATAATAATAATAATATAATAATAATAATAATAATAATAATAATAATAATAATAATAATAATAATAATAATAATAATAATAATAATAATAATAATAATAATTAATAATAATAATAATAATAATAATAATAATAATAATAATAATAATAATAATAATAATAATAATAATAATAATAATAATAATAATAATAATAATAATAATAATAATAATAATAATAATAATAAATAATAATAATAATAATAATAATAATAATAATAATAATAATAATAATAATAATAATAATAATAATAATAATAATAATAATAATAATAATAATAATAATAATAATAATAATAATAATAATAATAATAATAATAATAATAATAATAATAATAATAATAATAATAATAATAATAATAATAATAATAATAATAATAATAATAATAATAATAATAATAATAATAATAATAATAATAATAATAATAATAATAATAATAATAATAATAATAATAATAATAATAATAATAATAATAATAATAATAATAATAATAATAATAATAATAATAATAATAATAATAATAATAATAATAATAATAATAATAATAATAATAATAATAATAATAATAATAATAATAATAATAATAATAATAATAATAATAATAATAATAATAATAATAATAATAATAATAATAATAATAATAATAATAATAATAATAATAATAATAATAATAATAATAATAATAATAATAATAATAATAATAATAATAATAATAATAATAATAATAATAATAATAATAATAATAATAATAATAATAATAATAATAATAATAATAATAATAATACTAATAATAATAATAATAATAATAATAATAATAATAATAATAATAATAATAATAATAATAATATAATAATAATAATAATAATAATAATAATAATAATAATAATAATAATAATAATAATAATATAATAATAATAATAATAATAATAATAATAATAATAATAATAATAATAATAATAATAATAATAATAATAATAATAATAATAATAATAATAATAATAATAATAATAATAATAATAATAATAATAATAATAATAATAATAATAATAATAATAATAATAATAATAATATAATAATAATAATAATAATAATAATAATAATAATAATAATAATAATAATAATAATAATAATAATAATAATAATAATAATAATAATAATAATAATAATAATAATAATAATAATAATAATAATAATAATAATAATAATAATAATAATAATAATAATAATAATAATATTAATAATAATAATAATAATAATAATAATAATAATAATAATAATAATAATAATAATAATAATAATAATAATAATAATAATAATAATAATAATAATAATAATAATAATAATAATAATAATAATTAATAATAATAATAATAATAAATAATAATAATAATAATAATAATAATAATAATAATAATAATAATAATAATAATAATAATAATAATAATAATAATAATAATAATAATAATAATATAATAATAATAATAATAATAATAATAATAATAATAATAATAATAATAATAATAATAATAATAATAATAATAATAATAATAATAATAATAATAATAATAATAATAATAATAATAATAATAATAATAATAATAATAATAATAATAATAATAATAATAATAATAATAATAATAATAATAATAATAATAATAATAATAATAATAATAATAATAATAATAATAATAATAATAATAATAATAATAATAATAATAATAATAATAATAATAATAATAATAATAATAATAATAATAATAATAATAATAATAATAATAATAATAATAATAATAATAATAATAATAATAATAATAATAATAATAATAATAATAATAATAATAATAATAATAATAATAATAATAATAATAATAATAATAATAATAATAATAATAATAATAATAATAATAATAATAATAATAATAATAATAATAATAATAATAATAATAATAATAATAATAATAATAATAATAATAATAATAATAATAATAATAATAATAATAATAATAATAATAATAATAATAATAATAATAATAATAATAATAATAATAATAATAATAATAATAATAATAATAATAATAATAATAATAATAATAATAATAATAATAATAATAATAATAATAATAATAATAATAATAATAATAATAATAATAATAATAATAATAATAATAATAATAATTAATAATAATAATAATAATAATAATAATAATAATAATAATAATAATAATAATAATAATAATAATAATAATAATAATAATAATAATAATAATAATAATAATAATAATAAATAATAATAATAATAATAATAATAATAATAATAATAATAAATAATAATAATAATAATAATAATAATAATAATAATAATAATAATAATAATAATAATAATAATAATAATAATAATAATAATAATAATAATAATAATAATAATAATAATAATAATAATAATAATAATAATAATAATAATAATAATAATAATAATAATAATAATAATAATAATAATAATAATAATAATAATAATAATAATAATAATAATAATAATAATAATAATAATAATAATAATAATAATAATAATAATAATAATAATAATAATAATAATAATAATAATAATAATAATAATAATAATAATAATAATAATAATAATAATAATAATAATAATAATAATAATAATAATAATAATAATAATAATAATAATAATAATAATAATAATAATAATAATAATAATAATAATAATAATAATAATAATAATAATAATAATAATAATAATAATAATAATAATAATAATAATAATAATAATAATAATAATAATAATAATAATAATAATAATAAATAATAATAATAATAATAATAATAATAATAATAATAATAATAATAATAATAATAATAATAATAATAATAATAATAAAATAATAATAATAATAATAATAATAATAATAATAATAATAATAATAATAATAATAATAATAATAATAATAATAATAATAATAATAATAATAATAATAATAATAATAATAATTATAATAATAATAATAATAATAATAATAATAATAATAATAATAATAATAATAATAATTAATAATAATAATAATAATAATAATAATAATAATAATAATAATAATAATAATAATAAAATAATAATAATAATAATAATAATAATAATAATAATAATAATAATAATAATAATAATAATAATAATAATAATAATAATAATAATAATAATAATAATAATAATAATAATAATAATAATAATAATAATAATAATAATAATAATAATAATAATAATAATAATAATAATAATAATAATAATAATAATAATAATAATAATAATAATATAATAATAATAATAATAATAATAATAATAATAATAAAATAATAATAATAATAATAATAATAATAATAATAATATTAATAATAATAATAATAATAATAATAATAATAATAATATAATAATAATAATAATAATAATAATAATAATAATAATAATAATAATAATAATAATAATAATAATAATAATAATAATAATAATAATAATAATAATAATAATAATAATAATAATAATAATAATAATAATAATAATAATAATAATAATAATAATAATAATAATAATAATAATAATAATAATAATAATAATAATAATAATAATAATAATAATAATAATAATAATAATAATAATAATAATAATAATAATAATAATAATAATAATAATAATAATAATAATAATAATAATAATAATAATAATAATAATAATAATAATAATAATAATAATAATAATAATAATAATAATAATAATAATAATAATAATAATAATAATAATAATAATAATAATAATAATAATAATAATAATAATAATAATAATAATAATAATAATAATAATAATAATAATAATAATAATAATAATAATAATAATAATTAATAATAATAATAATAAATAATAATAATAATAATAAATAATAATAATAATAATAATAATAATAATAATAATAATAATAATAATAATAATAATAATAATAATAATAATAATAATAATAATAATAATAATAATAATAATAATAAATAATAATAATAATAATAATAATAATAATAATTAATAATAATAATAATAATAATAATAATAATAATAATAATAATAATAATAATAATAATAATAATAATAATAATAATAATAATAATAATAATAATAATAATAATAATAATAATAATAATAATAATAATAATAATAATAATAATAATAATAATAATAAATAATAATAATAATAATAATAATAATAATAATAATAATAATAATAATAATGATAATGGCCCCAGCATAAATACGTTTCACCGTCTTGCAGTAGTGTGCTAGGTGCCCCTTCTCAGAGTAAGTGAAATTACCAGTCAATAAAGCTACTGCTGTCAAAGGCCCTCCCACTTCGGCCGGAATGGAACAGACGCGGGGGTACAGAAATCAGAGAGCCGCACTACAAATTATGTTTAAGCTGGAGTCCATTCCACCCAACCAGCTGTCAGAGGCTGATAGGGAATGGGCGCAGAAAATTGTGCCACCTGAGCAGAGTGCTAACGCGCCGGGCACCGGTGAGGATAAATCCGATGGTGCTGCTAAAACAGCAACTAAAAGGCAGTGGTCGGGCGAAAGTCAGGTGGCGACGAGTTAAGACCCCAAAAAGCCCAAGGTTCAGCCTCATTCGGGCGTAGCCAGGCTCTATGGCGCGGTTGCGAAAGATGTCTTGATATTCGCCGTTATCAATCGAAGCCATGCTGAAGCAACCATCTCACTCCAGCTAATTGGAAGGTGGTCGAGTCGGCATTGCTTCGATCATTCAAGGTGTTTATGTCTAATCCTGGTTCTTCTCCGCGTGTTTATGACGCGGGGTGGTATCACGGTCATGTTAAGCTGGTAGCCTGTCAGGATCAAAGCTCGGCGGATCTTAGTGGTATTCAACTCTCTCTGTCCACAAAGGTAAAGTATTTAGGGGTTATTCTTGACCCCAAGCTTACCTGGAGGGAGAATGTAATGGATAGGGTGAAGAATGCGAACATAGCACTTTACACTTGTAAAAGGGCCGTAAGCAGAATATGGGGACCTAGACCTGCCATCACCTACTGGCTTTATAAGGCTGTAGGAGAACCAACTCTACTTTACGGTGCTCATATCTAGTGGGCGGTGTGTAGATATCAGTGTTACTGTAAGGTGATAGACAGAGTGCGCAGACAAGCTGCCGTCCTGATCCCAACTGGCCTCCATCCACTCCAACCTAGGCCTTATTTGCTATGCTTAACCGGCTCCCCACCGACCTTCTTTTCAAGCAGAGGGCTAAGTTGGTGGCATTAAAGCTAAATGCAGCTAACTCCTGGCCAAATATCGACTTTGGTCATGCTGCGATTATTGGGGATCTCAGACATCTTCGGATCGATTACATGATCCCTCATAACTTTCTCGATAGGAGATTTCATGTTGATATACCTACGAGAGAATACTGGTCTGATGGACAAGAGTTCCATCAGGATGCCCTTGAGGTTTACCCAAACCTTCGAACTGAATCAAAAATGTAACACTGTCAATACTGTCAACACACTCAATATTGTAATTACATATATTATATTCAGATTTTTACTAAAAATAATGAACTCCTAATACAAATGCAGGAAGACATATGTATGTAAATTTATTATGTAATTATTTTTAAGCTAGTATTTAAAATACTGAGTGAGTTTAGAACCTCACTCTAAATTAGGTTAAGGATTTTTTTCATACCCGCCTTATAAGCGTATGTAAATCCTAAATAAAATCAATCTTTTTCCAAGATTCAAAACGCTTGATCCTGCGCCCTTAAGTTTAGAAGAATAAAAGATTAATAATAAGGACTACGAAATTAACCTTGCTTATCCTTTTTACCTTTAACTTATAAAAGAAAATGGTAATAGAATCCGGTATACATAGCTTATGCTTAGTTGAATTCTATTCGAGCCAAAATTTTTTTAATTGTTTTTATGGTAAAGTAGAAATCTTTACATGCAAGGGTCCTTAGAGGAAATATTAAGGGAGGTAAAAGAAGCCGAGAACGTTGAACAAAATTGTTAAAAGAAGGAGCCAACAGGAACCAGAAACCAGAGATTCTAAATCGAGGACCAAAACCTATCTCGATAAAAAAGAAGAAGAACAAAGAAGTGAAATTTGAAATATATCCCTTTCCAAACCTTGAGAAATCAGGAAGAGGACAACTACACAGGTCGAAAGCAGAACAAAGGGTTCTGCATCATCAGATCTAGTACGAGGAGAAAAAAATAGAAATGCAAAAAACAACAGACTCCCTCAAAAAGGAGATTAAAAATTAAAAAAAAACATAAAAAATATATATCATAAAGAAAAACCAGAATAATTAAAAAAAGAACATGAAGAAAACACTGACATTTATTGTAATATTATTATTAATATAACTTTTCTTATGCATGCTTACCTTTGGATAAAAATAAGCATATTAAAATTCATAGAAGAAAACCCGGATTCTTTAAAAAGTAAAGCCGATATATTATTAAAGATAAAGGCTATATTGATATGAAAATAATTGAAGATATTTATAATAAACATAGTGGCTAGATTATATTGGCAGTTATTTTAATTCCAATGATAATAATAGATGTCAAGATATTAGAATTTATAAATTTAATATTTAAAAAGAAATAAATAAAAATAATTATAAATACACATGTATATAGTATATACGAGTACATAAAAATAAATTTTAGCAAATAATTTCATTCATAGTGTGACTCAATCTTTAGAATCCTTATTGACTAATGCTAAAAAATCGTTAAGCCGTAAATACTCTCAGGAAACTATAAAATCAAAATTTGAGGAAATAGAAAACTTACAACCAAAATTAGAAAAAGTCCTAGTTGATATGAACATTGAGGGTCACTCTAAGCAAGTGGTATCGAAAAAGTTTAAAAAGTTAAAAATAGAGTCTTTAGAATTATTAGAACAACACAGTAAAAGAAAGATTGTATCAGAAAAACGGCAAGGATTTATAGAAAAAAAATTTAAATTATAATTTCCGAACTAAACGAAATTCAAATACAGAGTACAACAACAATAACTACTAACAGAAATAACACCATTGGTAATAGCAATAGTAAAAACTATAAGGAAATAAGAATAGAAACACCGAAAATACTAGGAACAATGGGTATAATAACAAAATCAAAATATTAACCAAGTACAAAACCAGGGAAACTCACAAATTCCGGAGATCATAAGGCCAATATCTTCGGAGGTAACTCAATAAAAAATAAAACAGTATTCAATATATTACGTAACCTCAAAAATTATGTAAGATTAAATATTCTAGATGTAGATAATCCCGTTACATTTTTAATAGACACAGAAGCAGATATTTCTCAGTCTAAAGAAAAATGTTTACATCGATATGAAAAAGATCCAGATGACTTTTGTAATTTAACAGGAATTTCAGAACAAATAATTAAATCTTTTGGTTCCACTACTATTAAAATATCTTTAAACGACTCAGTAATTGAAAAAAGTGTGCAATTAGTTGCAAATAGCACATCAATAGGTACTGACGGAATCCTAGGTAGGGATTTCCTATCAAAATATAATTGTAATATCACAAGGAGATATTGGTAATGACAGACAAATATATGAAAAAATATGATGCGCAGAGCAAATATAAATAAAGAAAATGAGATGCCATATCCTAATGAGCCTGATCGACTCATAGTATGGGAATGTATATCCATAGATGATATAAAAAACTCGAGAAAAATAAAAGTTATATTCGATAAGTCGACTAAAGAATTAAAAATTGAAAATAACCATTCTATGAACGAATGGGCCATAAGATGTAGTGATAATCCATGTTATTTAGATAACATGTGGCAGAAGCTATCATTTGAATTAAGTAGAATGAATGTTAATAAATTTGGACTAGAAAAAGGTGACGAAATATTTAAAATAATAACCATAGGCAAATTATATAAATATATTAAAAATAATTGCGCAAGAATTCTTTTATATAGTAATCCTCAGAAAATAATAAATAATGAAAAATATGAATTAATTAAACTAAATATTTTGGAGCAAAAAAACTTTATTAAAATTAAAACAAAAATATATACGAAAAAACATGTATAGAATGGTAAAGAAATACGTTTCAACCTGCGATCTTTATCAAAGATACCATGAAAGAAGGCATACAAAAGAACCCTTAATGAAAACAGACACCACACAAGTTTTAGTACAGCAGTTATCGATACAGTAGGACTCCTAGGACATTTTGAAAATTATCCTTATATATTGACAATGCAATGTGAGTTAAAGTAAATTAACAAATCAATAGCAAAAAGCTTAACTGAAAATTATATATTAAAATACGGCATATTTAAAATTTTGAAATCTGATAGAGGTACAGAATTTATTAATGAATTAATGACAGAAATATGCAAATTACTGAAAATTGAGCAAAAACTATCAACCCCATATCATAACGAAACATTAGGTACTGTAGAAAGGAATCATAGAGCTTTAAATGAATACTTCTTGTCTTTCGTTATAGATGATAATTGCAAATACGAAAATAGAAATGGCTAAATTTTGTAGTTATGTGCCATCCTGTCAATGTCGCGAAGCTTTTGGCACAGGTAAATGTAATCTCTAGAGAAGAAAACCAGAATTTTCTGGCAAAAATTTAAACAAAACTTGAGCAAACTTCTACTGAGGTACGAGAAATTTCTAAACAACTTGAACACAAATTTGAAGAAACAACTGACGAATTACGTGATATATATCCGACGGTAACCAAAAGGGTAGATGGTGTGGAGACAAGATTGGAAAATTTCGAGAAGACCGTTAACGAAAAATTAAATGTAATGGAGGAGAAAATCAACAGTCTCCAGTGCCAAAAGCCGGAACCAGTGTGTATCATACAGAAGTTTCTAGCAGATTAAAAACCACTTGCTTTGACGGTAGTACGCCTTTGGCGGTATTAGAATTTCAGTTCGCTACTATAGCCTGCATAAACGGATGGGACGATGAAGAGAAGGCTCTAGAGCTAATTTTGGCTTTAAAAGGTGTCGCAGCACGAAATTAGAAAACCATGCCAGCCAGCTGCAGAAACAATTACAACGACTTAATGGTGGCGCTACAGCGTAAATTTGGCGACGGGCATAAATGAGAGCTGTATCGCATGGAAATAAGGCAAAAGGCTAATGAATCATTACAAACCTTTGCAATGTGGGTCGAGAGGCAGCTTAGTTATCCAAGGGAAAACCACCGCCTAGTAGAGCAAATTAAGACCGAAACATTCGTCAATGGTATAAGGGAACCGGATATTAAGTATGCGTGTGCGCTGCTCATAGGGCAACCTTTGCGGAGACCGTGGCGTTCGCACTAGCGCAAGATACGGCTCGATAGATATCTAGAGACTGTTATCAACATCAGACAATTACGTCTGGAGGTTAATGGGGACTGGTTAACGGCTCAAAGAAATGACTCCATACTGGCAAGGATAATAGCGGCCAAAGAAAAAGACCAACGGCTTACTAGTAAAGAGATATAAGCAGATAGCCCTCTAATAAAGGCTTATTGTTCTCAATGGAATAGTTTAAAGCTGATTGATGGGTGTTTATAGCGAAGCTGGGAAAGTGCAGACGGCAATACAACTTCCAATCCAATAGTCATTCCTTCGTTAAAAATCAATGAAATTTTGAATCAGTCTCATAAGGAACATAGCGGAGGGCATTTAGCGTCACAACTGCGACTGTAGAAAAATTAAAACAGCGTTATTATTGGGTAGAATTCAAGCAATCTGCTGCCGGATGGACAGCAAACTGCACTGAATGTATTGCGGCTAAAGATACAGTCAGAACAAGCCAGAATCAACTACAGCAATACAAACCAAGAGCACAAGTCGGTAATGCCAAGAAAAATAAAGTTCCGAAGATTTTTATGAAATGATACATACACGACTAGAAATGGCCCGTGATAGGTTGAAAGTCAGGTATGATCGAGCAACAAGTGCTGAGGGCTTTCATGAGGAACAGCTGTTTCTACTCTACAACCTACAGCGGAAAAAAAGAGTGTCTCCAAAGATTCAAATCAACGGGGATGGACTTTATAAGGTAGTCAATAGATTAAACGATGTGGTGTACAGAATACTGGAAAACAATAGCCAAAGATCAAAAATGAAAGTGGTACATCTAGAGCGACCAGCGAGCTATGGGAAGAAAGATAATGAGCCTATGCGGTACGAACAGGCTTAAGTGGCAGACAGTCTTACGAAAATAAAAATACAACACATCTGCGCTTTAAGACTGTATTGTGGGATTTTGGTATATTTTGTGTCACTCTGTCAATTTAGCAAAACTGCCAAATCCAACATGTTTACCTTACATTTGAAATAACGGGTATGAAAATAGAAAATGATCGATATTTCCTGAACCTTCCAAACTGTAGGCAATTAGGTATATAAAGAAGCTGCTTTGCCTACACGTCGGTTAGTTATCGTTTGGCTGTCAATAAATACAGTTGCGTTAAATCCAAAATAAAAGTGTTGTATTAAGACAAACAGTATAAAAGTGAAGTCTCCTAATAAATAAAAGTCGCAGTGAAATTTATTCTTGTCTCCTCTGAAATTTGAATCTAGTCATCTTCAGCATTTCTCAAAGTACACTGATGGTATATATAATACCACAGCGCCTGGTAAATAAACGCGTCAGTACCCTCAACACGCTTTTATTAAGCAGCGTTTTGCATATGCCGAAATAAACCTCCTCGCCTACCTAATACCGGAGGTTTTTCTCCAAAATTGAGCGAATTCCTCTCAACCTAGAAGCCAATTCTCATGCACGAATAATACCACAGGGAGAATGAAAAATGGTTCGGTCCAAATAAAAACTCGGTGCGCTTCTCTGTAGCTAACAGTAGGCTGACTGTCATTTCCAGGATCGAAGTTCATTATAAGATGTTATGCAGTCTGTCACAACCCTTGACCTTATCTCACAGGATGGTAAAGCCCCCAAAGCCGTTTAACTATCCGACATAACATAAATACTCATAACATTTGAGTTTCTCCTTAGGAATTTCGTAAAGCAGATAAGAATGACGTATTTCTCTATATTCAAATGTATTTGTATGAGAAGTGCGTACCATGCCTACTAATCCGATTATTATGCGCCTACTTATTAGCGGACGATTTATATTAATTACAAAATAATTTTGACCAAATTTAGATACTTTCACTTCTATGTTTCTCAAAATATACAAAAATCAATATTTATTTTGTATTAGAGGTACCAAGCCCACTTCTCCAATCTCGTCTATATTTGCTGCAAAACTTAGAATATGTGCACTGAATTGACATACCGAGTTCTATTCAAATACCTTTAACAGGAACAGAGATAAACGAATACCTACAGCGTCATCTGTTGAAAATTGTCGACTTTTCTTTTTTCTAAACATTCGCGTAGCAATTACCAACAAAATCGCAGAAGGAAGTACCCAATTTGGTTCAGTCGTTTTCAAGTTTTAAGCATCCGTTTATAAATATATATAGAGATATATAATATTGTTACGAAAATAAAAATGCCTACATTTTGGAGTATTTCGTAATTATGTGACACCCTGTCAATGCGGTACTTATTTGCGTATTTGGCAATTAATTTGGCATGCGGGAACTAAATAAATTAGAGTTGTCCACAACCGGTAATAAGAACGGATTACAAAAACTTCTGTTAGAGGAATTTCAGAAACGTGGTTTGAACATAGATACTCACGAATTTGATGACGAAAATTATACTGAGATAAGTGCTGCTACAACCACAACCAATTTGGACATCAATACAATGCTTGCAGCCATGATGAAACAGGTGCAAGTTCAGAACCGGAACTTTCTAGCCAGTATCGAAAAGAAAATTGAAGAAACTTCTAATGAGGTACGGCAAACTTCTAGAGCTAATAATGAAAAGCTTATGGAAAAAATTAATGCTGTGGCGAATGCACAAGAAACTTCCAGAGTTGAAAATCAAAAGCTTTTGTCTGAGATACGAGAACTGCGATGCAACTTGAACACAAATTTGAAGAAACAACCGAGAAATTACGATAAATAAATGAGACGGTAAGCAATAGGTTAGATTTTGTTGTGACAGTAATGTTAAATTTCAGAAAGAATGTTGATGAAAAATTAAATGTAATGGAGGAGAAAATCAACAGTATCCAGTGCCTAAAACCCGAACCAGAACGAATCATACCAGAAGTTTCCAGCAGAATAGCTTCACGGGGTTCCGAGAAAACCAGGTATACCAGGTTATAGCCATAAGTGTCCTCTATCATACCCTATTTTTGGATTTATGGCACAAGTCATACAGTGGGCTCTAGAGGCAAAAAGACCTCTTTTTGAAAAAGTTGTTCGAAAGATATCTTTACAATTTTTTGCTTAAAAATAAATCAAATTTGTAAGCAATTTAATAAAGCAATATGTATATACGGTCTTGACATTAGTTGTCAACCGGACCATACTTCATAAAGTTTTTAGCCTTCTGTTTGCAAAAATATCGACTTTGTTAGAGATGTTGAAGAGTACATTATATCAAATGATTTTTTTGCACAAGTCAACATATTATGCCATATTACAGTAGTAGTAGAAGGAAAGTATTTTTATAAATATTATTTTCCATAATCCTTTACAATTTTTTTCTTAAAAATAAATCAAATTTGTAAGTAATTTAATAAAGCAATATATGTATATACGGTCTTGACATTAGTTGTCAACCGGACCATACTTCATTAAAATTTTTTAGCCTTCTGTTTGCAAAAATATCGACTTTGTTAGAGATGTTGAAGAGTACATTATATCAAATGATTTTTTTGCACAAGTCAACATATTAGGCCATATCGCAGTAGTAGTAGAAGGAAAGTATTTTTAAATAAATATTATTTTCCATAATCCTATGGAGTTAATTTATAACTTAATGTGAATTTTAATAATAAAAAACCAAGTCGTAAGTTCGGTGGCTTTTTTATAATTTCCATGATAACAACTATTTGTATTGTAGGAATGGACTATAAGCCCAAAATTCTACTTTAATCCCTTAATTGGTCACTAAAAGTGCAGCATTTGACTATGTACGTTTGAAAAACACTTTTTGGTTGATGATGAATGTTAACAAACAAAAAACTTTGCGTTAGAAGAGAATAAAATATAATTTTGGAAAAAAGCCACTAGTTTTGCCCGTTTTCTTCTAATTTTAACCCAATTAAAAAAACACCTTTCATTAGCTGATTCTGTGTTCAACAAAATCTGTTTAGTTGGTTCGTATGATAGTCTTATAATACATTGAATACCCAAAAAAAAATTATTTCAGTTTTCATCACATACATTTAGAGGTGTCAATTTAATAAATTCTCAATATCAAGTGTAGGATAAAAAAGTTTTAATTTAAATCTCTAAAATACGAAATACAAATATTTTAGAAATTTTAACTTGAAAATTCGAAATTCCCTTTCTCGAAATTCCTTCTGAATGTCTGCTTGGAATAGGAGCATTTTATAACTGGTAAAAATTCACTCCCAGGGAATTTTCAGAATTGGGCTGCTAATCATTGCTGCTATAGTTGTGCTGATTTTTAGATAAGTCATGACCACAATTTTCAATTACTTTACAAAGGACCTAAGAAAAATGATATAATATTTCGTTAAAAATGTGTAATTAAAAAAACATACAATTCTTCGGTAGCATCTGGCCATCCGAATTCCTTAGTGTTGCGCTATCTACCAACATATCTAGTAATTTACTAACATTGTCTTAAATTTTTAATTCTTCTTCGTTTAGAGTTGGCTCACCTACTTTTCTCGATTTTCCTCCTCCTCGTTATCATTGTCAGCTATGCCCGCCGCTAAACTTTGAGCCAAAATCTTGCGTTGTTCCTTTTTCGCCTCAGGACTTAAAATTGTAGGCAAATTGGTTTCTATAATACCACCATCCGATTCTAAAGGTATAAGTGTAAATGCTTCATTAAAAAGTATAATGGTTTGTTTAGCAACATTCATTGAGTTCGAAGGGCCTTCTTCAATTATAAATTGTTCTAATATATTCACTTTCTTATCATCCGCATTGTTTTCAGCAGTCTTTAGTACTTGCTGATCTTTTTAACCCTCTTTGTTCGTATTTAACATCTTGCCGTCACTATTGGTAGTTGGACATATATATTCAGATTTCTTGGTAGTTTTTCCCCTGAATGAATTGTTTTTCAAGGCATCAGAACGATAAAATCAATTATCGCATGCCTCACATTCATAACTCCTTCCGCCACTATGTATTTAACGGTGTTGATAAAAAAGAACTAGTAAGAAAATGTTTACCACATACCAAACAATAATGCCTAAGAGCATTTTCAAAAACACTTTCAAAATATTCTCAAGGCAATCGCAATATACCCATAGTTTTATCAAGACGTGAAAGTGATGATTTATAACTTCAGAAAAAAATACAAGAAGAAAACATTAGTTTATATATATTTCACTAGGGCATGCTTTTTCACATGACGCAGCAAACCGGAGGATCATCTTGTTTTATGACTATTTTTCGATACTCAAGCATCTGATGCAGCTGACGAACTTTGAAAAAAGTACATCTGTTTTATTAAATAAAATAGAAATTCCTTTTCATTGGGGTCGTCATTCCATATTGATTTGCCTAACAAAATAAGTTAAAGCAGCAAACAGAACATCTGACTCCCGCCCGCTTCCGCATGCCGTGTACAATGCCCTTTTCACTATAATGCATTTAAAGGCATATTTTTATTTGAAAAATTTGCACATCTGTATGTTGAAGATTAGTAAGTTTTAATTCATATGTATGCACATACATGGGTAATGTTTTATTATAACAATTACTTGTTTTGCCTATCTATATTTGCTTTCTTAATTTAATTATAGTAGCATTTTTCTTCATTTTTCGTTAATCAGAAATTGATACAATTGCAAATTCTAAAACGCTTACCAAACGTGTAGAAATTAAATTTAATTTCTTTTTTAATATGATTGATCGCTAGATTTGACAAATGAATAGCAACACTGCAATTCCCTTTAAAACAACGTAACTTAATAGCACCACTTAATAAAAGTATTCAAAATTTAACATAAGCATTAAATTTGATAGCACTTTTCGGCAATCCAGAGAAAAACACTCAATTTTTGAAGAAGATGCCATCTTCAAAATTCTCTCTTACTCTCTCACGTTTTGCAGAGAAAAGTTTGCCAAAAAAAGTTTGTTATCTTCTTGGCGGCGCTTCATTTAGTTATCGTATTAGCTGATACATCACGTCTACGTTACTTTTAGACTAATTGGTCCTTTAGACATAAAATAATTGTAAAGATGTCACATTGTATCGCGATAACATGGTTAACTCTAAAAGTTTTTTGCGGTTATGCGTTTTTAAAAAGATTTTTTTTTGTTCTAAAATTTAAAGAATTAAAATAAAATAAAAAATATTTTATTGCAATATTTTTTAAAAAGGTTTTTCAAAAATTTTTAATAATTAGAAATTTTGCAATAACAAAAAATATAAACCTAAAAAGTATAAAAACATATATTTAAATTATATATATTTAAATTATATATTATATATATAATTAAATAATATTTATATATGATATTTAAATTATTAAATTTAAATTATTAATTATTAATTATTATATATAATATTTAAATTATATATTTTATATATATATATATATATATATATATATATATATATATATATATATATATATATATATATATATATATATATATACATATATATATATATATATATATATATATGTATGTATATCCACCAAAGTATACATCAACTATTCAAAACAAAAGTAAAATGAGAAAATACAAGAAAACTGCAACAAATATGTTTATTTTTTCCGCTCAGTTATTTATGGCTATGATAGAAAATTCAGTGGACACTGTTAGGATCACCAATAATCAAACACATTGTTGCCTTTAAGTTTGGCTGCGAACAGTCGATTACGCTAATGTTGACAGCTAAGGTTAATTTACGTCTAATTGAACCTTAATTTAGTTTGAGAGAAAATGTTTCAGTGGATTAATTTTTTTATGTTGCTATACCCTGTGGTCACAAACATTGATAATGACGATGAATTTTCTTTGCTGTCACGCAAGATTTTTTAAAGTAATTGTCCAAATTGTCATCGATGACAGGATTTGATTTTGTCTTGAAGGCATCCGTTTATTAGTGAGTCATAACAAACAATATCATCGAGAATCATTAATGGTTGTTAACGGGAGTGTAGCAGACAAAATTCTGCATCATTCAGCTTATAGTCCACTTATAACAGACAATGTCGCAAAATTTCAGCTTTACTTAATATGGTGACATTACAATGAAATTGTCACGAGGATTCATCAATGAAATTTTTCATTAACTACAATTACATACGAATTACGACTTACTGATGTTGCGATGATGATTCATCGGTGAAAATATCATAGTGATAACGTCGCTCAAATACTCCACCAATAATTTTATGTATTGCATCAATCAGCGAAATGGCTATGTTTGTTTTGTTTTGGAGTTTTTTTTTTTTTAATACAAATTAATAATAGAAAAGAAACAAAACAAAAAATTATTGTTTGTAATCTTTTTTGCTCTCATGTCCGGGCAATTTCGCACGGCTCTCTGATGTCGTCGCCACGACAGCGTTTATATTTTCTGGTATAACTCGTTTGGAAAAGTTAGCTAGCAATTGAACATGTCGTTCCGTTCCTTGTATATGTGACGGAATGTTTAGATCATTAAACGGTGGATGATCTTGATTTAAATATTCTTTCAAAATATCGTACGGAATGCTTCGCGTGAATGGTGGTTCAAATACGTTATTTATATCATTCAAATTGATCATTTCCTTGTAATTTGTAATTTGCACAGTCCCGCTTTTCTTTGCTATCATCAAAAAACACTGATAGCAAGATATTTTCCGAATGTGCATAATATGAATTATCCTTAATTACCTGATTGACAATACTGTGTAAAGGAGGTTGTAGAAACCGTAACCAACTAATGAAAAATAATACACTGCCGTACATGACAGAGCTGTAATACTTGATATAAGTATAAGTACTTGATAAGATATAAGTATATATAAGTACATTGGCACATAACAAAATTCAACCACAATCCGTAAATTTTTGGATAGATTTTCCGTTGTCACATATAGTCGTAATAATCTAAAGGCCTTACCCAGATCCACCGAAACCACGCCGCTAGAAATTGCATGGACAATGTCGTATAAGTACTTAGAATCGGTGGATAATTCAATTTTTTCTGGAGCAGGGAGCATATTTTTCAAAGCGATTTTCTCAAAGAACTCCACCATCTGAAAATAATAAAATAAAATAGTCAAAAACGGTTGGAAATTATAATAAATGATTGGTAGCAATTACTTACCGGAAGAACTTCACAATTTTCCATTTGATTGCTCAGTTTTCCGATTGCCGATCTTGATTTATCCAAAGCTTGAAACAAGTTCGAAAACGGAAATTCGTTGAAGTGTAAACGAACAAATGCAATGGTATTTTTAACAGCAATTCAAATCGTCGTATAATTGCACCATTTGGCCCAGTCTTACGTAACCAATCAATTGAGAACTTGGTTCACTCAAAATAACAAGATGCGATTCTTTTACCATCCTAGTATGATACTTCCCATCAATTTTATCTTTCGTTACAGTATCATCTTTTCTACCATCGAATGAATTCTTTGGCAATAAGCAAGTGACCGAATTAAAATTGTGGTACACACATACATATTTTTTGTTGTACATATGGTTGCCATTTAAAATAATATAAAGCGTATGAATTTTTTTATACAAGATTTTTTAGCATTGTTTATTTATTACAATTTCTTAAACTTTTAAACTGTATCCAAAAATACAGTGTGATATATAATTCGATAGGCTATGTAATAGGGGTTAGCGGTATAGTTAAGTTTGGTTCATTTCAAGAAAAATTTTGGTAGGAATTTGTTTTCTTTTAGCAGCCCTGGTTGTAATATTCACTAAGAGAATAAAAAAACAGCTCAAGAACTTATTAATCTGAATAATATGGATGAGCGTCGTTGCTTTAAAATCAGGATTTTTGGAATTTTTTGTCCTTTTGTTGTTAGTACGCTATGACCTTTACCATTCTTCTGGATTTCGTGCCCAAGGACTGCAAATTTTTTGAGGCCAAGATCCATTTTCTTATACTCTGTTTTAAAGTGAAAGGTTACGATAACAACAAATGGTAGTCTGATGAACAATGTCTGGATTATAAAGCGGCTGAAACTATTTTCTGAATAGTTTCAACTGATCTTGGAACATATGGCCGAGCGTTGTCCTAATAGATCTATTTCTTATCGCCAGTAATGACTGGATGCCGCTACAATTTTATCGAGCTTGAATAGCTTCCTGACTTTGAAAATAATCTTCATAGAATAATGCCTTCAATTCATCATCTCCGAACATTTTTTCCTGATCTGGAAGGTCTTTCTTTTTCATATCAAAATCATTACTTCCGAATAGCATAAATAATCTCTTGCACGTTGGTATCGGTGAAACATATTCAAGATAAGCTTAGGCAATGCATCAAAGCAATAAAACTTCGTTGTTTATACTATTTCGTTCAGTTGCTAAGTGAGAATAAATATCAGACACATTTCAGTTTAACGCTATTGTTTGCTTAGAGTATTTAGATTCATTAAGATATCTATTAGTAAAGCTATTGAGCTAAAATTATCAACAAATATATTTTCACACCTCTAAACTAAACATATGAGAGAACGATATTTTCTATTGTGCGCAGTTTGTTAACACATAGTTAACATATTTAGAAGAAATAGGATAATATGCCTCATCAATTGTTGCACCAAGTTTTTTTTTACCGGTCTGTATTCAGTCAATATGTACTGCTATAAATTCGATATATGTATAAAATGATATATTAATGTTTTTGTGTTAAAATTGCGATTCTAAATTTTGGTTATTTTTTGATTATTTATTTTATTGAAATTTGGTAACAAAAAAATTGAAGTTGTGGCAGCGCTGCTGGTAATGATTAGAACCACAACAATTTTTTATGACTTTTCAGCAACAATTACCTCGTAATATTTCGTCTTTTAACTTCTTTGAGCATTAATTCGTTCGGTGCTCAATACCATTACTGTTTGATGAATCCTTCTGCTTACAAATGGTTTGTTTAAGTTGTTTTTTTAAATTTAAAATGAATTTCATAAAGTAATCCCTTCAATTTATAATCTCCGAATATTGTTGGCTGACGTGGGCGGTTTTTCTTTTCCATGTCAGAGTTATCACGTCTGAACCGTACATTGAGATCGATGGAATATATTCATAAGCTTCGGTGAACGGTCGAAGCAAAAAAAATTTGTTGTTTATACTATTTCATTCAATGGCTAAGTGAGAATAAATAACAGAATGCCATATAAGTTATTAAAAATACAAATCGTTTTGTGAATCTTGCATTCTGATGTTGTACAATTTGCATTAGAATACCTATTTGCAGGAATAAAAATATAGCAATTTTTTTTGACTTCTTAGTCGTTTACTATTTTGGAATTTTTCGTATCGTTTTTACGGAGTGATTGTGTAAAAGATTAATTTTTCAAAAGAACGCAAACAAAAAAAAAACAAAATATACCTTAATGTTTTTTGTATTAAAATTAGGAATTAAAATTTTATTTATTGGTTACTTTTTTATTGAAATTTGGTTACAAAAAATGCCAAGCTGTGGTAACACTGAACACTATCTACAATATTTCGCTTACGTCTCTGATTTCAGCTACGCCACGATTGAAAATTTTCCAAAAAAAAAAATGCAAAACTGAATCGAAAAATCGAACATATGAAATAGAAACATAAGAAAACAAATTTGTAAACATTTTAATAAAAACTAATAATTAGGTGCATACGTACGTAAACATGAAACACACGTTAATAAATATATAGATCGCTTTTATCCAGTGTGCCTTTTTTTGTCTGTTGTGGATAGATAACGACGCTTTAATAGTTGTTGTTCTCCACATATACAAAAAACAATATTCATGGGTGTCATAGAATAACTGTGTCATAATTTTTTAAGGAAAACTTTAAAAGAAAAAACTGATTTTCAAGTGAAAAAACTGCAAATACTAAAAAAGTAAAAAAACTATACATATACTCGTACGTCAATTATTTTAAACTTTTGATAATCAAAGAAGTTATTTAAAATTTAATTAATTATAAAAAATATCAAAATCTTGTCTGATTTGAAAATTATAGCAACTTGAAGTTTCATTCGATTTCAATTTCACTCGATTTCGATTTATGGAATATACCGGATAATTTATTTCATAGTGTATTTTAAATTCAAGCATAACACAACAAATTAAATTTGATATACATACATAAATAATGTGATATAATAACACTCTGCTCGAATTTGACACTTTTTTCGACAAGCTTGACACCCGACGAATAGGTTTGAAGTACGCTGAATACAGTGGTGCTAACCGCTTGTTTTCGAGATATTTCAAAATGTGCAGAAGATGTACAACATATATTCCCGTAACTCAAAAAAAGCTTAAAGTCAAGGGAAGAAGTCTACATAACCCTTTGATTTAGGCGTTTTTAGAGTTTGTGAGGAACATTAAAAAAATGTTTATATTAATATTTAAGGCATTAATAAATAAGTTATTTATAAAATAAAAGAGTAATTCATTTTTACAATAAAAACAACAATAACGAAAATATTAAAAATTCATAGAAAAAAAGTTTACATACAGCTTACGAAAAAATATTATTATATAAAAATTTTATGTATAAAAAATAAAAATTTTACTTTTAATATTTGGTTGATCCACCTCTGGCATTAATAACCACTTAAAGATGGCAGCACATTAATGTCACTAAATTCTCTGTAATAGAGGTTATTAATTTCGGTCCATGCACGAATAAGGGCAATTTTTAATGTTTCACGGTTACTAATGCCATATTTTCGTAAAAGGATCTCATATATGCTGTATTGCGTTTAAGTCTGGTGACTGGTGGTGAATTTACCTGTTTTAAAGCATAGCAAAGAAGCTAGTTTATTTTCGGTATTTTTTTGACATTATGTTTTTCTTCAGATAATCTTTAATAATCTTAAACATTGGTATTAACATCTTTTTCAAATTTTCGCAACTAATTCTCTAAAACTTCAAAATCAAATGGTATATGTAGACTTTTATCCTTGACTTTTTGCATTGAATAAATAACATAATATTTAATATTTTATTAGTAAAGCAGCTATATCTACCGCAAGTACGTACATTAAAACTAAAATGTTAAAAACTGCAAAATCTTTGCAATTTACTGAAAAACTTATATTTTGTAACTGCTCAATGCTTAAAAAAAACTGCAAAATACAGATAAATCTACGCATTTAGCAATGTTGCATAGGATCAAAATCGGTTTTGATTTTTTTATCAGATTCATTTGGTTTTGTTATTTTCGAGTGAAAACGAAACCAATGTTCGAATCAGCTGTTATTTACAATTTTTAATAAAATTTTTTTTGATAAAATATAAAGTCTATGCTTAAAAGTATTAAAAATCGCCCTTTTTAATAAAATAATAAAATAAATAAACTAATATAAAATAAATAAACTAATAAGTATATAATATATATTTATATTATAACAGCGTTCTGAGAAGGTACGAATGAGAATATTAAGAGATTTTAACAATCCACTTGAATTTCCGGAGACAGTATAAGAACCTATGAATGAATATTTTGCACTGTATATTCACATTTAAAGCTGTTTTGCAGATTTATAACAATTACTCGGTTAAACAAAGACGCCTTCCGTATGGTCTTAGACACAATACAAGAGCACCTTTCCAAAAATTGCGCCATTAATACAACATGAAGCTACTTTACGATTTTTAGCTGTCCTATCTGTTGGAAACTATTCCAGCATATCTTTGGATAGAAGCACAGTATCTACAATTTTAGACGATCTGCTTCAGGTTATGGAACTGTACATTTGCCATCAATGGGTGAAACTGTAAATGAACACTAACGAAAAGCAGAAATCAAGGGACTTTGTGTTTCAGATATGACATGAGAATTCGAGCGGTAGATTCACGGTATCCCGGCTCTAACCATGACTCATGTAATATATGGAAATTAAGTAGCGACAGACAACATTACTGTAGGAAACATGAGCCAGGAGAACAGATCTCAATACTATTGGGTGACTGTGGTTATGGCATTAAGCCTTTTTTGTTAATGCCATATAGAAATGTAAGTTTTAGCTCTAAAGAGTATCAATTAAATATGGCTCATTCATCGGCTCGTAATATAGTGAAGCGAACAATAGGGATGTTGAAAAATCGATTTCGGTGCTTATGAGCATATTGTACTACAATCCACAAAAAGTTGTAAGAATTACAAAAACTGCGAGATTCACAACATTTGCAGAAGCTATAATATGCAAAATTATGAGGCTGAAGTAGTTTCACATGAAAGCAACATCAACTACATATTATCATCAAACTTGTCTTTACAAGGTGAACAACAGAGAATTAGAGACGAAATTGCTAATAGCTTATAAAAATATTAGAACACAATAAATCCAATACATATTCACAAAGTAAAGTAAGACTAAAATTAAAAAGTAATATTATATAAAAATGACATAAAATTCAGTATTAAAAAATAAAAAACAATAAAATTTAATAACTATAGGTATTTGGTTTAGCTATCACCTGTTTTTTTGGTATTCAAACTTCAGCATATCGCGTTACTTTTTTTTAATTTTTTTCTTGCTTTGCCTAAAGTCATTTTTTAGGTTTGCAATTGCATTGGCGACAGGCCCGTTTCCCTTCTCTATCGACCTACATATATACAAGCTGCAAGCGTTTTCTTTTTCTAATTTTAATAGCTCGTCCAGTAGAGGCGGTAATAAGCAGCGAACGATTTTCGAAACCCGCCAATATATCAGCTAAGGACCAGCAGGTATTTGACGAAAATGTGGAGAAATAGGTAGCAGATCTAGTAGCTTTAGAAAGAAATAAAGTCAAAAAGTTCCTAAAGAAGTATGCCTGCGTATTCGCCACTAAAAATAAAAATCAAGGCAGAACAGCTATAGTCAAAGATGAAATAAATACTGGAGAAGCGAGACCAATTAAACAGGCACCCCGAATTATACTTCTGGCAAAGCGTAATGAGATTAAGAAGCTGATCAATGAAATGGAGAAAAGCTGTGTAATTAAACCATCATTGAGCCTTCGGAGCTCACCTGTAGTCTTAATTAAAGAGAAAGATGGTAGTACAAGATTCCGGTTAAACCAGGATACCAGGCTTCCTTCAGTTTCTATTAATTCGCCTTCCTGCAGCATGCCGGTCAATACTGCAGGTATCTTGCTGACCCGAGCATAATAAACCAGTATGATATTGGAAAGCAAGAATAGGAGCGATGCCTCTCATGCGTCAATTATTATGAAATATAGTACCGAGGTGATAGGGGATATGAGTGTAACTACCCCCGTAACTGAACTAAAAATGTGTACCAAATTTAGGTGACATAAGTGCCCGTGGTGATGACGTGTCATCTCTAGTAAGTAGCGATGAAAATGTGTGGTGATAAGTGCTCATCAGTCATCCCTGCTAATCAATATTCTGACTTCAGGTAAACCTACATATGGCTAAAGGTGTATATGGTATATTTAGTAGCAGGTTTGCTAACGGCAACATCAGTTAGATATCTTACAAGAGCCCTGGGCTTTTGGAGAGAAGGTCAGAGGACGTCAAGACAGGTAGTGTAAGTTATTGTGGGCAGTTATTGTGGTAAATTACAAGCTGGCCTTTTTTCCTATTACAAAATTTGTCACTAATGACCTGGTGGTTGTCAGTGTGATTTGTTACGGCTGAAGGTGTTAAGGAGGTAATGTGTGACTCGGCTTAATTTCCATGGGATGTGGAATGTGTCCCACCATTGGAAGTACAGAACTTCATAGAGTTCTGTCGCGCCAACAACCACCACCAATTATTGGCTGTGGCCCGAATTCCCATCATGTGGTGTGGGGCAGTACGGATAACAATGTAGGGGTGAGTGTCCTTCAAATTTCTTAGTTAGCAACAATGTAGCTGTGGCCAGCAGTTTACGTTTGCTAACGCAGTACGATCGAAAGTACTGGATATCACTCTGTCGGACGAGGTGTCCCTATCCAATAATATGCATATTAAATTTGATTTGGTTGCTAGTACCAATAATAATCCCATATTCTGAAGAAAGGTGGACTATTCCTCTTTCAGGAAGAACATGACAAGAGAAGTTGACTGGCTTCCTGACTCCCTAGATTCTATTGGTGAACTGGACCTGGCAGAAAGTCAATTATTTAATCTTCTTACAGATTAATATGCATCATAGTGACCATTATGTCTAACGTAGGGTTCCATGGTGGAGTGACGCGTTGGCAAAATTTATAGTAACGGTAAGGAGGAGTTTTAATGTGGCCAAGCGCACGGAGTAGGGAAATTATAATGTTTAGGAGGGATACATGGAGTAAATATTGTCAGTTCATTAAAGATCTGCCGCCTTTGTCCTAACTTCAAAGATCTCTCGCAATAGATCATTCTAACGGTATTGAGTCCCTATGTACTGAAACCGGGGCCTACCTAAATCTAGAAGGGAAGCCTTGGATCTCTTGTTAAGGACACATTCCTGACTCTCGAAAGGTTGCACCCGTACACGAGTATCGGGGTATTCCTGCCTCTGTACTTATCACCAGAAGGGAAAGAGTCTTGGGGGTAGAAAACTAACCCAGGATGTTTTCTGCTCCCTTGCAAAAGAACTCTGACATAATCCTATCAAAATTGGTTTGGCTTATATCCCACGTACGTGACGGGAGGTCACGGTTATTTTTATACCAAAGGCGGGTAAGTCTCTCATCCTTTCTTTTTAAGACGATGGAAAGACTGATTGATATCTATATAAGGGAGATGTACCCCGTGGAACATCCTTTTCATCCGAGCCAGTTCACGTACGGAAAGGGGTGATCCACTGAGGGTGCTATTTTGTCTATTTTGGACAGTATTGAAAAGGCATTCTGTGATAGGGAGGTGGCTTTTTGTGCCTTCTTAGATATTCAGGGCGCTTTTGACAGGCTTTGACTCCATTTCTAGGTCGTTTGAATGGAAAGGGGTGGTAAAATCACTTATAGCTTAGATCAGTTCGATGCCTAGGAGCAGGCATGGGTGGTATCCAGTATGATGGCGTTAAAAGGGTGCTCTCAGGGTGAAGTATTTTCTCCATTGTTATGTACTACAGTATGTGATGCCTTGCTCACCATGTTGGCACATAGGAGTGAGGTTACGCTGACGACCTCGTTATAAAAATACGTGGGAAATAAGAGAGTGCATTGCGTGGCCTCGTGAGGATGGCCCTGGCGAAGTGTCAAATTTGTGCACCCAGGAAGGGCACTCGGTCAATCCCTCAAAAACGGTTGATGTACCTTTTACAAATAGGTACAAGTTACCATGTGATGGTATATATTTTTTAGGTACTACCATCAACTTTTATAAGAAGGTTAAGAATCTCGGTGTCATTCTGGATAGGAGGCTTAAATGGAACTCGCACTTGCACTTAGGGCAAGTCGCTCCTCCTACGGTAAGATATGTGGTCTTTCGCCGAGAATGACGCAATGAATATATGCTGCTATTATTCGGCCGATTATTACTTATGCGGCGATAGCTTGGTGGATAACATTAGACATGGTACGGAGATTTGTCTTCCTCGGTATAACAGGGGCAATGATAACATGTCCAACAGCGGGCTTGATTGCCTTAAAAACGCTTCACATCAATGATTAGGGTTGATTTTAGGCAAAAGGTCCCAGAATGCGTCAGGAAGTTCCCCCATTTTACGCAGGGTGGTCGGAGAATCATCTTCGGTCCTGGATGTTATGCTTTTGAATCTGTGCTTTGGCAGGAGATTTAGGGATCTATGTCTAAGATAAGAAGACGGGAGATTACATACAGCCTCGGAAAAATCAAATAACTTCCGAGGCTTAGTTATAAGAATCGTATGATTCACTGTATCAAAGGCTTTACTATAGTCCAAGGCTATCTTTCCAGAGTCTAAACCAGATCTTAGACTCTCTATGACATCCACTAATGCAGTTACACAGCTCCTGGCCTTCATAAAACCTGACTGCTTATCTGATAAAAAATTCTCACGTGTTAAGTACTCGGTCATCTGTTTGCCCATCAATTTCTCAAATACCTTCGATAAAAATGGAAGTGTAGCAATTGGAATAGTTTTAGGAATAGGGACAATTCTAGACTTTTTCCACTCCTCAGAAAAAGTTGATTGAATTAAATAGGTTGGTTGTATAGGGAAGATGCATAGGGATTAAAGCCCTCAAAAATTCCTGCACCAGGATTGTAAGTCTAATGTGGCCTTAGTTCGAAGTGAATTTGATGCAACTGGTATACCGATGGCTCCAAAATGAAATGGTGTCCATGGACCCAACCGAGACTTGTCGCTCTCACTGGGAAGATGGCTAAGTGTCATCCAGGCTGAAATCATGGCCATTACTATATGTGCAGAGATCAACCAGACAGTGGGATCAAGGGTAAGACCATTAATATATTCTCTGACAGCCAAGCTGTCTTAAGAGCACTTGGCTCGAATCGAATAACATCTAAACTGGTCAAATATTGCTACGATACATTGCAAAAGCTTTCGCTTGGAAATAAGGTCCTGTTGTTTTGGGTACCTAGACAGTGTCGAATAGATGGTAATAAAATAGCGAATGCTATTCCATGACTCTATACCTCTGGAACCTTGCTGTGCAACACCATTCACTCACATCCTCAACCTAAGAATCGGCAAATGGCCAAATGTATTTAACTGTGGAATACTCAAAGAGGCTTCGTCACTCTATGGCGGTGATCAGTCCGCCATTTTGGGCGTCGTTCTGAGGTTATCAAGTATGGTAGGCCGGATTTGAAACTTCTTACGGAGTTTCTTACGGGTCACTGTAGATAAAGTGCACAACCTAAGAATCGGCAAATGGCCAAATGTATTTAACTGTGGAATACTCTAAGAGGCTTTTTCACTCTATGGCGGTGATCAGTCCGCCATTTTGGGCGTCGTTCTGAGGTTATCAAGTATGGTAGGCCGGATTTGAAACTTCTTACGGAGTTTCTTACGGGTCACTGTAGATAAAGTGCACATTTTAAGAGAATGGCGGATGTTTGTAGATATTGCTCACATGCATCAGAGACAGCGGAACACAGATTGCGTGAATGTGGGGTTCTTGATTAGCTTAGATGGACATAGGTCTCACTGGGTGACATGTCCACCATTTCAAGATCTGCTGGTGTTCATTAGAAAGGTAGCAGAACCAGCAATATATTGGAAGGAGCACAATAGGTCCTATGAGTTGCAGTGTCTTGCAATGGTGCCTTGTCGATAAGATAATAATAATAGTTTTAACTAAAGATATAAAGCAAACCCATTAAGTAAATTAAAAAAGAAATGTCATATCCATATTTATTGTTTCAAATTTTTATATATATGTATGTATGTATGTGTGGTATGTAAGAGTGTAAAAATTTTTGTTTAATGCTTTAAAAAGAAAATTGATTGCATATACATATTTAATTTATTCTTCAGATACATGGAATGATATATATTTATGTGTGTACATTGATTTTATGTTTTTCGGCCAACCTTTTGTAGTAGATATTCTTTTAAAGGCTCATAATATTGGTATCGTAAACTAACCATCTCTGGAAGATTGCGGAATTGTTCAAAAAAATCAGAATCGGATTCTAAAATGATTACAGCCGATATGATCATTGCGATAACCACGAAAACAAATGATGGAATAAAAGCATTTATAAAATGAAATTTTCGTACACTTTTGGCACTTGAGTTATATTGATTTTCGAACGATGGGTTGCCACTACTAATGGAAGTATTTAATGATATTGCACACGAATTTGAACCAGTATTGTGGGAGCGTTCTTGTTGAAAAAATGAATTTTGTTGATTTTCGGAACTATGTGGTGGTATACAATTTTTACTTTCATATGAATTAAACTTTCCTGACCCAGAGGATGTGTACGGCATCGTATCTTCTGAATTCATGTAAAATGTGGGCATATCAGTGCTTACGCAACTATTAAACATGTTAATATTGGCGAAATTTGTTGATGCTCTTAATCTTGCCTCTTCGGATACCGGTTCAAGATTTGAACCTTGCACGGTACTGTTTCCTGTTACATCATAACTAAGGTTTTGTTTGAAAACGTCTGAAGATGCCAAATTACACGTGCTTAACGGTTCAGACATTGTTGATCGAGGTAAACTGCTATAGCCTGAATGTAAATTTAAATTTGTTAAGTCGTTTGATGCTATAGTATATGAATTTCTCAATAGTTTACGTATTTGTGCCAAATCACCCTGTGGACTGGAAGGAGTTGCTGGTACGCTACTAGCTTTTCGTTTGCTAGCTGCTGAGTTAGTAAGTTTTTGTTCTCTGAGAGCATTAATACTCTCTGTAAGTATTTCCCGTTCTGTTCTACCAGTATACTTAAACTTTGTTCCCCAGGAGAAGAATCCTCCACCGGAAACAACTGCAACATGCTGGCTATTGGGAAGCCTATTAAATAAAAAAAAATGTATGTAAGTTTATATATTTTGTATATTTTGATTAAAAGCAAACTCACGTAAAGAATAACATTTGTTCGATAGCGCATCTCCATAGGTATCTACATGTGACATTTGAAGAACATTTAAATCCAATTGTATGTTTTTTCTAAATTACAAAGAATTTATTAATTTTCAATTGTATAAAAAAAGAAAATTAATTATTTAATTTCAATAATTCAATATAATTATATAGTCGTGTATGTACATATAGTATGTACGAGTATGTATGCATGTTTGATGTACACAATGTTTTGAAAATAAGCTTATACTGACTCCGTTCTATACAAATTTTGAATACATTAAAGAGTCACTAGAAAAGGGATTTATTTCTCATCAAACTTTTCTTTATCTTGACAGTAAAGACATTAATTTAAGCTGTAAATGGTATTCCAATTTTTTATCACAATGACACACTTCCAAATGTAAAGACAATATAACTGCAATTCAGAGCAAGTGCATTTAAAAGACAGCAGAAGTATTTTAAACGGAGATTTTCGTTGTGGTTACCAAGATAATTACATACTATTAATTCCCCCCTTAACAATATTTGTAAGTTTTCTAAGTAATGTTTTTTGTTATACTTTTCTCATTATACTATTTTATTTACACTTTGCTTAAACCAAATTTACATAATATTGTTACAAAAATAAAAATGCCTAAGAAGAAAACACACATAAGCGCCTTAAAACTGTATTGTGGAATTTTAGTATAATAATAATTATGTAATTATGCGTCACCCTGTCAATTTCATACTTATCTGCGTTATCTGGCAGCACTACCAATTCGACCATCTTTACGTTACATTTGAATTAACGGAAATAAAATAGAGGATATAAGACATTTCCGGAGCTTTCCAAAATGTAGGCAATTAGATATATAAAGAGGCTGCTTTACTTACACGTCACTTAGTTATCGTTTTGCTGTCATATAATAAAGTCGTGTTTAAGCGGAAATAAAAGTGTTGTACAAACGAATATTATGCTGTTGTATTAAGATAAACTTTATAGAAGTTATAGTGTAGTAAATCAAAAACTGTGAACAACAACAAAGTGGTGTTTATTTTATTGTTACGCAATTTAAGCGAACTCAAATGTTTTAAAAAGTTAAAACGTAACATTGATGTCGGAAGTGGGTTTGCGTACATAAAATAAAATAATTAAAAATATAACAAATAAATAAATAATATAATTAAACAATAAAAATAAATAAATAAATAAAACGGAGTAAAATGAAATTAAAAGTAGACAGGCTCAAACGGTAATTAAATATATTAGAGCTAGCAACAACCGGTAATAAAACCGAACAACAAAAACGTCTGTTAGAGAAATTTCAGAGACGCGGCATGAACATCGATACTCACGAATTTGATGATGAGAATGATCCTGAGATAAGTGCCGTTGCAACCACAAACACTAGCAATACTTGTGGACACTAACTCGCTGCTGGCCACTATGATGGAAAAATGCACGCATTGGCTACTGCACAAAAACCTTCTAAATTTGAATTTTCTGGCAAAAATTGAAACGAAATTTGAGAAAACTTGAACCAAGCTACTAGAAACCTATAGATATTAAGTAAGAGAAACTTCTAGAGCCGACAATCAAAAACTTTTGGATGAGGTACGAGAAACATCTAGAGCTGATAACGAAATGCTTTTTTTTTGAGGCACGAGAAACTTCAAAGCAACTTGAAGATGGTGTGGAGACAAGAATGTTAAATTTCGAGAAGACGAAAAATTAAATGTAATGGAGGAGAAAATCAACAGTCTCCAGTGCCAAAAGCCAGAACCAGTGAGAATCGTAGCAGAAAGTTCTAGCAGAATAAAGACACTTTGCTTTGGTAGTAGTACACCTTTGGCGGCATTCAAATTTCAGTTTGATACCTAAACGGATGGGACAATGAAGAGAAGGCTCTGGAATTATTTCTGGCCTTAAGAAGTGCTGCAGCAGAAACTTGGAAGTAATGCCAGCCAGCCAGAAACAACTACATCGACTTGATGGTCGCACTACAGCGTAAATTTGGTGATGAGCACAAACGCGATTTGTAGGAGTTAAGGTGCCGAACACAAAACGCTAGTGAGTCGCTTCAAGTCTTTGCAATGGAAGTCGAGAGGTTGGTGCAACTTACCTATCCATGGGAAAATAATCCACCAGTAGACCATCTCAAGACCGATGCCTTCGATAACAGCATATGAGACTCCGATGCAAAGCTAGCTGCATGCGCTACACAAAAGCAGACACTATGGCGTTGGCACTAGAGCAGGAGACTGCTCGCACGATATCACAGCCATAAATACACCAGGTGCGTAATATGGAAGTTGTAGTAGAGAAGAAGAATGAAATCAACAAAATGGAGGAGGTGGTCAAGAGGCTTGTAGCTGAGAAGAAATGAAAATTAATATGTTTTAACTGTGAAAAGAGCGGCCACTTCCAGAGAAACTGTAAAGCACCACGCAAAAGGTCTAGATCCGTCTCACCATCGAGAAATAACAAACGGGCCAACCACCATCAATCAAACAACGAGTGCCCCTTAAACTAAAACGTGCTATTACTGAGGGGCCAGAGCTAGCTCCCACAAGAGAGGTCCCATATTCTCCATAAGAATAAGAGCAACCTTACAGCGTGCGGGTACATTAATTAACCTTCACTACAGACACCGATGCGACGCAGTTTATCATCTAACTTGAGATAGTGAGGGGAAGTATAACGTACTCAATGTCCACAGAAAAATTAAGGTGAAAGTGATTATAGCGAACATTATTGTAAGCCATATATTTATTGTCGCCGATATTGTAGACGAGGTGCCGATTTTATGATGGTCCATGCCCCATATGGTAACATATAATAAGTTGGCGTAAGGTAGATATACCTCTTGACGTAGGATATCAGCATAAAGTGCACACCAGAAGGTTAATTGCTGTCAAATAACAGAAACTATCACCTCAGACGGAGTAATTGATATGGACGCGTATGAAGGAAGATTGTGAGGACAACCGCTTATGGGTAGTAGAGTCAGCAGAAATTAAGACAGACTTGTTATCAGCAAAGGCTCTCGTTATATCCAACAAAGAAGGAATAGTCCCTGTGAGAGTGCTTAATCTATCAGGCCACGAACTATTAATTTGTAAAAACTCCGTGGTAGGCCAATGTGCTTCAGTAGAGACGGTAATAAATAAGAACAAGAGCCTGAACCTGCCAATATGTCAGCCAAAGCTCAACAAGTGTTTGACGATAATGTAGCGAAACGGGTAGCGGGTTTAGCAGCTCAAGAAAGAAATAAAGCCAAAAACTTGGTAAAGAAGTACGCCTGCTTACTCGCCACGAAAAATAAAAATCAAGACAGAACTGCTATAGTCAAGCATGAAATAAATACTGACGAGACGAGACTGATAAAACAGGTACCCAGATGTATACCTCTGGCGAAGCATAATGAGGTTAAGGAGCTGGTCAATGAAATGGAGAAGAGCGGTGTAATTGAACCATCATCGAGTCCTTGGAGTTCACCTGTAGTCTTAGTTAAAAAGAAAGATGGCAGTACAAGATTCTGCTTAGACTACAGGAAGGTAAATGTTGTCACTAAAGAGGACAACTACCCGCTACCAAGAATTGATGATACGCTCGATACGCTAGCTGCAACAAAGTTGTTCTTTACATTGGATCTGCAAAGCTTGTATTGGCAGGTAGAGATTGCACAGAAGGATAAGATGAAAACTGCCTTCAGCGAGCTTGGCAGCAAGCTTACATGAGCTCACTAAGAAATCTAAGGTATATCATTGGGGTGAGTCACACGAAAAGGCGTTCCAGACACTAAAAGACCTATTGTGTGCTGCACCGGTTTTGGCGTAGGATTATCGTATTAATTCTTGACAATGATGCCAGTGGATATGGTATTGGTGTTGTACATTCACAGGTGGTCGTTGGGCGGGAAAAGTCGTAGGCTACTATAGCCTCACGCTGTCAAAGACTGAAAGGAATTTTTGTGTGACTCAGCGTGAGCTATTGGCAGTGCTGGAATGCATAAAACATTACCATAAGTACCTAAATGGTCAACATTTTCTGCTAAGGAGTGATCATTCCGCACTGAGATGGCTGCTGCAATGTAAGAACCCTGAAGGACCTCTAGCACTTTGGATTGAGTGCCTCCAGGCCTAGGACTTTAGTATTGAACACCAAGTGGCATAAAGCACGGAAATGCTGAAGCTCTCTCACGTCGTCCTTGTAATTTGGATTGCAAACATTGTGTGAAAGCTGAGCGGAAGGAACCCATCCTTGATATCCGGTTAACGCAATAGACGCAAACGAAGACTGGTCAGTAGCGCAAAGGAGTGACACTATATTGGCAAAAATTATATCAGACAGACGGCCCACCGCAATGAAATATCAGCAGAAGGTCCTCTTAAAAACGCGTATTGGGCACAATGGGACAGTTTCAAGTTGATTATCGCCATTGGGAAAGTGCAGATAGTAAAACTTCATCCAACCAAATAGTGGTGCCTTCCTCCAAAATGAACGAAGTCTTAAATGAGTTCCATAATAGAGCCAGCGGAGGACATATTGTGTAAAGACTCTGGAGAAACTAAAACAACGTTTTTATTAGGTTAGATGTCAGCAAGCAGTGGCGGATTGGATAGCAAACTGTACACAGTTTATTGCAGCTAAGGGTCCAGTAAAAAGAAGCCGAGATCAGCTGCAACAATACAACTCGAGCGCACCCTTCGAACGGATAGCGATGGACATTGCAGGCCCGTTTCCTGTCAGTAATGCCGGAAATCGTTATATTCTTGTCGTGATGAATTATTTTAGCAAATGGCCGGAATTATAAATGTTTTTGTGAACAACTTGGTATGCGGCTATGGGGTTCTAATAGAGCTACATTCCGATCAGGACAGAAATTTGAGTCTGCCATATTCAAAGAAATGTGTGAGATAGATATACGGTATTAAGAAGACTCGAACGGCGCCGCTTCACTCGCAGTCTGATGGAAACGTAGAACGATTTAACCGTACCCTGGAGGAATACTTGCGAAAAGTAGTGAGCGATCATTAGAATGATTGGGAGAAACACCTACCGAGGTTTCTACTGGCGTTCCGATCAGCTGTCCATAACTCAACATTTAGATCACCTGCCAAGATTATTTTTGGGACTGAGCTAAAACTACCTGGTATCTCAGAGTTGCCCAAAAATCATATATTTTTTCCCTTTGTAGTTGATTGTCCAATAAATCGCACAACGCATTATAGGGAGAATTCGTTCTTTGGTCGCACTGTTCGGTTGTGGAATAATCTTCCAGCGAAAGTATTTCCTGCCACTTACGACATGAATAAATTTAAATCTAACGTCCATAAACACTACTCCCTCTGTCCTCCTTCCAATAACCTATTTTCCTAGTACCAGGACAATGCACTGCAGGGGCCATCCCCTGGGTGTTGGTCTTATATAAAAAAAAAAAAAAATTACGGTGACCATACATTCTGTATAATACAGAACAGTACTGTACTAGAAAAAACAGTAAAATGTTCTGTATTTTATTGACTGTTCAGTATATGTTCTGCATATATATGTCTCAAAGTGCTTTAAAATTAACATGGTCTCTGGGTCAACAATAGTGTTTTAATCAAGAATGCAAAAGGCATAAAATATCTATCTTAAAAGTGTCGGAGTTCAATATACAAAAACAACATGAAATTTATATGAGTATATTTTTTAAAACCGCTGCTAGCCGATCATGTATGGCTTAGCTTTCTGGATATAGTGTCACTAGAAAAACAACATTTATCGCGATTTGTAAAAATTTGGAGTAGTTTTTTATAATTACTAAAAAATCTTAAGTATCATGCGACGCAGACGAAAAAGCATTTTTAATAATGAATAGCAAAAGCAAAAAAAAATTAATAATGATAGCCAAACACTTTGTTACTTTGTTTTTTTCACTTCTGTTTTTGTTAACAAATTATGAATTTGACTCCTTAGTTCATCACTCTGAATTTGGAGTATTTGTTTTAGTTACCAAAAGAAATTCTGTAGAACTTTGAACTGAGTCAAAAGTGTAATATAGTAGTGTAAACACACTCAATAATAAAGTTGTTAATATTGAGATAGTTACTAAAATTTATAAATGCCTGATCAATATATTTCTGAATACTTAATCAATTTTTTTTCTTTTTTTGTTGTATCATTTGCAAAATTTTTATAATTTTAGCATTGTTCTTCTTTGTATGTTATATATATTTTGTAATTAGTCTGTAAGGATTAAATCTATTGACTAAATTGAATAAATAATTAAATAAAAGTCAGAGAATAAATGCATGACGACTTGCGTGAATTATTTTGTAAGCTAGAATTTAAGTTATTGAGTGAATTTGGAAATTCACTCAGCTCTAGATTAGGAAGATTTTTTTCATACGCGCTATAAGCGAATGAAAATTTTTAATAAAACTAATTTAATTCAAAAAATTCAACTCGCTTGTGTTTAAATTTATATTAAAACATTACAATACTAAATTATGTGCCACCCTATTAAAAAGTACCACCTTGATCAAAAAGTTCCCGGAATTTATTCAGAAAATTAAAAATAAAAGTTTATTTATCTAAATCTACATTGTCCCCTTCAAAGTAATCCCCATTGACTGCAACACACTTATGCCAGCAATTGATCCAATCCTCGAAGCATTTTTTATATTCGGTTTTCGGTATGTCTATCAGTGCTTCCTGCGATTTTTCCATTTTTACTTCTCGGCTGCTGAAACGCATTCCCGTAATGGATTATTAACTCGATTGAACAGAAACAAGTCACAGGGAGCCAAATCAGGTGAATTCGGTGGCTGTTGGTTGGTATTTGTTGCATATTTCGTCAACAAATTTAGAATCTACAAGTTTTCTGCCCACAATTCTGGTCTCTTTGGGCGAGTTGCTTCACGAAAACATCTCATAACGCCCAAATAATACTCTTTGTTTACTGTCTGGCCTTTTGGAAAAAAATTATGATTCACTACACCTTTGTAATCCTTGAAAACGTGTGCATTGCCCTCTTTTTTGACTGAAAACGACTGTTTTTTTTTTGGTCTCGGCTCATTTGGTGAACGACATTCATTTGCCTGACGTTTGGATTGCGTGTCCAGTAATGAATGTGGGATCGGATTTAGCTTCGCTTATCATGTCTTTTGCGACCTCAGCACAGTCAAAATCGTAAAAAATCGCCAAAACACATAGAGATAGATGTACTCTTGGCTACGTAGTTTCTGCAAATGTCAAGCTATTAAGCTGGAATATCAACAACATATGTACCAACTTAAAAAAAAAACTCAAATCAGAATGATGGGACTGGGGTTATTCCGGAAACTTTTTATCAAGGTAGTATATTTATAGCCTTTTTCTGCGTAACCGACTGTATTATATTGTTATATTGTTATGCTGCTCGGTGAACACTTCAGTTTCTTCCAAAAATTTAAATACCTCTTTAATATATCTAACTATCTCAACTAGAGTAGAGTGGAGTCTTTCGATCTGGCTGTTCGTTGTACTATGGCGTGGTTTACAATAATAAAGCTTTGTATTAAGAATTAAATTGAGCAGTTAAAATACAGGTTCATTATCGAGTGTTATCTTTTTGGCATTGGGAAAATTTCGAAGCACATCCAAAACCTTTTCTTCAATGTTAGATTTATCTTCGATACTTTTAATAACTAAAAATTTTTCAAAAGTATCAACACATATTATGAATTTAAGACTCAGCGTAAAAGTATTATATTTCTTGATGTGTTTGACCATTTTTGGCCAATAGTACTGTTTATATATTTGTTTACAATTCTCTTTACAGCTTCGATGAGCTCGAGAATGAGTATTTTGAATAATATTTTGTTGATCATCTACGTTTGTTACATCTATAGGAAATATCCTAATAACCTATTCTTAGGTTTTTCAAAGCCCGTACTATAGAATAAAGCTCCTTCTCATTCGTTGCTCATTTTTTTTCAGATGAATTCAATGTTTTTGATATGAAAGTCGTTGTTTTACCATCCTGATTATTCGGCACCTACCACATCATTAGAGGCATCGGTAGTAAGGATGAATTTTATTAAAGTCGAACTGAGTTAGTTAAATTTATTCAAAGAAAAATTTTTTAACCTGTCAAAGATTAGGATCCCAGGTTCATCCAAATTAAATTCTGTTTTCTTCGACATGGATTTGGATACCTTACCATTCTCACCTGCCAAATATTTGGACAGTGGTTTCGCTATTTGAGCGTAATTTTTAATAAATTTTCGGTAGTATGCTACCATTCCAAGAAAATTTCTAACCTGTCCCAAGGTTTTAGGCAGAGGATAATTATTTATAGCTTCCAACTTATATGGACCTGTTTTGATCACTTTATGACCCACAACATAACCGAGAAATTCCACTTCTTTAGCACAGAACTTAGATATTTCCAAAGAAATTTTCATGTTTGATTCATTTAACCTATTAATAATTATTCTTAAAATATTATAGTGTTCCTCTAGAGTTTTTGAATAGGCAATTATATCGTGTATATATATAAGATATATTTTACCAACAAATTCACGTAAAATGTCGTTCATGGACCGTGGAAAAACACTTAGACTGCTTTTAAGGCCGACGGGTAATCTTATAAAATCGAACTTACCGTTGGGAACGGAAAAAGCAGTTTTTCAACATCTTCTTTCATGACGATTTGGTACAAGCCAGACTCCAAATCGATGGTTGAAAAATATTTTGTGGCTCCTAGATTGGACAATAGTGGTGTTTTTTTGCAACGAATATAAATATTCCGTACAAAATTTTGTCTATATCCACTTAAATAAGCAGTTTATTTTATAAGTGCTTAAAATTACACAGTTATAAAAATGCTGCCAAGTTTAAAAATTATTTTATCTGAATTTATCTTTTGATAATTCAAATATTAAGAAAAAAGTAAAATTATAAAAAATATACATATTGTTAAGAACATAAGGTTGGGCATCACAGCGTTTATTACATCGCTAAAATAAATAAACAAACAGGAACAACTATACGTGCTGTTTACGAATAACCAAATCGACAACAACAACAACCATTAGCAGAGACAAAGTAAATAAAAATAACACGGCAAAAACAGTAATTAAGCAGCAAAGAAAACAAGTAACAGACAATAAACAAGCAACAACAAATACTAAGAGCTGAAAGAGGTAGATGTTCACATACGCATGGCTACAAAAGAACTAAAAAGAAATTAAAAGAAAAAAATTGAATCTACCTGAAATATCGAGAGGTTCGAGAGCTTTCGATGTGTTGTTTACTCAGCCATATAAAAAGCACATCGATGCGAACAGCAATCAGTGTTTTTGGTGTAAACTCAGTGAACAAGTTGATGTGTCGTAAACTCAGCGAATGGAGTTTAAGTAAAGTAAACCAAGCGAGCGCAGTTTGTGTAAAGAGATTTTATAAAGAGTAAACTCGTGAAGCTAGTAGTGAAGTAAAAAGACCAGTTTAGTTGGAGCTAGCTCAGTAAAGAGAGTTAAGTGTGGATAACCTTTAGTTGAAAAGGCTATGATCGAACCTAACTTGTAACTACGATCGGGTTGGTAGATCTTTAAGTAGAAAGATCTGTCGAGTAATTGTTGTTGCTTACAAAGTTGTAAACAGGCGGAGTAATTAAGAATAAAAATTGTTATTGCTTGTAAAAAGGTTACAAGCAGTGGTGTACAAAACTGTGTTAAATAAAGGATTTTAATTAAAACCAAACACAACATTTATTTTATTTTAACTACAATCTACGAACTCATAAAAACACGTTTTTAAAAAGGTAAAAACGTACCAATATTTTTAAAAGCTACACACATTAAAAAAATTTTTTTTTTTCAAACAAAAGAAAATCCGTTATTTGAAAAATATTGTATGAAAGTATGGTAGAGGTATTAAAAACGTAAGTATATTTTTTCAATTATGTTGTTTGAACTAACCAAATCATTTTTTAGATTATTTGGATTTCTGGACGGCAGGCAATGAAGAGAGAAAAAGTTTAGCGGCTGAAGTGGAAATTAAATCATAAGTACATACATAAATTATGTAGCAAACTACCATTATATTATCATACATACTATCATCTATATGTATATACATACATATAAAAATGAATTGTGATTTGTTCGGATGCTTAAAATTTAAAAACGGTTAAACCAAATTGGATACTTCCTTCTGCTATTTTGTTCGTAATTGCTACGCGAGAGTTTAAGAAAAAAGAAGAGTCAAAAAATACTCAACAAGTGGCGCTGTAGGCGGTCATTCCTTTATTTCTGCTCCTGTTAAAGATACTTGAATAAAATTTGATATGTCGATTCTAAGTTCTGCAGCAAATAGGAACGAGATTGGATAAGTGATCATGGTACCTCCCATACAAAGTATAGCAAAGTAAGCAGTTCACATTCATACTAAATAAATTTTGCATAAGTGTATAATGGTAAAAGTTAAACCATCGATATCTACCCACATCAGCCAAAAAGTGTAAGAGTTTGGATAAGCGGGTATTGCATTACATACATATAGATTACCGGGCAACGCCAGATGGGTTAAGCTAGTATGTACTATAATAACAATTACTTATAGTAATATTACTTATGCTTGCACATCTTTTATATGTTTGTAAAAATAATTCAAAGAAATAAAGAATTAGTTCCTTTTATCAGGTGCAAAATCTAGATCGATATATTTTATTTTTGAAAAGTATTAATTTTAATTGCAAAATTGTAAAATTTCGATCAAAACTATTACTACTTTCAAATTTAATTACAGTTATTAAGGACTCCATATATGGAATAAGGATACTATTATTCATATAACAAATAAATATATACAATGTGCAAATAAACATAAAAATATACAAATTACTTCTTAAACGAAACTTTAAAATTATTTTAAAATTGTCAATTTTGTATAAAGTAAAACCGAGTTTTTTTTAATAATGCCAATTTAAATTACTTAAGCACTTATGTCGGTTTTTTCGAAACAGATTATCTTAGCGTTCATAGATATAGAAAAAAACGCTACCAAAAATACTGTTTAAAACAAAATTATAAATTCGGAAGCATCAGCAATTTGTTATTTAAGACTTACTTCAAGATAGCTACAAAAAGTTAAGAGTTAAGTTATCTTAAATTTAATTCAATTAAATTTAATTTTTTTTAATACATTAATAAGGTTTTACATATACGAGTATATATTTCAATTAATTCAAGATTTATTTCAATATAGTCACAGAAACTTAACAGTAAATTTATTTTAAATTTAATTCAATCAAATTTCAAGTTTTTTATACATAAGTGAGGTTTTACATATATTTATAAGTTTTATTTTTAAAGCATATTTGTCTTAATGCTAAAAAGTCCTTTAAAATACCTTTCCAATTGACAAATATTTCCTTTCTTTTAGAAGTTGTTGATTTCTTCAATTCAGTTTAGCATTTTCTTCTTGACACACCCTTTCCAATTCTAAATTAAGCATTTTCGAACTAACATGTATTTATATGTATCTTTTGAAAAGATATAAATCTGTTCAGTATTTTATGAGTAACGCGTTTCGTTTTTACCTTTTTTAAAAACGTGTATAATTGTAGTTAAAATAAAATAAATCTTGTGTTTAGTTTTTAATCAAAATCCTTTATTTACACAGTTTTGTGCACCACTGCTTATAACTTTTTTAAAAGAAATAACAATTTCTATTCTTAATTATTGCTTCCATTTACAACTTTGTAAAAAACAACAATTACTTGACAGATGTTTCTATCTAAAGATTTTCCAACCCGATCGTTGATAACACTTAGGTTCGATCACAACCATTTCAACCAGAAGTTATCCAAACTTAAATCTCTTTACTGAATTGGCTTCAACTAAACTGATTTTTTACTTCACGATTCACTTCATGAGTTTAATCCTTACAAACTCTCTTCACACCAAGTTCAAATCAATAAACTCTCTGCACGCTGAGCTTAAACACAAGCTATACTCGTTGAGTTTACAACACAGAAACTTCTTCGCTGAGTTGACACCAATAAACTCTACTCGCTGAGTTTATCACACATAAACTGACTGTTGTTCGCTCCGATGTGCTTTTTATATGGCTAAGTAAACAACACTTCGAAAGCTCTCGAACCTCTCCATTATTCAGGTAGATTCTATTTCTTTCTTTTACTTTCTATTTAATTCTTATGTAGCCATGCGAATGTAAACATCTACTTCTTTCAGCTCTTAGAGCTTGTTGTTGCTTGTTATTATCTGTTACTTGTTTTCTTTGCTGCTTAATTATTGCCGTTCTATTTTTATTTACTTACTCTCCGCTAATGTTTTTGCTGTCAATTTGTTTATTTGTAAACAGCACGTATAGTTGTTCTTGCAGCTTATGTTTATTTATTTTAGCGGTGTAATAAACGCGGGGGTGCTCAAACTGTTTTTTTTAATATTCGTCCTGAATATACTCATTACCTCCGCCCAAATGGTTTGCCAAGCGCTCTTCATTTTCGTTCTTGGGTGTTAGGACTTTTGTACTCGATATTTGCGGGGTCTCCTCATGCTGACTTGCAATTTTCCAGCCGACTTTTTCTTTTGTTTCGATATGTAAAGTGGGACTAATTTTTCTGTCACAAGTATTTGTTGCTCGAATATAATTAGCCATCATTCTTCCGCCAACCATTTTCATTCGGCCTCGCACCGATATTTTTAGGTTGTTTCGGTATTTCTGCTTTACGACATGCTTGGCTTCAGTTACTTCTGGACCTTTAGCTGCAGCATACTGGCTGTCTTCATAGCTTTCGCTACTGTTGCGCCTTTCCTTTGTTCTGCTACCCATCTTCTTGCATTTGCCGGTTCTTGATAACGGGTTTGCTTTTTGTAGCCTTATCCCATTTCACAACATTCTATTGGCGGTAGAAACAGCTCTTACTATCTTCTCCATTGCCGGAAGGTACCTCTCTTCCACTGCATTTAAATGGGTACGGCTGGCAATTTCCTTCGCTGGATTCATTAACATTGGCATTGGATTCATTAACATTGGCACCATTTCCGCGGTCATCAATGGGCTTTTCTGTCTGCTCAATAACTTCGCCATCTTGCACCTTAAGGACATCTTTACAATCGTGTCGTACCTCACCGTCTTTTATTATTACATTTTCCCAGGGATCTCTTTCTTTGGATAAAGCAGTATTACCAAAAAGATCGGCCTTGACTCAATTTGGGCTGCCACTCTTACCTCAACGTCATCATCTTCGTTGGTTACATTCTCATAGAGTTCTGTCACCTAGTCACATTTTTCAAAGAAATTTCCCTCATCGGCTTTCCTTTCATCTGGCCGTCTCGCCTCTACGCCATTAACACTTTTGATAACCGCCTCATATATCTCTTTAAGCTTCTTGTTTGTCGTACTGGACGTTTTTTCAAACTTCGCCAGTAGTCTTTAGTATTGTGCCTCCAATTTTGCCATAATCGCATTTAGCTGCGAAATAATTTCTTCCTCGTTGATTCCTTCCAACTTCATTGTTTTATTCTATTTTAAGGACTACAGTCCCACTTCTGATACCAATTGTTACCTTTTTACCTTTTTTAAGAAGGTATATTTATGAGTTCGTAGATTGTAGTTAAAATAAAATAAATCTTGTGTTTAGTTTTTAATTAAAATCCTTTACTTACACAGTTTTGTGCACTGCTTGTAACCTTTTTAAAGCAATGAAAATTTCTATTCTAATTACTCCTTCTGTTTACAACCTTGTAAGCAACAACAATTACTCGACAAATCTTTCTTTTGTCCCAAAAGACAATAATTCTAAAGCAGCATCGGCTGCGCTGCTACTCCGCTTGATTGAGAGAAGAGTGGAACTGGCACTAGTTCAGGAACCCTGGATAGTTAGTGACAGGGTCTGTGGACTACTATAAGCTGCTACATGTCACGGGGTCAGGTATAATCAGATCGTGCATTGTGGCAAGCAAGAATTTGAGTATCTTCATTCTATCTGATTACAGCGATGAGGATACGGTAGCGGCAGCCGGTCTCACAGATCTAGTACCATTTTTGTAGTTGAGTTATATGGTCCACGACCAAGGCAAACCTCCACCGAATGAATAGATTCGTGACTTGACAAATGAGGCGAGAATTGGCAATACGCCGCTTATTATTGGGACTGACGCCAACGCACACCTCATTGCTTGGGGAAGCTCGGACACGAACGCAAGGAGTTAGTCTCTTTTTGATTTTATCCTTCGTAGTGGTTTAGATATTATGAACACTGGCAGGGAACCTACCTTTGTAGTTTCGAATAGAAGGGAGGTTCTTGATGGCCATCTTCAGGCGCTCAGATTTGGTTAGAGGGTGAAGGGACTCTGGGGAATGCTCCTTCTCTGACCATCTGTATATTGATTTCGAAATTGCGGTCAAGTCGTCTGGGACCAGGGTTTTCCAGAACAGGAGGAAGACGCACTGGATTGAGCATCGTAGCAACCTGTCCCGAAATTTCTGGATTCTCCAAGTATAAACAGCTGCCGTGACATCGAGGCTTCTGTTAAGACCTTGACGGAAGCTTTGGATAGGGCAACGGGCGAGGCATGCAGACTAAGGGGTGTAAGGAAAGGAAGCAACCATCGTGGTGGAATTCCGATCTGGGCGACACCCGAAGGGAATGTCGCCGAATATTTAGTGAGTGAATTAAGAACCAGATTAAAAGCGCAAAGCGCAAATCTTGGGATCCTTCTGCAGTAGTGTAGAAGGACACTCCGAGACAAGCCGGTCGCTGAAAATCTTGGCATCATCAACGGCGATCTCTGGTTTATTCAAAAACCATGTGGAAGCTGGACCAAAAGCGGAAAGGAGAACTTGAATGTGTTGATGGACGTGCATTTTCCGGGCAGTTTTCCTATAGGGGTGCGTCACGTGAACAACTCACACGATCATACCGAGTCCCACGATCCAATTACGGAAGTTTGTGAGGTAGGCATTGCGCAGCTTTGCCCCGTATAAATCACAAATGGCATTACTCCTGCCGATCTTCAGAATAGCGCTGATTTTTTGATTCCTTGGCTGATGGTTATCTATAAGGCATGCTTGACATGGTCTTATATCCTGAGCCTTGGACCATGTGCGGTGGTATTTATTCCGAAGGGGAGTAAAACCTCCTACATGGGTCCAAAGGACTTTAGACCCATCAGCCTATCTTCTTTTTTTCTGAGACACTGGAAAGGTTGGTCGACATGCATCTTTGCAGTACGATAGAACCTGACCTATTATCTGCGTCTCAACATGACTACACTAGGGACAGATCTGTTGAGACTGCGCTTCATACGCTTGTGGGGTATATTGTAAATGCTCTCGAGCACTTGTGATTCAGGTAAGCTCTGGTCCACTCCTTCGAAGGCCTTGTTTATATTACTGAACTATCTTCCAGGTATTGGTGTGTGAATGCCGGGCATCTCTGAATGAAATGGCGAGATATTCAGACATAGAGATTATCTGGGTAAGGGGTCACTCGGACACCCGGGGGAACTGTGACGGACTTGCGAGGGCTGGCTTTCTCCTCTGAAATGAGGAGATTGACCACTCAGTTGGGATGCCACTCTCCTCTTGCAGACTTATGGTCATGCGGTACATGTTGCGCAGGGCACAGCTACGGTGGGATAATGAACCCACGTTCTCTGTATCGAGCCAAATCTGGCCCCTATATGGTCGGGCTCGCTCGGAGTCTATTGTAAGGATGCCGCGACTTAGGCTGCAAACTCTTGTGGCTGGATTACTGGGCACTGGTTGGCTGGTGCGTACACTAGAAGATTGGGTCTGTCGTTCAATGACTACTGTCGGGGTTGTCAGATAAGGAGGAAGAGGAGACTGTTGACCACTTCCTGTGCCAGTGCCCGAGTTTTTCGGAAATTAGGACTGCTTTCCTTGACAATCCGTTTCTGGTTGCCTTGTCGGATCTGGCCGGTGTGAATAAAGGCAGGATCTCTTTTTTTGTACATGAGTCTGGTTGGTTCAGATCAGACCGACACACGGACAAGTAGGTTGTTCATTTACTAGATTACTGATGGATATCACAGTGGGATCAATATTAAACCCAGGTTGGCTGGACGTGTCTGGCTACCCGTCATAACTAAGTATTTAAAAATTGTTTTTCGTGAGATTTTCATTAACGTAAAATTTGCTGTCTGAGTTGACCCCAATATGCTTTAAGTGAAAGAAAATTCTCTGTTCATTTTTCCGTGGTTGGCAAGAGATATTAAGAAGTGATTTCTGTCAAAGGATGACCGCAGTTTTACTATTATAATACCATCCCCAGAGAATGTTTTGTTTTTTTATTTTATTATTTAAGACATACCGTCGAATATTTAGGTGGTGTTTACGTACAGAAAAAATCATTTCCGTAGGATTTTCATTTTCCACAAAAGGGATTCCATCAATTCGTAATTCACTTGCAACTATATTATTCTCTTGGTGTTGAATTTTGGTTTTCAGTGTAACAATTTCTTCCTGCGAGCTCTTAACTTCAGAGGTTACAGTTTCAAGAAGGGAGAGTTAATTTAGAAGCTCAGCTTTGTATTGGCGGAGCTTTTCTTCAATAACGTTCTCAATTCTTTGTGAACGTTTTTCAAAACGTTTATCAAAGATTGTCATGAGCTTGAACGGGAGTGAAACCAGTATTAGAAAGGTTTGAAGTATATTTCCGACGTTCCCTTACAGGTTTATTTATGGGAATGGTAAAAAAATAATGAAGAGATGGTATTAATAATATTTTGAGCACTAGTAGAAGCTTCCATATTCGAAGAACTTGTACGTGAATTTCTATTACTATTATTGTGTTTTACTTTAGAGCTTTTCGTTTTAGATTGTATGCTTGTTTTTTACTTATTTTATTTTTCCTGAGGTTATACATTAAGTAGTTTTTTTAAGTTTAAGTTAAATTAAGAGATAAATACAACACTCAGTACAGCACATACACTTAATAGGAATGGTACAACTTGTTGTTATCAGCTGTTTTATGATAATAAACTCGTTGTAATATAAAAAAAATGGGAAAAAAGAATATACATATATGTATGTGCTGTTATTATTTTATTCTGTTTGTCTTGTCCTTTTGTTCCTTAATTGTTCGCTGTGATACAATGGTGTTGTTATAATGTGGTATATCTATGAAAAGCTGATGTAATAATACAATATATGAAAGTTAAAAAGGCGGGAGAAACAAAGTATGTAAATCTGTTATTAAAGTTATTTTGTTTTGTTTTGACTATTATACCGTTACGAAAATAAAAATACCTTAAAAAAGAAAATACACCACATCAGCGCCTTAAAACTGCATTGTGGAATTTTGGTATGTTTGATAATTATATGTCACCCTGTCAATGCCGTACTTATTTACGTACTTGGCAGCACTGCCAATTCGACCATCTTTGTGTGTTACATTTGAATTAATGGATATAAAATAAAGGATATGACAGCGTTTAAGATATTTCCGGAACTTTCCAAACTGTAAGCAATTAGGTATATACGTCGAATAATTATCGTTTTGCTTTAATAAAATAAAGTCGTGCATAGGCGTATATAAAAAGTGTTGTATAAACGAATCTTAAGTTGCAGTATTAAGACAAACTGTCACAAACTAAAATGAGAAAATAAAAACTGTAAAACAACAACAAAGTGGTGTTAATTTTATTTTAACACAATTTCAATGAACTCAAACGTTTCAAAAAGGTTAAAACTTAACAGTATTCTTTATTAGTCGAAGTGTTATAATAATGTTGTTGTAATGATCATTGAAGTTATTGTTTGTGTATTTTCATTATATATATATATATATATATATATTGTTTTGTGTATTATGTTTTTTTTAAATTTGCAAATGTTGACTTATAGGAAACACTGTTTTTAAACCTTTGGTGGTAATTGCATTAAAGTCGGTCAAGTTTTTAAGTGATGATGAAATATATTGGCATAAGTACCATGTTTTGGGCGAAAAATGTGCCACGCCCATAAAAAAATTTTGCCCGATGGAAAAAAACTGAAAAGGGGTTTGAATTCAGCGTATCAAAATCATTATATACCATATAGTTTTATTTAAAGGCGAGAAATTTTTTGTGTTTTGTAGACCAGTGTAATTAAGCCGAAAAAAATTCTAAACTTGAATCTTTATTGTTGATTATAAAATTAAGTGAAATGTAAAATATATAACTTTAATAAATTGGATTGAATTGAATTTGTGCAACGTATTGTTATTTTATTATATAATAAGTATTCTTTTTGAAATATTTGTATTCTTAGAGTTTAAGTAAAACACATCCATTCAATACAACGATATGTATTTATTGCGTCAATAATAATGATTGATGCTTAAATTTAAAGATAATCTTCTTTTTTTTTCGTTAAAAAAAAGTATTTTCAAGTCTAACGGCCATATGCAAAAAAACTAAACAAAGCTTGTTAAGCCTTTGTTAAGCAAAATTCCTTAATGTTGTATGCAAAAGCAAATATTTGTTTAAATTCCCTTTGTTAAACCTACATATATATCGCACACCAAATCACAGTCACAACTCAAGATTTGTAAATGTTCAGGAGAGACAAAAAACTATTTTTATTAGTATGGATGTAATTATATAATCAAATTGGGTTCCATATTGAAGTACACCGTCTTATAAGATAATATACTTTTTTTTTTTAATTTTGTGCAATAATTTTGCAAATAAGAGGTAATTTTGAGTTGTAACTGTTTAGTTGAAAATGTAGTTGAATTTTTTCATTGAGTAGTGGGTATTATATCAAATTCTTCCTTTTAACTAGAAATATGTTTTGATTAACTTAACACTTTTTTCATTAATAGTGTCACAATTTGAAATAATACTATTTATGTATGTGAAAGAAAACTACTGAATTACTCATAATTCCACTAACATAACTAAGAATAGTACTCTTTAGTTGAAAATGTACAAGCGACGTAAGTAACATAAAAACAGACATAACAATATTTTCTCATGTAATGGAAATAGAGAAGCAAACGAAAATTTCGTGGTCGATAGAGATTTGATCTGTGAATTGATTTATGGAAAAAAAGCAATTTTGATAAATTTCGAGTTGTGACTCTTCATGATTTAGCGTGCGATACGTCAACTCTAAAATTGTCAGGGTAGGAAGCTACCTAATTTAAGAGTACTTTAAAGTGACACTTATGTTATGAATATTTGGTAAAAAATAATATAAAATAAAAAAATGTTTTTAAAAACTTTACTTAAATGCCAATTTAAATTCTTTTTTGGTACATCAATGGATACACTTAAGTTGTTAGAAAGAGTTGGTAAGTTTACTTGTGTTTAAGTAAGCCAGTTTCTTTAATATTTTATATAGGAACTATTGTCGATATAGCCGACACAGTACGGCCAAAAATTTAAAAAACAAGAATTGATGGTTTCGCCATTCCAGACGAGGAATTTAAAAATAAATATTGTTGTAAAAAAGCAAAGCTCTGACTAATATAAGAAATGATGTTGAGGTAGATAGAAGAGAATATGGAACTTTGGCTGAAACACAGACTATGGTGGCTTTACGGAGTTGGAGACGAAAAGAGGTAAATAAAATAACACAATAAAACATTATACACTTAAAGGACATATATTTAGTTTCAAGACGAAAACAAATACGGGTCAACTTATAACCAGAGTCGCCATGCAAACGACCACTAAATTTATTATTTTCAAAGCGCTCCGTTTCTGACGATTCATTAAATATCCCCAAGTCGTGCGTACTACCTGTCCATTATGCTACAATATCTAAAGTATTGATTTCGGCATCACAAATCACCTTAAAATATACTTTATTAAATTTTAAGTGCAAAGCTTCAGGTTTTTATTCCCTGCACATTAAGCGTACTGTGCTGTATCACCTCCGGTTTTCTAAATTTTATACGAGTGCAGTCAGTTCCGAATTTCTTTAAACTTTCTGGCTAAATTCGCGTCTTCAACTAATGATGGCATTTTTATATTATTTCTACTTTGGCACAAATTCTACTAACAGCAGATAGTGATAAACTATGTATGTATGTACAGCGTTGCTAGAGTGATGATTTTATCATATGATTTTTTGTATGAAATGTTGATTTTTTTAATTTAAAAATATTGATTTTTTAGTTTGAACAATATAAAATTTTTCTAAAAAAAAAAATCGAATAAAAAATAACAGTTAAATTTTTGTTTGCTATGTACTCTGTCTAATCTACACAAAAATGTCTCATTGCTTTTGTACATTAGGAAGTAATTTCAATAGCATTTATATAGAAATATAGTTGTCAAAAAAGTATTTTTTAAAGTTTCATACATTAGAAAATAAAAGTTTTGTACGAAAAGTTAACACTTATGTATAATTTTGCAAACATAGTGTTGTACGTTTATACATACTATTTAATTACTTTCAATGAAATTTCCTTAGATGAAAACAGTGTGATATTTATAAAATCAATGAATTTGAATATGAAGAAATTTTGATTGACCATTTAAAAATTATTAATAAAAAATTACCTTCTTTGACTCTTTAATGAGTTTTCCTATTTCTTCTGAAAACAATTTAAATAAAAACAAATGTCAAAATGGGTTACATTTTAAATACAGAAAATTTGCAAAAGTGAATGAAATATTTGTTTGAGGCGATAAATTAATTCATACTATTATCTTCTTAAAGGTTATTTCATGTGAATGTTGCCCGAGGCTACTAGGGTCAAATTGCATGACTGACTGCTCCAAAACTTGAGATAAATTTCGCACCAAACTCGCCCCTCGATAGGTTCATGGTGTCGAGTGCTTGTGGCATGAGGCACCATCAAGTTGAATTCTTTAATTTTATGAAAAGAAGCCAATAATTATCGCACTTGTTCCACTGAGTGTAAAGTTGAGATTGTCATCGTTCTTGAAGAAGTACTGTCTAATGATGCCGCCAACAAACTGAACCAAACAGTGCATCTTTTAAGATTTATAGGCAGCTATTGAAGTGCCTTTGATCACTCTTCACACCAAATTCGGCAATTTTGTTTGTTGACGTACCCATTGAGTAAATATGGGCTTCGGCGCTCAAGATAATTTTTCGATACTCAACACATTTCTCACACAGAACAAAATTTGATTATAAATTAAAAGAGGTGCAAGCGTTGGTTTGCACCATCTAGCGGTCGATTTATATGATAACTACATATTACTTGAATTTTGTCATAAAAACAATAAATAAACAAAAAATGTTCAAAAATTTGCTTATGCGTTGAATATTTTGTAAATTTTCTTATTTTTATTGAGTGTACGAATTTGGATTTTGCATACTGTACATACTTAAACCTATCTTTATTCAATCTAATTTTTTTACTCTATAAAAAATTCACATATCAGCACATTTAAAAACAGACCTTACAGCTTATCACTCATCAAATGGATTGCAGTTATCTCTTAACATACGATTTTCAATCCCCTCTGTCTTCATAGCGTTGCTTACCTATTCGAATAATAAAATTATTGCTATAGATCCCATTTTTCTTTGAAATTAGAAAAATACTTTAGCTGCGATACAATATTTAAAAAACCAAAAACATAACCTCCGGTTCGCACTAGAAATTTGTAAGCAATTTACTATCAGTATTTTTTTGTTATTTTATTAAATCACCTTCGACTGGACAGGATTCTTCGCAATGGAATATTTCCAAACAAATAGTTTTTGATTCTTTACATTGTAATATTGGTTTAAAAGGAACATAACGTGCTTTAATTTTTACAACTTTATTTTTTTTCTAAATTTTTATATATGTAGCTTGTATTTATTTTAAATATTAAAAATAATCTTTTAAAAACACTCAAATTAGCTTTTTTGCATTTAAATTTACTTGTGTTTATTGAAATGATAACAAACTAATAATAAACTAACTAAATGCGGAGCCTTATCGTAACGCAAGGGTAATTAAATTAATAGACATAAATCATTTCTCACACATACTCATGTGTGGTATTCGTTTTTTGTATCGCTGATATGAAAATGACACAAAAAATCATTGTATCGCCAGTATGAAAAACTTAAAATTCAATAGCGCAATCATTAGTTAACGGGTATGTCGCACATTCCGATTGAAATGATTTTGATTTCTTATTTGCAATTCCGATCGATTTAGTTTTTTGTTGTTGAAATTCCGAACGATTTTGTTTATTAAAACAAAATTGTCGGCTATGCGGTGTTAGTTTTGTCAATTCAATATGATAAGTGTTTTATCGTTCGTGCCGTTAATACGTGCTTTCTTTTGTTCGTCCACAATTGTTTCAGTGTTTTTTCTTTTAAATTACAAACAACAATATTTTGTTACAATAACTAAAATATAATGACAAACAACAAAAATTACTAAAAATTATCTCTTGACGAAACATTAAGATTTTAAATTTGAACACAACATCCATAATTTAAGAGAATAACACAACACCAGTTAAAATAGAAGACAAAATAAAAAACAAAAACAATAATTATAACACACTTGACAAAACAATTCTCATAAGAGAACAACAATGATAAATAATGCAACAATAAAATGACTAGCACTCGTAGTGTACAAAATACATCCATATACATATGTATCTAATAAACAAATATCAATATTAAAACGAACAAGAAAACAAAACAGAAGCGATATCAATATTAAAACAAACAATAAAACAAAGTATTACTCAATACAAATATCAAAGCAAACCTTCAAGTAATTCGAACATTCCGTTCAATCACCACTGCCCGAACTTGAAAAAGTTTCAGTGAATATGCCTAGTATATTCTTTCGAGTCATGAAGTTGAAAAGGTTCTTGTAAGTCTCGACATTAATAAGTCGGATGTCATTCAATCGCTGATCCTGAAGCAGTGCCTTTCGACACCATTGGCTAATCTTTTCAGATTGTCTTATCGTGCGGGTGTTTTTCCACCTTGCTGGGAGGTTGCCAATGTAACACCAGTCCGTAAAAAGTCCGTAAGGCTTCAGGATAAATTCAGGGGTACCGCAAAGCTCTTTTCTTTCTCCAACTCTATTTCTGTTATTTCTAATGACTTTCTTTTACTCACTTCCAATTCAATCTACCCTTTTACAGATGACAGCAACATTTGTCATTTATATTCTTTCGATCGTAGGATGAGCCTATTGGAAATTGGGGCGAAAAAGCGGAATATGAACGACATGCTTACAAGCGACCTGACGAAAATCTCTGAGCGCAGTCGTTCGACCAGGATCGACTTTAATGCGTGCAAGACCCAATGTTGGTTTCTGATACACAGACGTGTTGGTGTATTGTCATCTATATCTATGTGTAATGTAGATATTGAGGAATCAGATGCTTTCGATGTTCTGGGCATGAGTGTTCACTGTGACGTTCGTTGGAACGGGCATATATTTCGAGTATCGAAAAAAGCATTCAAGTGCCTTGGATTTTTAAGACAGTGTAAGAATTACTTTACTCCATCTGATCTCCTTAATATATATGTGCCGGTGCTTTAAATCTATTTTGGAGCTTCTCGACCGCGTACAGGAGGGGGCGAAGGTTCTTGTTAATGACGGTAGAGTAGCCAACTCTTTTGATTCATTAGAACATTGTCGCAATGTGGCGTGTGTTTCATTATTCTATCTGTACTATAACGGAATAAGATTTAACGAAATTAAGGAACTAATACCGAGTAATCGTATATTCCGTAGTACTCGTATTTCTCGTAGAGCGCATTCTTTCGTAGTTGATTGGCCAGTAAATCGCATAACGCTTTATAGGGAGAAATCGTTCTTTGGTTGCACTATTCGTTTGTGGAACAATCTTCCTGCGAATGTCTTCCCTGCCACTCACGACATGAGCAAATTTAAATCGAACGTCCATAAACACCACTTCCTCTATCCTCCTTCTCACAACCTATTTTCCTAGTACCAGTACAATGCATTGCATGAGTAGGGGTTATCCCCTGAGTGCTGGTCTCATGCAAAAAAAAAATAAATTTATAACAGGGCTGTTATGAACTTAAAAATTTAAAATTTAAATGGATTTTAAGAAATAACTGTAAATAACATATAAATAACGTATTGTTTATATTAAAACAAGTAATTGCTTTCAAATGTCGTTTTCTATCATAACCATCCTCATCATCATTCATATTATATCTCAAAGATGTTTTTGTCGATTGCAAATACCTTCCTTAGTACTCCATGTTGTCGGCAATGCAATGTTTGTTTTATTAAATGTTGTTCCATATATAGTGTCATATAAAACCGAACTTTATATATACCAGTAACGTGGACTGGCATTGAAGCTAATCTCCTAACAGGAGATGTTCGAGTGGTCACATTCGGTTTTTAAATACATGTACCTGTCTTAAGCCACGGTCACATTTGGAAAATATTTGACACATAATTGTTTTCCATTATTTGACCAAAATTTGAGTGAAACAAACAAAATTTTGTTTTGTGATCACACTACGCACGTTTATTTGGCCATCTTTGTGTAGTCAAATAACGTCATATATAAATAGGGGAAATCATGATTGCGAAAAAATGTCAAAGAAATATTTTCCTAAATATGCTTGCGTTTTAACCTTTTTAAAATGTTTGAGTTCTTTTTGAATTGCGTTAAAATAAAATAAAACACTACTTTGTTGTAGTTACAGTTTTTTATTTCCTTCGCTATAAATTTTATACAGTTTATCTTAATACTCGCTTATGCTACACTTGTATTTCCACTTAAACACGTTTTCACCTTATGACAGTCAAATGATAACTAACTGACGTGTAGGTAAAGCAGCCTATTTATATACCTAACTACCTACAGTTTAGAAGGTTCCGGAAATGTCTCATATCTTCTATTTTTATGTCCATTAATTCAAATGTAACGTAAAGATGGTCGATTTGGCAGCGCTGCCAAATACTCAAATAAGTATGGCATTGACAGGGTGACACATAACTATCAAATATACAAAATTTAGACATTTTATTTTCGTAACACTGCTTCCCACTTAAGCCTGTTCGTCCCGAATAGGGTCATTATCTTTCTTTCCATAGCTCGCCAGTCGCTGTAGATGTACCACTTTCATTTGCGATCTTGGGCTATTTTCTTCTGTATTCTGTATACATCATTTAAACTTTTGACTACCTTATAAGTTCCATCTCAGTTAGTTTGAAGAAATAATCCTTTCTTCCGCTGTAGGTTGTCCCATATGGGCCGTCCGTATTTTTGCACGGTTGTATCTGGCTTCCATTCTATCCCTGACCATTTTAAGAGAAGCACTGATGGACATACCGAATACTAAAAATGCATTTTTCAAGCTATGACGCTAAGATTTAGCGGGAATATCAAAAACAAATGTACCAACTTAACAAAAAAAAAAAAAACTCAAATCGGAACACCACACGGGAGCTATTCCGGAAACTTTTTGATCAATGTGGTATGTAAAATACATGTCATTTGATACCAGATTTTTTAACTTTCGGGTATGTTCTGTAAACCGAAAACGAGTGAAATTGAAATCGAGTAAATTTCCAGAGATAAATAAAACTCAAATTTAACAATCATATATATTTATATATATATATATATATATATATATATATATATATATATATATATATATATATTGTTACGTTTTTACCTTTTTAAAAACGTATATTTATGAGTTCGTGGATTGTAGTTAAAATAAAATAAATCTTGTGTTTAGTTTTAATTAAAAATTCTTTATTCAACACAGTTTTGTGCACCACTGCTTGTAACCTTTATACAAGCAATAACAATTTTCTATTCTTAATTACTCCGTTTGTTTACAACTTTGTAAACAACAACAATTACTCGACAGATCTTTCTACTTGAAGATCTTCCAACCCGATCGTAGTTATAACTTAGGTTCGATCGCAACCTTTTCAACCAGAGGTTATCCACACTTAACTCTCTTTACTGAGCTCCAACCAAACTGGTTTTTTACTTCACGAGTTTACTCCTTATAAACTCTCTTCACACAAACTGTACTCGCTGAGTTTACTTAAACTGATTGTTGTTCGCATTGATGTGCTTTTTATATGGCTGAGTAAAAAACACATCGAAAGCTCTCGAACCTCTCGATATTTCAGGCAGATTCTATTTCTTTCTTTTAATTTCTTTTTAGTTCTTTTGTAGCCATGCGTATGTAAACATCTACCTCTTTCAGCTCTTAGTATTTGTTGTTGCTTGTTTTCTTTGCTGCTTAATTATTGTTATTGCCGCGCTATTTTTATTTACTTTATCTCTGCTAATGTTTGTTGTTGTAGATTTTGTTATTTGTAAACAGCACGTATAGTTGTTCTTGCAGCTTTTATTCAATTATTTTAGCGATATAACAAGCGACTGTTTTTCGCAAACTTAATTTTCATAACAACATTATTTCAAAAAGGTATTTTTTTGTCGGTTGCAAATATCTTCCGTATTACTGCATCAAAATTTATGATTGGTGATTCATTTTAAAGATAAATTTCTTCTCTAATGACGAAAGATAGTAAGAAGTCTTAAAGTTAATGTTTTCTTTAAAAAAAATATATGTATGTATTTTAAGGCCTTAAGGTTCATATAGTATTTTCTCATAATACAGCTTAACATTACATATTTTGTTATTGCAGAAACCGTTCTTGGTAATACTGTTATCTGCTATGCAATGTTTGTTTTGTTAAATGTTGTTTAATTAATAGTGTCAAGCGATGCCAAACTTTAATAGTTAAAGTTTCAAGAAAATAAGCTCATAAGTAACGCATTAACATCGAGTATTTATAGTAAAACAAGTAATTATTCTTAAAAAAAGGTTTTCTATCACAACCATCATCATAAAGATCATATATAGTATTTCTTAATAGGGATGCCGGATTCTGGAGAGGTAAGAAGAGTACATACAAAAAAAAAAAAAAATAAATAACAAAAAAGTAGAGTTTTCTATCTTAACTACCCTCACATCATACATATTATTTCTCAAAGATGTTTTTTGTCGATAGGAAATCCCTTCCTCACTACTGCATTTTGTTGGCAATATTGTTTGTAATACAGGGTTGTTTGATATATAGTGTCAAGTGATGTTAAAATTTAAAGGTTTAATTGTTTTCAAGGAGTAAGTGCACAAATAACGTAAAAACAATAAACTTTATACTAGTTGTATGGACCGGCATTGCAGTTTATCTCCTACCAGGGGATCGAACATAACATTCAGTTTTTAAAATAGGTGTACCTTTCTGAGACACATTGGACTCATAGTTTCGCTTTCACAGGTCTCATTATTTGGATAGGATATCATGAATAATAACTTTTCTAATGAAGAAAAAAATCGGTTCGTAGATATTTTCGCCAGGTGTTACCAGTTGTGAATCTGAATGTGGGGTTCTTGATAGGTTTTGTTGAAGTCGTTTTGGTGGACATAGGGTCTCACTGAGTGACACATCCACCATTTTGGTTTCAGATCTGCTGATATTCATTATGAAGGCATCAGATTTGCTGAACAAACTATAGACCGGAAGGAGCACAACAGAACCCATGGGTCGCGGTATCCGCAATAATGCATGGTTAGGGATAATAATAGTAATACAAGTTGTGAGTCTTTAAAAATACTGTCTATAGATCGCCCTTATGCTCTTATGGTTAGACTCATTAGTTGACTGAAATATGAGATCAAATAATCCTCCTATTACAGAATGGTTCTTAAAATTAGGTAACGGCGACTTAGAAGCTCTGACAAGTTACAATAACGAAGCATTTAAGATCCCGAAGCCTTGTTATTGTAGTTATGATACAATTATTACCACTATTTTTAACGTCAGATAAATCAACAAACAATATTTTCAATTTTCAATTTTACTCAACGTCAATTCTGCTCCATAAATCGAAGATTATACAAAACTTAATGAACATATATACCATGTTATTTCCAATTTGTTTCCTGGAGAGGGTTAGATTTGCTTTAGTTCTGATTGTGGTGAGCAAGGGAAACAGGGAATGAATGGTCAGTTGTACCAAACAGAATTGTTAAGTACATTAAATTAATTTTGATTTTAATATTAATTAATATGATTAATAAATGACACTAAGTTAATCCTAACATACTTTGGTGAGTATATCATCACTGCAAATATAAATAAATAAATAAATAAATATATATATATATATATATATATATATATATATATATACATATATATATATATACATATATACACATATAAAGAGTGATATATATATTAATTAAGAGTGAAATATATATATATATATATATATATATATATATATATATATATATATTTCACTCTTAATTTTTATATGTAAAATAATATAAACAATAGAAAATTAAGCAAATTGCTGCTTCAAGTGCCGTCTCTAAAGCTATGGTGTAACTTGCCATCCTTAAAGCGTTGAAAGTCTTAAAGTACGAAACGCGCTAAATGCCCAACGCGTGTTATGTTACTTCACCTTAACTACTTATTATAATGAGGAGCAAAATATCTGCTGGATAAACTCCTACGTTTAACGAACGGCAAGTTGTAATAATGTCCATATATATTCAAAATTTTTATTTACACGTACTGAAATGTAATGCAAGTAAGAAAGCAAAGTTTAAAAACTCTATCCCAATATAGAAAATTATTACTTTACATAAGCAATTTTTAAGCTGAATTTAAATTCAATTTCGAAATATTTTTTAGAGATTTTTGAGAAACTTTTATATGCAATTTTGAGTGATTCGAAATTTTACTAGTTAACAAATTCCAAAAAGGACCATTTTTTTGTAAATTATTCTCTGAATTTTATATTTCTTCGTTCAGAACTTAAAGTTTACCGCTGCATCACTTACTTGAGAATATGACTCTCTTTTATATACTACATAGATTTTTAATAATTATAGCAGGTCATTAATTCTACATAAAAAAGATATGCATTTTACAAATTATTTGTTAACTTTAAATTATATATGTACTTCTTTTTTTCAGAATTTGCTGGTTTAGTTCTACTAGTAGACAACACAACCCAGTACAGCTTCTATTTTTCTCTTTTGATCTTGCAAAAAATATGTAAGATCAAATAAATTTTTAACCAAAAATGAGGAAGATATTGACTCTGTTTGGTCACATTTAAAGCATTTTGGTTTGACGGAAAATAATTTTGTTTTCCCAAAATCAGCCATTTTTTCATTTTCTGCTCTAAATTATTTTGTGGTCACATTACGGCAAAGAAATATTTCAACTTCTTAAAACAGACGCCATCAATTGGGATGAAATATCAATGGTATCCAAAGTGTTGTCGATTGCCTTTTAAAGGACTTTAAAGAACATTATTATAATAACCCTCTACATGGAGAAAAAATATTTTTTTTTGTTAAAAATTTCGCAATGTGTTATCAGTTGTGAGTAACACCAATAGAACAACCATTGTTGAACATGCGATAAAAAGATCGCCCTTATAATCTTATGTTAAAGCTCATAAGTTGACTCAAAATATGTGATCAAATGACTCTCCATTTACGGAATATTTGCTAAGTTTAGATAATATTCAGGTGATTCAGGAGCTCCAACAAGTTACAATAACAAAGCATTTAAATGCCGAATCATCTTTATTATAGTTATGATACAATTATTACCACCAGTTTTAATGCAGGTAAATCAATGGAAGAACATTTCCCAGTTTTATGCAACGTCAATTCTGTGTCAAAAAATGGAATAAAATGGAATTGATTTTCAATTCTGATATATAACAGATCTGTCTTGGATTCTGTAACACTCCTGAAAACCACCTTGATCAAAAAGTTCCCGGAATAACCCCCGCGTGGCGGTCCCATCATTTCGATTTGACTTTTTTTATTAAGTTGGTACATCTGTTGTTGATATTCCATCTAAGTCTTAGCGTTATAGCTTGACATTTGCAAAAGATATGTAGCCAAGAATAAATCTATATCTGTGTGTGTTGGCGATTTTTTACAATTTAGAAATGAATTTAAATTTTTTATTAGCATTTGTTATATGCTTCTTACGTGTCTTTTACTTACGCTTACGGTTCATATGCATTAAAAATATAGTAAAATATAAGATTGCAAGTTACATAAACACTAACCATTAGTCGAATCGACTAACACGAGCTTTATAACTAAAGAAACATAGTACTTACTAAAGAAATGTGAATGCTCACTAAAAGAGAACACTGGCGACAGAGAATACAGAAGAGTTCAAATTGATAGCGCAATCAAATAAAAAGTTCCACATGAAAATAAGGGCGATGTTAGTCGAATCGACTAAGGTTACGGTTCTAGGGTTAAAAATAATGGTTTGTATTAACTGCCATGTTATTTAAGCCAAATTTAGAAACTTTAACCAATCTCAAGATATACAAAAAACAATATATAATTTGTATAGGAGGTACCATGTCCACATCTCCAATTCCGCCCACTTTTTAACTGATGGCTTGTATCATTTCAGAAGACATTTAGACCAAATTCAGAACCTTCCATATTAATCGTTTTCTATATATACAAAAATCAATAATTAATTAGTATGGGAGGTGCCACACTCATTTAATCAACTTTGCCCATATTTCGACTGATGATGATGATTCAGAACCTTCAACGATTACCATTTTAAATATATACAAAATTTATTTTTACTTTGAGTGGTCCCACTCTAACTTTGCAATTCGCCCCATTTTTTGACTGATGCTTTGTATTGATTACAAAGTTTGGTAAAATTTGGAGACTATTCTATTACCGTTTAAAAGATATAGGCATATAAATAAAAATTTTATATGGGCATGGTACCACACAGTTAAATAAAAACCATTAGTGAAAGTATACTTTTCCAGAGCATGTATTGGTTTGTAAATCGGTTTAGTGTTTCTCGAGTCATAAAATGAACATAGGACAACTTATTTTTATATATACTTATATGTATGTTTGTAGATAGATACAAATTAAGTTCTTTATTTCATTATGTAAATCACGGCTTTATATACAGTGACAAACTTCATTATTTTCCAAGTAAGGTATTTCAAATTTAGGAACATAAAATTGTTCTTATTAAAGAGATTTTTAAAGAAAAAATACCAACATTATTCTTGGCATTTTAATTAGAAACTAAAAGATATTGGTTATAGATCGGAAACTAACATTAAATTGTTTATCCTTTTCGTTTTATAACTGCAACCAGCCATTTGGAATAGAATTCAAACATTTTTTGGTGACCGCTGTCTCGATATTGTACAAGTTTTTGGCAAATACCTGTTTCATCTCATAATTTTGGTTACTGCTTGATTTTGTACTCGCCTATCCAAATCTCCCTTAATTTCTTAATCGGATTTAGATCTGGCGATTGTGGCAGATGTGCTGGAACGGTTAAAACGTTGTATATAGCCCCACACGTCTAACATGCCTTGCCGATACATTGTCTTTAGTCAATATGAACTATTAATAAACTAAATTTCGGAAGATTTTATAACCACGTTTTTAATTTAATCAACTAAATACATAAATTTATCTAAACTACATAGATTTTGAAGAAAAGTTTTTTTTTTTTGGAAAAAAAAAACTTAAAAACTTGTCTGCATATTAAAAAACTAGCAAAACAACCTTGCAATATTACAACACTGCTTGGAGAGAAAAATATTTATTTTAGTTTCGATTGTGTTTAACAGGGAAAAACAGAGAATGCTCAGTTTAACTCAACAGAACTTTTAAATATATTAAATACATCCGACTTATCACCTCACAACTTTAATTTAGAGAGTAATGCAGCTGAAATGTTAATTAGAAATCTTAATGCCAAACAAGGATTAATAAATATTTTTATTACATATTAATTTCCAAACACTTCATGAAGGAACACGGGAACTTCTCTCAGTTAACCAGCTGCCCCCGATTTCATTTTTAGACTCATTTTAAGGGTTTTACAGTTTAACGCCAGCACCGAACGGTAAATACATTAGAAAAGTTTTCAATAGTAGTCATACTCGTAACCAGTTACTAGCTAATGTTATGAGGTGATACCGCTGTTGAAAATTTTTTTTCTTTTTTCAGATGGTCTGGCCTGGTACTGAACCGCGAACTTACTGTTTGGTAGGTGGGGGTCTTACCTACCATACCACAGTGGTTCAAAAAAATTATAAATAGTAAATGGTTCAAGGTTATTCCTGATACACTGGGTGAGTACATTATCACTTCAAAAATAATTCTTTCCGATAAAACTGTACATCTTTTGATCAAACTGCGTTTTCGGATGAAAAAATAAAATTTTCTATAAAAATTGCCTACGCTATCACTATTAACAAGGTCAAATTCTTTAGTTGAGAATTAAATGCTACTTTGCTTTTGAAAATCCTTTGGAAGTTGACAGAGGTATAAAAATTTTTGGTGAAGTACTAATAAAAAACTGTTTATGTTTTAAAAAAATATTTACTCTTGCTGTCAAAAAAGTACTTTATTTTAATACCGAACGAAAATTCAACTTCCCATCACAGAGGAAACCACAAGATACAAAATGCTCGTCAACTGTCTGTCGAGTTGTCAAAGGTAGTTATTGTGAAGCAATTTTTGTGCAGGGTTGAAATAGGACTTTTTCGTTATGTTTAAAATATAAATATAAATTCGAAATTTTTGGTTTGTGTCAGGGTTGTCAATGTGTCATTCTGGCAATGCCGTAATTATTTGTGTTACTATCAGTGTTACCAATTACATATTACGGTGTTACCAATTCAACCTTTGGATGTTACATTTAAAACAATGCTGTGCAAAAATAAAAATGTATTTTTGTTGGTGAGAAAATAAGTTCCCTAAGAATTTATTTTATATTCGAAATGTAATAATGTAAATGTTTGTGTTAAAAAATTTGAAATGCATTGGTGATTACTAAATGCATTAATAATCATAAAGATTTCGTTGCACATTATTAATAATTGTGTGTGTTAAGGGTAAATAATTGCTCTATGAAATGAACACCATTGACTTAAAATTAACTGATCTCAATAGAATATTTGAGAAGGTTTAAAACTGTACTAGAAAATTCGAAACTGTTGGCAGTCAGGTATATAATGAATGCTGCTTTGCCTACGTCAGTCAGTTACAGTTTGGCAGTAATAGTGTAAAATCGTTCTAAGAGTTGTGTATTGAGTAAATTGGTGTATTAAGTGATATTAAAAAAGTTGGCTTCTGTATAGTTATAATCGTATAAAATGGAAGTTAAATAAAAAACTGTATAAAGTAATACATTAAATTCACTGTATTTATTTTATTCTACGCAATTTAAAAGAACTCTTACGTTTTAAAAAGGTTCAAACGTAACAATATTATTAAAGACATTTTTCAATGAATTTCAAAACAACAGCACGTAAAATTATTCGTTCCACATATGCGTTATCGCTTTTTAAAAAAAATACTTTTGAATACATTCGCCGTTAATAAATTAAAGTCAGCTATTTTTGACATTTAGACACACTGCAAGAAAAAATATCATTTTTTTCTTCCAAAAATGCTTGCGTACACTGTGTCTTCACACTTCACGTACATATCTTCACAAAAAAATAAAATAAAAGAATATAGTATAACGATAACTGCAGTATCAAAAAAAAAAAAAAAAAATATAATAATCTTACGTTTTAACCTTTTTAAAACGTTTGAGTTAATTAAAATAAAATTAAACCATTTTGTTGTTGTTCAGTTTCTTTATTTACTCCACTATAACTTTTATACTGTTTGTCTTAATGCAACACTTAATATTCGTTTATACAACATTTTTATTTCTGCTTTAACACAACTTTGTTTATTGACAGCCAAACGATAACTAACTGACGTGTAGGTAAAGCAGCCATTTAAATACCTAATTGCCTACAGTTTGAAAGGTTCAGGAAACATCGACCATCTTCTATTTCCATATCTGTTAATTCAAATGTATCGTAAAGATGGTCAAGTTGACAGGGTGATACAAAATATACCAAAATCACACATGCAGTGTTGTAATTTTATTTTCGCAACAATAATTATAGTATAATAAAAACAACAGCAGCGAAACAAGAAAATTAAAAATAATTACAGAAAATAACAAAAAGCAATTTTCCAAAAATAATAAAGAACAGCAGCAACAAAAAACAATTAAAAGAAACATCAAATTAAAAAGAAATTTAAAATAAAATGTTTAATAACATCATCAATTAAAAATTTCCTTTTGCACTGTATTTTTCTGATTATTTTCTCTTTATTTCTCTTGGTTTATTTTTTGCATTTTTATTGTGAGCAGTTTTGTCATATTGCAAAGTTTATCTTGTTTTGCTAGTTTATTAAGGTGTAGAAAAGTTTTTAAGTTTTATCCTAAAAAAAATTTTCAAAATCTATTTAGCTTAGATAAATTAATGTATTTATTTGCTTAAATCAAACCGTAATTACAAAATCTTCGGAAATTTATTTTACTAATAGTTAATATTGACTAAAGACAATGTTTCGTCAAAGCATAGTAGGCGTATGGGGCTATTTACAACGTTTTAAATGTTCCATCACATCTGCCACAATCGCGAGATCTAAATCCGATGTAGGTATATGTATTAGTTTATCAAAAATTTCTTTAATAAGAACATCGAATTACACTTGAAGTTGAAGAGCTTAATTTGCCAATAACTAAGTTCGTCATTGTATACTACGTATTTAATTAATTAACTTAATTTATATATATGTATTAAATACATCTCAATATACATATGTTGTCTGCTTAGAATACATGCAGTTTTAGTGTTTTTATATTTATATATAAAAAAAGTTTTTTAGCCAGAAAAAAAATGTTTTTCCCAAATTGAGAGATTAAAAAAAATATATATGACAACATTGATTGTGAGTATGTACGTGTGAGAACAAAAGAAAAAATTTGCTCAGCGCGATGTTATGTTAATACTGAGCAAATTTTTCCTTTATATATATATATATATATATATATATATATATATATATATATACATCGCGTCATTTCTCTTCCCGTCATTCCTATAAGGAGCATAGGACCTCAACAAAATTCTTCCATCTGGATCTGTTCTTAGCGAAGTTTTTTACTTCATTCCAGCTTTTTTGTATACTTGACGCTTCGATTTCAATTTGTCTTCATTATGTATGATCTGATTGACCTCTTCTACGGCTGCCTTAAGAATTCCACTTGATCGCTGTTCTGGCAATATCTGTGACCGATTTTCGTAGAGTGTAACCAATCCAATTCTATTTTCGCCGGATCTCAATAGTAATAGGAGACTGGTTCGTTTGATGCCATAATCTGTTGTTTGATGTGCACTGTGGCCAAAAGACTCGTAGAATTCTTCTAAGTCATTTGTTTATAAAAACTTGCAGGGCATGCATAACACGAGGGGGCGCATTCATCGTTTCGCATCCGTATAGTAATGTAGATCGCACATTGGAGTTGAATATATTTACTTTAAAACGGCGTGAGAGAGTTGAAAAGTTCCATATCTCATTAAGTTGGCCGTAGGCTTGAGTCGCCCTTTTTATAGACTAACGTAAATGAAAGTGACGCATATTGGGTATTAATGATAATTTCAAATTTTATTAGGCAATTAAGCAAACTGATAGCGAAAAATTGGCTGTTGTACAACTTGGCAAAGGTCTTGAAAAGGCTTCCCCAAAGTCTGCTCGACTTTCAAATTGAGCTCAAATTTTGAGTTTCTCACTTTTGTTTGTTTTATAAACTTTTATGTTATAGGTAGAAATTTTTTTTTCTGTTTGTTTTTATTACTTTATTAGTGCTTTATTAAATATAATTTACAAAAAAATTGAAAAAGTTTGTTCCTTTAACGTGCATCTAAAATTTTATAATGAGTTGCCCGACTTTCACGTGAGCGGCTATAGATGATTTGTTTAGACAGAAGCCAGACTGTTGCCTTCTAAGTGTTATAGAATCTCTGATTTTTTAGTAAGAAATTATATCATTATATTATTTGCAAACGATTGACTTTGACCAATATTCTCACTTAATATTTTCACTTTATTATGTTACAAAAATTACACCTAAGGGTGCGAAATATTCGCAACTATGGTAGTATTCCGATATAGGTAGTTACAACGACTTATATCAACAAATGTTATTTTACATATATATTTTAGAAAGATTTTTTTCACATGGGGCTATATAGAATTAACAAGCTTCTGGAAATAGGTAGTTTTCCGCTTATTTGGAAGGGGTCATTTATTATTTCTTTGCATAAATCCGGTAGTAGATCCAATAAATCGAATTGCTAAGCTCAATGCTATTTCAACTAAGAAGTTGGCGACTGATTATGTCTCTTTTCAGACGAAATCTTTAATGTCACCCTTTCAGCATGTTTTTATACTGATTTGAGTATGGCCTTTGATGGAGTTGATAATAAGATATTGCTGCATAAATTGGCCCTAATTGGTATTTCTGATAGACTTCCTCGTTGGATAGACTCCTACCTCTTTTAGGACTCGAAAAGTTTCGTTTCAGAATGTATTGTCTAAACCGGGTATGTTTCCTCCGGAGTTCTGCAGGGTCGCCATTTGGGCTCTTCTTGTTATTTCTTAATGACATTACTGATGTATTTTCTGACTGTAGTGTTGTTATCTACACTGATGATGTCGAATTATATTATACTTCTAATTGATTTTTTTTTTGTTCTGCAATAAAGTGTTGATATCTTTTTTGATTAGTGCATAATTAATTTAATTGATCTCGACATGAGTAAATGTGTGTAATGTAATTCTGTTCGAGCATACAATTAATTCTTGCCCGCTAAAGACTACTACTTCCTTGATCTGGGCATGTTGTTGGATAGAAAACTTTCATATATTGATCATAATAGTATGATGACTAGTAAGACGGAGAACAGTTATATATTTCACTCCTTAAGCCGATTCTGGAGTACGCTTTGGTTATTTGTAATCCTTATTATCGGTGTCATATTGATTAATTTTGTCCATTCAAAGGCAGTTTTTATTATTGTGGCTTTGGGTTGAATTATGTTAACGAATTTCACTCGTATGGAGCTAGATTGGGACTGATAATTTTTCCTACATCGGAGCGGAGAATGGCAGTTTTAGATGTTTGTTTCATTTTCAACCTTATTGTTGGTGACATTGATTCTAGATTTTTCCTTCTAACCTTGAACTTTGGCACCCCATTCAGATTTTGCCGCCATTATCCTCTTGCAATGGACTTTTACAGGACAAATTATGTGAATTCGTTTTCTTTCCGTGGATTGTGCAGTGACAACCGTTCGAGAAAGAAAATTAAAAGGTTCAAGAAAGGTGTACAGTTAAAGTAACGATTAAAAAACATACGATAGCAAATTATTCAATTCATAAATGATTATTGAAATATTGTTATGGTCGGTTGTGTTTTTAATTTACTTCATTTGCTTATTAAACATGAAAAAAGAAAATTTTTTAATTATTATGGTAGCAAGATTAATTAGAACTTATTTATATATTGGAATTTGTTTAAATTATATGGATTTTACAGAAATAAACAGTTCAAAAAAATTAAAAATTTCTACATATTACATATAAAAACAAAACGAGCACGGGCGAACAAATTAAAGATTGAAATACACTAACAAAATCCAAGATAATTTAAGCTACCTACCAGGTTCAGTTTTTATAACTTTACCTAAATATTAAAATAGCTAACAGACAAGAATAATAATAAAAGAAGAACCTAAAATTAAATAATAAAACAACAACTCTAAAAGTAAACGAACAAATAAGTAAACAAAATAGAATATAATATAACATTTAACAATAACAAAATATCATACATAAACAAGAAACACTTCCCGACCTTTTATTTTTATTTTTAGAATAACAATATCATATGGTATTAAACAATTGTTAATACTCGTAACAAGAAGTGCTACATCTCTCAAGTGGATGTTCTGTATGCAGAGGCATATTTTATTACATTTTTTATACCCTGAAAAAATTACCTTAACAATTTATTTTTTAAACATAAATGTATAATCTTAGAAAAAATAAGATAAATACAAAACCTGCTAAATTTTCAAAAGCGAAAAATTTAAAAACCAATAGTAGTAATAATAACAACAACAATATTTGTAATTTGAAAACCATTCATAATTTAAACATAAAAGCTTTTGTGAGGTCGTATATTACTGAACCAAATCGTATGAGGGAAAGTATTCATAAACCTCAGCTTGTCTATTCTCGAGTTACACATACTGTGTCACTTCTTAAGATGATCACTATTATGGATAAACATTTCGATCGACCCACAGAAAATCGAAAATGTTATCAAGAAAAACTAAGTGAGTACCGCGAAGAACTCTTAAATGATCTTGATAAAAGATTTAAAACTATGAAATCCGAATTACTTAAAATCTCGGAAAGAGTTACTGCTTTGGAAACTATTATAGACAGCGTTAAAATTATGCAAGAAGAAATTACATCCTTGAAGAATAAATGCAAAATTCAGGAAAGTAATTAATCCGTCTGTTTACAACTTTGTAAATAACAACAATTACTCGACAGATCTTTCTACCTAAAGAGGTTATTCACACTTAACTCTCCTTACTGAGTTAGCTCTAACTAAACTGATTTTCACTTCACGAGTTTACACCTTATAAACTCTCTTCACACCGAGTTCAAACCAAAAACTATACTCGCTGAGTTTACTACAAATAGGCTGATTGTTGTTCTCATCGATGTGCTTTTTATATGGCTGAGTAAACAACACATCGAAAGCACTCGAACCTCTCGCTATTTCAGGTAGATTCTATTCTTTCTTTTATTTTCTTTTTAGTTCTTATGTAGCCATGCGACTGTAAACATATATTTCTTTCAGGTGTTAGTATTTGTTGTTGCTGTGTTATTTTTATTTACTTTATCTTTGGTAATGTTTGATGTTGTCGATTCTGGTTATTTATAAACAGCATATATAGTTGTTCTTGCAGCTTTTGTTTATTTGTTTTAGCGATGTAATAAACGCAGGGGCGCCCAAACTGATTTTTGTAACAATATATATTTTTTTAATATTCTTAACAAGCCCTCTATAACCCCTAATTCAAAAATGTATGTGGACTTTTTTCCCTTACTGTATGTGGTGGTTTTTGGTCACGACATATTGATAAGGAAATTACGGTTTGTTGTCATGACAAATAAATCTATTCTTTTATCAAAAGACTACATAACGGATTGAAAACAATTTGTTCAAATTGGTGATGAGCAAAGGTCTATGCTACCTGTCTCCTACGTGCCCAATTGACCATGGCTCAAATAAGAACTATATTCAACAAAATATTGTAAGGAAGACCATACCAAAAAAAGAAATATTTTTCGCAAAATCAAAAGCAGGCAACATCGAAATAAAAGAACATACATTTGTAAGACTTCTTCTTCCAACTTTAAAATCATTCGATGGCATCCTTGTAAATGATTCATTGAAGAACATCAACGCTATAATCCATACACGAGATAACTTTACGCAAATAGGGAACAGTACCAAAATAAAACTTAAGCAACGTTTATCTAAGGAAATAAATATTCGAGACGTTCACATGTCACCACAAAAAAAAGAGTTAAAAATGAGAGAGATTAGTTAAAGAACTGAACTGTTCATTGAACCCAAGCAACAAGTGAACATACAACTAGAATAGTTGGTGAAGTCCGTCCATCTACAGATACTCAAGTGCGTTAAAGTCTGAAGTTGAGAAACAGATAAAAAGCTTAGTTGATGACGGCATTATAAAGGGTCCGCCAACTAAAGTTTTTTTTCAACTAGTGCTTATTTCGTGAATGGTAACACTTAGCTCATGTCTGATTTGATAGATAATTAGTTTTATCCTTCCGCTGAACAAATATGGTTGTGTATACGCTTCGCTAAATTGGCCTGTGATCGACTTACAGAAGATGCCGATTTTGCCAAAAAAAGTCATCTTTTTAGGTGAAGATCATTTTGATCTTGGCGGGTATGTAAACAAGCAAAATTGTCGCATTTGGGGCACAGAAAACCCGCACGCATACATTGAAAAGCCGATACACCCAGGACGAGTCACTGTTTGGTGCGGATTTTGGTCCAGAGGCATAAATGGGCCACTTTTCTTCGAAAATAAGCAAGGACTGGCCGTTACAGTCAATGGAGATCGTTATCGGGCCATGTTGAACGAATTTTTGTTCACAAAAATTGAAGAGGAGGATATTAGCAACATTTGGTTTCAACAGGACGGCGCTACGTGTCACACAGCCGAAGCTACGCTCTATGTTTTGCGCCCTGTTTTTGAAGATCGCATTATCAGCCGCAGAGCTGATGTCATTTGGCCACCTCGGAGCTACGATTTGACACCGTTGGACTATTATTTGTGGGGTGCCGTCAAAGATAAGTGTTACGCCAGCAAGCCAGAGACAATTGACGCTTTAAATGACAATAATCGTGAAGCCATTGGTGAAATACAGCTGCATACAATCGATAAAGTGCATAAAAATTGGACCGATGGTGTAGGCTACTGCATGGCCAGCCGAGGCAGCCATTTGAATGAAATTATTTTCCATTATTAACCGGAAGGATTGCACTTTCAAATAAAAAAAGAAATTTGAGAAAATATTCAGTAGTTTTTTTTATAGCTTTTTCAAAAAAAAAAAAAAAAAAATTATTTGGCGGACCCTATACAAGCATCGCGTTCATCATACAACTCATCAGTATGGGTTATTGGAAAAAAACCAGACTCTTGGCAACAAAAAATATAGACTTGTCATAGACTACAGTAAACTTAAATCGTTAACAATCCTCGATAGATACAATACCCGAAATAAATGACGTCCTTTCTCAATTGGGAGCTAGTAAATACTTCACAGTTCTAGACTTGAAAAGTGGATTCCACCAAATTCCATTGAAAAAATCGGTTTTCAGAAAAACAACATCTTCAGTTGCGAATGGCAAATATGAATATGTCTTCCCTTTGGTTTAAAAAATGCTCTGGTCATTTTCCAAAGAGCGTTAGATGATGTTTTACACGATTTTATTGGTAAAATATGCAACGTGTATATCGATGATATAGTAATATTCAGTAAGACGGAAATGGATCACTATGATCATATTCGAAACATATTTAAAACTACAACCAGCAAGCTTAAAAGTTCAGTTAATTAAATGTAATTTGTTTAGAAATTAAGTAGAATTTTCAGGATTCGTAATCTCAGCGGATGGCATAAAAACTAATAAAAAGACAGTCCAAGCAAATCTCGATTTTCCCTTATCGAAAACTATAAAAGAACTATGTACGTTCCTTTTTAGTATTATCTGGGTATTGCAGATTCGTAAAAGATTATGCAATATTAGCAAAACCACTAACACAAATTTTAAGAGGGGAAGAAGGTTATCTTTCAAGGAATAAATCATCGCAAAAGCAAATAATACTAAATGATGACACTGTTGAAGCTTTCGAAAAACTGAAAATTTCTTTGGTCGCACAAGATATCGTACTTGCTTATCCAGATTACAATAAAGAACTAGATCTTACAAAAGATGCTTGGGACTTTGCCCTAGATCCTGTCACAAGACAACAAACCAATTACATTCTTATCCCGGACGTTAAGTAAAACAGAAGAGCATTACGCAACGAAAGATGTGGAAATGCTCGCAACAATTTGGGCTCTAAATTCACTTCTAAATTGTTTATATGGCTCTGAAAATGTTGAGATATTTACTGACCATCTGCCGCTTACCAATTCACTTAGCAACAAGAACAGCAATAGCAAAATGAAGGCTATCTTTGGAAAATATAACTCTGATTTTTTCTAAAAACCTGGAAAAACAAACATAGTTGAAGACGCTTTATCACGGATTCAATGTAACACAAGTAAATTCTCTTTCAATAGTAACACAGCGATAATAGTTCTGGACAAAATCTTATATTAAGCGTTGATACCCCAAAAAACTATTTTAAAAATCAAATCATTCTTCACGCACATCCTACATCTCAATACAAATTTGAAATAGTGTTTACCCATTACTATCGTCACCATATATTTGAACCATAGTTCTCATAAAATAAACTTATAACCATTTAAAAAAAACATCTTTATCCTTCAATTCTTAATGCTATCAAAACATCAGAAGAAAACATAGAAAAAATACAGGAAATTTATAAACAGCACTTTAATAAACATCGTATTCGATTTATTACAAAAGAGAATAATTATAGGGACACATAATAGGTCTCACCGAAAAAGTGAAGAAAATAAAGAACAGGTTTTAAAAAAATATTACTTCCAAGCCATATTCAAAAAAATCAAGACAATGGTAAAACAATGCATTATATGCAAAGAAAATAAATACGATAGACATCTAGTGAAACCAAAAAAAAAACACCCTGGATAAATAATTCATATAGATACTTATAAAACGGAAATTAATTTAGTATTAACAGCGATTTCTAAATTCGCGCAAGAACTAATCCAGACTACAGAAATGCTGGAGTCATGACAGATGGCAAAAGAGGTAAGGAAAAAGAGATCAATTAACTTAATTTGTACTGTGTGGAAATATATCGCTGGTTCTCCGGACCATGGCGATTTCGAGTTGCTTAAGAGCAATATTAATGAATTAAATTCTGATAATAACAGACAAATGGTAATTAATGAGGGTTTGATTAAAAGAATAAACAGATCCACAGAAAATATGAATAAAATCAATAAAGGTTTTGAAAATTATGATTCAGTTGGTAATACCGTTAGCTTAAGTATGCAAATTAGGCGAAGATTAATTAAGGAAGAATTACAAAACATAAAATACACTATTCAATGGGGGAAGAATAATATAATCAACTGTATTATAAGTATTGTACTCGAAACTTTAATAAGTCCAATAATCCAATAATTTTGGATTCACCACAAATACTACAATAAACCACTTTGGAAAAACAATATTTTGAAATACTTTCTTGAGCAAAGCTTAATCAATTTCATCTTAAAAATAGAAATGAAATGAAATATCTTGAGACTGAGGCAATTATTAATAAAACATTAATTGGTTCTTGCTCAATACAATTTTATTTTCTTTAACATCATACAGATACATTGGAAAAACGAAAGGGAAAATAACATTTAATATTAATTATTACGCCGATAACCAACATATGAACGAAAATAATTTTGGAAATATGTACTTCAAACATCAGAACTACACCAAAATCAAATGATATTTCAGGAATTGAAACAGATAAAACTTCAAATGGACCATTTGTTATAATTTCCGGCCCAATTAAGCCTCCAATATTATCCACTTCTAATGTTTGAGAACAAACATTTTTAAGAGGGGAAGAGTTATCACTGTTGTTAATACAGAGGTAATTGGCCTAATTTGAAAATTGCTGAAAACAAGGAAGTTTACAGAATTTAAAATAAATGCAATTATGCAGAATTTAAACATTGCAAACTTAAACTTTAAAATAAGATTTTCTTTTGCAATAAACCAAAATTAAATGGAAATTAGAACGTAAGCACAATATTGTAAAAAACAAAAACTGAAAAAATACACAAAATATTACATTTAGTAGTAAGCAACATTTTACTATAAATAAATTCACTTTTTATAAAATAAATTAATTGTATTTTTGATTCAATAAAGTGAGGTCTTTAAACCGGAAAAAATTAAATAAAAAATTTTTCAAAAGGTTTATAAATGTAAATCATTAATTTATCTATAAATAGAGGTTCGAACGATGATATTCTTACGTTTTAATCTGTTCGACCCAAATAGGCTCATTATTCTTCTTCCCATAGCTCACCAGTCGCTCTAGATGTACCACTTTCATTTTTGATTGCGGGCTATTCTTTTCTGTATTTGGTATACCACATCGTTCAGCCTCTTGACTATAAGGTCCATCCCAGTTAGTCGGCAGCTTTGGAGACTCCTTTCTCCGCTGTGGGTTGTAGAGTAGAACCAGTCGTCCCTCATGGAAGCCTTTCATGTTTGTGTGATCATACCTGGCTTTCAACTTATCACGGTCCATTTCTATTCGTGTAGGTATTGTTTATGGAGTTATGCAAATGATTCTGTCTTATTCTGACTGCATTTTTAGCCACATACATTTAGCGCAGTTTGCTATTCATCCGGCAGCAGCTTATTGGCATCCTACCCAGTAATAACGCTGTTTTAATTTTTCTACTGATTTTGCCAAGCTAAGATGCCTTCCGCTAGGTTCCTTATGAGACTGATTTAAAATTTCATTAATTTTTGACGAAGGAACCACTATTAGAGGTTGTATTCCCATCTGCACTTTCCCATCTTCAGTATAAGCACCCATCTATCAGCTTTAAACTATTCCATTGAGCCCAATAAGCACTTATTAGAGGGCTATCTGCTGATGTGTCTTTCAGGGCATGGTTTCTAGAATTTCTGCTGCATCACCTCTTAGGGCCAAAATTAATTCTAGAGCCTTCTGTTCATCGTCCCATCCGTTTCTGTTGGCTATAGTATCAAATTGAAATTTGAATACGGATAGGGGTGAGCTACCATCAAAGCAAGGTGTTTTTATTCTGTTGGAAGCTTCTGGTATGATATGCACTGGTTCCGGCTTTTTTCACTGGATATTGTTGATTTTGTCCTCAATTACCTCAATTGATTGTTCTAGGCTTGACATTCTGTTCTCCACCGCATCTACCCTCTTGTTTACCGTTGTATATATTTCCTGCACCTTATCAGAACCTTTTGATTATCGGCTCTAGAAGTTTCTCGTATTTCAGCTCTACAGGTTTCTAGTAGCTCAATGGAAGTTATCCCAAGTTTCGTTTCAATTTTTGCCAGAAAATTCTGGTTTTCACCCTAGAAGTTTCACGTACCTGTGTCAACGTCTATACCGCGTCTCTGAATTTCCTCTAATAGACGTTTTTGTAGTTCGGTTTTATTACCGGCTGTTGACAGCTCTAATTTATTTAATTCCCGTTTGAGCCTGTGCACTTTCAATTCATGCAATTTCATTTTTACTCCGTTTTTTTTATTTTTATATACGCAAATCCACTTCTGACACCAATGTTACGTTTTAACCTTTTTAAAACATTTGAGTTCGTTTAAATTGCGTTTAAAATAAAATAAATACCATTTTATTTTGTTGTTTTACTACTATATTTTTATTTACTACACAACAACTTTTATACAGTTTACAACAACTTAATATTCGCTTAAACAACACTTTTATTTCCGCTTTCACACGTCTTTATATTACGATAGCCAAACGATAACTAACTAACTAATAGGTAAAACAGCCCTTTATATACCTAATTAATTCTATTTCCATATCCGCTAATTCAAATGTAACGTAAAGATGGTCGATGTGGCAGTGCTGCCAAATTGACGTATACCAAAATCCCACAATGCTGGGTTGTATTTTATTTTCGTAACAATATTAAGAACCGATAAGATTAATTTTGAAATCATCCATATTATCATAACGTACGAAAATTATGTTTAATCATATGGTTTGGCGAAGAACAGAACAAGGACCAATACCGCTTAAGATAAAGATTACCGAATGATATTAGCATAATTGCCGTAGATTGGAATACACAAGGGAGAAGAGAACGACCAGTCAATACATTGGAATGGCAAACTGAGGCCGATTTGAACAGAGCGGAGAGTTGGAGAGAGTGAAGGCAGAGAACAGAGAGTTGTTCAGGAAATTTATTGAGGCCTTATGCTGCTTTTTTTATTGAGGCCTTATGCTTTTTTTTTACACGCTAGACACATTTCAGAGAAATTCGTTTAAAAACAAAATAAACAAAACTTTTGATAATCACCAAATATAGTATTAAATAATAAAAAAACAGTCAGGTTATTTCTAACCAAAACTGGTTACTTTTTTCTTTAATGTCTAGTACGGAGATCAATTATCCGACTTTTTCAAAAGCCGGTTTTCGAATAATTCGAAAAATAGCAATTGAAAAAAATCGGTTATTTTATTTAAATAAAATTGAAGCTGACGGAGACCTTAAAATTAAAGTGACAATCAATGTAGGGTGACCATCCGATTCGCGCTTGCCTGCTGCTTGACATGACAGTCAACAGAAAGGAATGTACTAAAATAACGGGAGTGTAGGTGGCGTGATCTTTTTGAGAGTATACTTAGGTAACGGCATTTCTTTGAGTGGCGCGGTTTATTTATAGGAAGAGGAAGATAAGTTTGAATAGGAAAGAATAAGTAGATTTGGCAGGAAAAGCTTATTAGTAAAGTAGGCGCTGAAGAAGATAGACGTGCTTAAGAGTAGTTGAAAAAGTGAACCCAAGTGTGATTAAATTAAAACAATTTAATTGAATTGAACTATTTACTAAAACTATTAAACTAAACTACTGTTAAATTAAACTACATATGGTTTAAACTACGTTATTATTAAATTAACTACCGTTAAACTAAAGCTTTGATAATTAAATATAAAATTAAGTTAAATTATCACTATTATAAAACTAATCTTACAATAAAACTATGATAAGCCTAAATAAAAATTCAACTAAAGACAAATAAAAAATAAACTAAAATAACTTAAAATAAAACTTCATTAAAAGTTTTGTTTTGTCAAACAACCAGGTTTCTATCCTACATCAATACTAACAATAATTTTAACAAATCTCATAAAAACTGTGCCAAAACGGTACCAGAGGCCATAAAAACAAAGTTTATTACACAAAGTACTGATAGTTGTTTAGGTTTCGAACAGCTACTCAAGTAGCTAATTTCTTTGTTGTTGTTGTATTACTTGGTAGAATGGAATTAAAGGTTTGTTATTTTACTTATTATTTTGGTGCCTAAGATAACAAGAATTAAATGTTTTATTTTGAATAAATCTACTAGTAATATACGAGTCCTTAATTGCCTCGACAAGAAGAGTTGCTTAGGTTTCGAACAACTCTGTATGTAAATTCATGCACCACTTATTTAGTAGTGTGTGAGTCACTATGGTATGTTGGTCGGTTAAATCCCAGGCCACACCATCGGAAAATTTTCAACAGTGTATCACTTCACATCATTACTGGTTATGTTTATTTACACTGTGAACAATTTCACTAACTAATATATCTGCTGTCCGGATCAACATTTGTGGCCAAATTTCAACGAGTCTAGTTGATCATTCTCCATATATAGAAATCAATATTTATTTACAGAAGATAAGAAAAAGTTATTGTTGCTCAAGTGTGCATATCTTTTCGATTTACCTTGGTTTTCACGTTCTTTGTAAAACGTTCAAGGTTGTCAAAAATAATAACTAAATTTACAATATACAAATAGTTAAACGTATAAAAACTATACTTTATTTAAATTAAACCAAAAAAAAAAAAAAAAAAACCTGTCGAATAATAACCGTCCGATCTCCCTAATGTCTAGACATGTATTTTTTTATTTTAAAATAAAAAATAAATTTACTTTTACGTAAAATGCTTGAAGTCATAAATTGTTTTTATTCTAAATTTAAAGTAAATATGCATAAATAAACAGATTTATAATGAATTATAACTTGCAGAAATAAAATTTTGAAATTTAGTTGATTAGAAACATAAGAAATGTAATAAGGATATACTTATATACATACTTATAAATTATTAAATAAGGAGCTTCTTCAGAGAGTTCTCCAATCGAAATTATTTCTTAGACCAATGATAAAAGGTAGCAATATTTATACTGACTATTTGGAAAAATTATACAAATTTATTTCCATGTAATGCGTTATGAAGAACTTTTATTGTACTGAGAACTTTGTATATGTACGTGTATTTATAAAAACAAAAAATATAAATATGCATATATAAAAAACTCTTATTCATCGGAAGTAAGGATATACATAAAAGTGGAGTACCACTCGGGTGGGTATTAGAAAACGGTATACAAAAAACCTTTGGCGAAGCGAAGGTTAAGATTATTGTCTTTATCTTCATTTTGTAGAAAATTGTCATTTCAGTTATGTGAAATTTTATATCGTTTAAATATGCAATATTTTGTGAATAAGCTTTTAAAATTTTGCCATCTGCCATTGTGAATCGCAGTATATGTTCAATATGTATATATTTAATGGAATTAACCCTTCTGCACTCCCTTTGACCCAACTTTGGTCTTCAGACGCAAAATTTTTCCCTTTTAGTATAATATATGATCGTTAAACTTGAATTTATTCATTATAGGGAGAAAAATTATGCTTTAAAAAAATAATACAATTTATTTTTTTCCTTTAAATATTAACAAACAAAAATGAACCAATTGTGACCATACATACTGCCCTCGTTGAAATGACACTTTCAAAAAGCTCCGCCCATGGGTAGAGGAGCAATTTTATTGACAATCCCTCACGGCCAGGTATTGTTTTGATGACGCGTGCTAGTAGCCATTGTTGTGGAGGTAAGTTGTCCTCATGGATTATTACTAGTCTTCCCTCTTCGATGATAGTGCCAGACTTATACCACTTAGTTTTCTGCTACAAACACAAAACATAATCTCGTACCCACTGTAACCAAAATTGCTGCTTTAGGTATGAAATGCGTTGCCATCGCTTCAGATAATCAAAGTTTTTGCAGTTGTGTAAATTGTCGTCCGGCAATGCTAGCAAAGACGACCCAATCAGCTTATGGGCTGGCGTTATCGCTTCCCCATCATTTGGTTCATCTGATCGAAGTGCCAAGGGACGCGAATTTAAAATCGCTTCAATTTCAACTAATATGGTCTAGAACTCTTCATATGTGATGCCTGCACGGGCCATATTTTTAATCAAAATTTTTTTTGCGGACTTAACTGCCGACTCCCATAATCCCCCAAAGTGCGGCGATCGAAGTGGAATGAAGCAGAATTTAAGACCTGCGTCTTCGCTATACTGCATTATTGCCTCAAAGTTGTTGGTGTAGAAAAACTTTTGTTTGAATTTTTGTAGCTCGTGATGTGCGCCAACGAAATTTGTTAAATTATCACAATAGAGTCGTTGAGGTATGCCACGTCTTCCTATAAATCTTTTTAAACATAAAATGAAGGTACTCGTTGATAAGTCGGTAACAAGTTCAATATGTACAGTCTTAGAAGCGAAATAAATGAAAATGGCAACGTAAATTTTGTATGGAGACTTGTCTCTGATTCTGTAGCAAGTATAGAATAGTTCACAGAAATCTACACCGCACGTTACGAAAGGAAGTTCTGCTCTTAAGCGATCCGCTGGAATGTTGCACATGATTTGCTGTAATAACTGAGGTTTGTATCTGAAGCAATGAATACAGTTTTGAACTACTTGTCTGACCAGATTCCTGGCGTTTACAACCCAAATCTGTTCACGAAAATCGTATTAAGAATTATGGAGTTTGTTCTTATAATAATTCAATATTGTACTTGTTGTTTCAATACTGTTATATTTCATATCGAAAATATTGTTAGCTTTGAAATAGCTGAATATTGTAGTTTGAGTTTTGTGAAAATAAAATTTTCATTCTTCTATCACAATCCATAAACGAACGTTGTTAAATCTTTTCTCTGCTAACAGGTTATGGGTCCAGCTCCATAACTTTGGATAATAAATCAGCCAGGAATTTTTTAATACGGTACTCAAGAAGCTTTGAATATATAGAACATGAAGATTACTAAATTGGAGGGTTCGGAGGGTTAAAGGTTATTTTGCGTGCTAGAGACATTTGGGATCTTGTAAGTGGAATTGCAATGAAACCTGAACAAAATTATGTGGAGATAAATAAATGGATTTCCTTGGATGCTAAAGCTCAGAAGATTTAAGTTGTGTCTATGGGTAAAGAGTCAATGCTTCATATAATGAACTGTAATTTTGCAGCAGACATGTGGTCTCAATTAGAGAATGTGTATGCGCAAAAATCAGAAAATTCAATTCATTCATTGCAGCAGCAATCTATCCAATATGAGAAAGATCCAGATGATACAATTTCTGTACATATTTCTAAATTGCAAAAGTTGACTAAGCAATTAGAGGATCTTGGTGAAAAGATTACAGATAATATGCTGATTACAAAGATTCTCATGACATTGCCTAACGAGTTCAAGCATTACTTTTTATCATGGAAAGCAACTAATAAGGAAGAACGAACATTAAAGAATTTAACACATAGGTTGTGTATGGAGGAATCAAGACATATGACCAGTAAAAGAGAATGATTTTCAGACTATGTAAAGTTCCAGAATCCGAAAACTATTCAAGTTGGAAATGAGAATATTATCCCAGCGATTGGTTCGGGTGATATTAATATTAAGACGTTTGATAATAAGTTTTGAAGATGGAAAATTTTATGTTGAAGGAAGAAAACAGAATTCTGGACTCTTTAAACTAGAAAGCAAATGCGAATATTCGAATGTTGCATCTGAAGTCAATTCCTTAGAAATATGGCACAAAAGAATGTGTCATCAAAGCAAGGAATATATTGTTACAAAAATAAGGTTGGGCATCACAGCTTTTATTACATCGCTAAAATAAATAAACAAAAGCTGCAAGAACAACTATACGTGCTGTTTACAAATAACCAAATCGATAACAACAAACATCATTAGCAGAGATAAAATAAATAAAAATAACACAGCAACAAACACAACAAACTAATAGCAAAGAAAACAAGTAAGAGAATAAACAAGCAACAACAAATACTAAAAGCTGAAAGAGGTAGATGTTTACATACGCATGGCTACAAAAGAACTAAAAGGAAATTAAAAGAAAGAAATGGAATCTACCTGAAATATCGAAAGGTTCGAGAGCATTCGATGTGTTGTTTACTCAGCCATATAAAAACCACATCGATGCGAACAGCAATCAGTTTATTTGGTGTAAATTCAGTGAACAAGTTGATGTGTTGTAAACTCAGCGAGTGCAGTTTTTAAGTAAAGTTAACTCAGTGAAAGTGTTATTGGTATGAATAGAGTTTATAAGGAGTAAACTCGTGAAGCTAGTAGTGAATTAAAAAACCAGTTTAGTTGGAGCTAGCTCAGCAAAGAGAGTTAAGTGTGGATAACCTCTTGTTGAATAGGTTGTGATCGAACCTAAGTTATAACTATGATCGGGTTGGAAGATCTTTAAGTAGAAAGATCTGTCGAGTAATTGTTTTTGCTTATAAGATTGTAAGGATGCCTTTCAAAGAAAGCACTCACAGAACTAAAGAAGTTGGATGGTTGGGTCACACAGATCTCTGTGGACCTATGCAAGTGAAATCGTTCGGTGGTTCGCGTTTTATGATGGTTTTCCGAGATAATTTTGAAACTATAGGCACGTATACTGTGTCAAAGGAAAGTATGACATTCCCTTGTATTGTCAAGATATTTGGATCAAGTGGAAGCAAATATTGGAAGAAGAGTCAAGATATTACGATCAGATAATGGTTTGGAATACGTTAATAAACGAGTAAGTGAAATTTTACGGAAATATAAAGTAGTATACCAGAGTAGTATACACACCGGAACACAACGGAAGGGCAGAACGTGATATGAGAACTATAGTAGAACTTGCTAGGTCAGTGATACACAGCAAGAATTTAAGTTTCAGTTATTGGGGAGAGGCTGATAATGCAGTTGTTTTTACGTTAAATAGAACAGGAAAAATTTCTCAGAAAAACAAAACCCCGTATGAATAATGGTTTGGGAACCTGATATTTCAACGCTTCGCACTTTCAGATCCGAAGCATATGTTCATATTCCGCAGGAAAAACGTAGAAAATTAGATTTAAAATCTATTAAAGGAATTTTTGTTAGTTATCAAGAAAATTGTAAAGGTTATCGAATTGGAATACCTAGATTGAAACGAGTAGATATATCTCGAAACGTTTTAATTAGAGAAACAGAACCAAACAAGTTGATGTTATAAATCGTGACATTGAAGGGAGAGAAAAAGTAATAGAAATTAATAAAGACCCAATAAAAGCTATAGCTGAATTTCAAGATGCTGAAAATGAACCAATACATAGTATAGAAGGAACTTGTAACAATGATCATGATTTACCTAAAGTTAGATACAATTTACGATCCAGAAAAAATGAAATAAATTGTGCTTTAATAGCAGATTTTGAAGAACCATATAATTTTGAAGAGGCAATAAATAGTAATCTTAAAATTCAGTGGAAGAAAGCCATGGATGAAGAATATGAATCACTTCTTAAAAATAAACATGGGATCTTGTGGATAAACCCTGTAATATCAAATAAGTGGGTTTACAAGAAGATAAAAAAGAACAAAAATGGTGATATTGAACGTTTTAAAGCACGGTTAGTTATTCATGGATTTACTCAAAATAAAGGTATTTACTATGAGGAAACATAGTAAGAACAATTTTGGCCGTAAGTGCTTCCTTAACCTATTACATTACACTGACATAAAGACTGCTTTTTTATATGGAACTATAGAAGAAGAATTATATATGACTCAACCAATTGGATATTCTGATGGTAGTAGTAAAGTACGTAAATTGAAGAAAAGTCTTAATGGATTAAAGCAAGCTTCGAGGTGTTGGAATAAGAAGTTTACTGATATTTTAATGACATTCAATTTTAAGGTCTCTTCAGCAGATTCTTGTGTTTTCATTGGAAAATTATACAACAATAACATCATTTTAGCCATTTACATCGATGATGGTATTATTTCTTGTGAATCAAAAGAGGCGGCTTATAAATTTATTAAATATTTGAAAAAACAATTTGAGGTTAAGATATTCAATTCATTATACTGTCTTGGAATGGAAGTAATACAAGATTCAGTAAATATAATTCTACAGCAAACACTTTATACGAAGAAGTTATTACAAAAGTTTAATATGTAAGATGCTAGATCAGTTAGTACTTCATGCGAGAAATGTCTGAAAGAAGAGTCATCAAAAAGAATAAATTTTCCATATAGGGAAGCTGTTGAGTCTTTAATGTATCTGGCTATAGCTACAAGTCCAGATATTGCATATGCACTGTCTTATGAAAGTCGTTTTATGTATTCTTATAATGAGGAACAAATAATAGGTGTAAAACGAATATTTAAATGTTTACGTGGAATAACTGGCTATGGAATTATATATAGTAAAACTAATAATCTCTTTCTATCCTGCTATTCAGATTCAGATTATGCCGGGGATACTACAACAAGGCACTCAACCAGTGGTTATGTTTTGATGCTGTCCAATGGTCCGATTTCTTGGTCATCAAGAAAGCAGCAGACAGTAGCGCTATCGACTACAGAAGTAGAGTATATGGCTGCATGTGAATGCGTGAAAAAAATTATTTGAGGACAAAGATTATTGATTAACATTTTAGGTGATGGCATACGAACTCTTATATTATATTTGGATAACCAAAGCGCTGTTAAGCTTATAAAGAATGGACAGTTTCATAGGCGCACCAGAGACATTGAGGTCAAATATCATTTTATTCGTGATTTATTTGAAACAAAGGATTTCAATTGGAGTATATATCATCATACAAAGCAAAGATTTGATAGGTTAAAGAAATGACTAAATATTAATAATATTAATGATGGAGTAATTAGAAGACAAAAGTGGAAGTGTTAAGAATTATGGAGTTTTTTCTTATAATTATTCAATATTGTACTTGTTATTTAAATACTTGTTATATTTGATATCGAAAATATTGTTACCTTTGAAATAACTGAATATTGTGTTTTGAGTTTTGTGAAAATAAAATTTTCATTCTTCTATTTCAATTCATAAACGAACGTTGTTAAGTTTTTTCTCTGCTAACAAATCACAAGCAGCACCTTTGGACTGGCAAGTAAATGTTTTACGTGAAGAAACTTTACGTACAACATGGTGAATCGATGGTCTTTAGGCAGAATCGCTGGCAACTTTGTTTCATATGGAAGCGACGAATTTGCTAAACGAACTCAAACTTGAATTATGCGTAAAGTGTTTTTATAGCTGGGCATATCTTCAGGAAAGGTGACACTTTTTGTGAATGTAGTAGTAGAGTTATTCCTTTTTCCAAAAGTTTGATTTCTTCTTTATAAGTCGATGCTTCTATATCATGGAAAATTTTCCAAAAAACTAATTTCAATTCTTCTGATGTAATAAATTAATTTCTTTTACTTTTGCGAAAAAGACGATGAACATAAACGAGGATATGGAGAATACGAAGATATGAATAATGATTAGCGATGATATGGGAGATTATTGATTGTTCAATGACGATGATTTTCTCATTTATTCTACTGGTAGTTCTTTGGATATAAGATGGTTTGTCTATTAGTTTCACATTTGTTTAAGAATTCTCGTCCAGTGAATCAGATGCTAGACACCCTAGATATCCACGCGACACAACATCTGCTGGGTTTTGTTTGGACGGCACATGCCTCCATAATATGCCATGAGTGGTATTTTGAAACTCGGTTGGCGACGAAGCATACAAACGTAGATGAGTGTCCGTCCAAAAGATTACACGATGATTGTAAAATTGAAATTTGTGTCGAATTTTTCCCAAGTTTTACCCAATAATAACGCAGCACACAATTCTAATCTAGGTAGCGATTGCTGGACAACTGGAGCGACTTTAGATTTAGCTATAAGTAAGGTGGACTGAAATCCATATATACATCAGCACACATATATACATCAGCCGTATGCAAACTGAGATGCATCAGCAAACCCATGAATGTCAAACATCATATCTGGAAAATTTTTAACAAACCTTGTATTGTATTAATAAATGGCAAACTTTTTCTATTTCAATCCATCGATTTTTAAACGTTCGTTGAGTGGGGAGTCCCAGTCAAGTTAAAATGGTTAGAATCAAGTCCTGCTGGATAGTTGGGCCCACCATTAAAGTTTCATTCAACGAAACATTTGTTGAGGTGCGGACTAACGCGTCGAACACAACTCTAAGCTTCGTTATTGTACTCTGTGGTCGTAATACTGAATTTTTAGCCAATGCGTCGGAGCTCACCAAATTAAGCATATTCAGTCATAAAGTCAACACATATTTTTCTTAAAGAAGCATCTTTAAATAGCCGTTTTTCAAGGTATGTAAATCGTCGACATTTCAAGAGTTGCCTAAATGATTTGCAGAAAGTTTAAATGGAAGACGTATTTTCACTCACCTGTTATGATCAAAAACTGTATTTTCTAAGAAATATTGTTCACATTGATTTTCTTTCTCCGTTAAAACCGATGTCCTTTGTGGAAGTTCCTCTATCTCCCAGAAAGACTTTAGCATCAAATTCAATTCTTGGTATGTTGTAATGATGTTGGATACTACTCTTTGATTCATCTGAATGGAGTAAAAGTTACCACCGACTATCCATTCAAGCGAACGGTTAATTAACTGAGGTAACCCAACACTAAGCGATAATTCTCCACCAATAATTAAATAAAAAAATATTTTCGAATTCAGTAATACATCTATACCATGAGGTAAGTAGAATTGAGGGTCTACAAGCTCAATTCCTTCTGGTATATTCCAGTTACTAATATTTACATGTTGAGTTGGCTGAAGGCTTGAGATAGATTTGGTAACTGAAAACATCGATGTAAATTTAACCTCGTTAATAAGCGATTTTAATATAGCTGACACCTTGTATTTCAGTTGCGTTAGAATATCTGATACTCCTGCTACTTCTTGGGATGATTTTATTTTTGGAATTCGAAGGCGACTTACCGTTTCCTAGTAATGAGATTTATTTCTGAGCAGGAATCTAAGAGAGCTCGTAGTGGTTGAAAAATTCCAAAACTGTTCTTTATTAATACTACAACAGTGGATAATATGCTACGACGATAACTATGGATGGCTGGCGTTGATAATGTTGTAAAATGAATTATGGCTCTACTCGATGAGGTTATTTGGTGCTGGCGTTGGTTGAGCAAAATTTGATTGTTTCAAAAACGATGATGATGGAATGAAACGACTGATGTTGAGGTACTCGATCTGACGATAACTTCGATGACGATGGCGATTGTGTAATATGTTCATAGCTATAATTATGTAAAGTAGTGTGATGCGATACACGGCAATTACGACAACGCGATTGCGGAGGGCATTTTGCTATCATATGACCTTTACGCAGGCAATTAATGCATAATTTGCAGCTCTTTACTAATACAAAACTACGACAGACTGGTAGTGCTAAATACGAAGGACAACTTCCCATAAAATGTTCCTTTCTTTGGCAATACTCACATAGTGTATGTGAAGTCGCAAGAGATAAAGCAGAGTTTTTAAATTTATGCCTTGACTTTGTTTCATTATCATGAAATCCTTCAGCTTCCTTGCTACGGCTTTTAAGGAACTGACAACGACGGCTGAGAGTGTTGTAACAATCGTCCCACGAAGGTAGAATATAATCTTGTTTTTCGTCATATACTGTTTTTAATGAGGAATCAATTTTAGATAAGACTAGGTGAATGATAATAGCATCCATGACATCTCGTTCTGATCCTAATGACAATAGAGAACTCCTCAAGGCAGAAACTTTATCTAAAATTAACCATAGCTTCCTAGCATTGGGTTTATTTATTGACGTAATTCGAAATAGCGAATTCACATGATCAATAAAAATTAATGTTTTGTTGTCATATTGCTCTTTTAAACGATCGAGGGTTTTCTGGTAATTATCTTCTATAATTGGATAAGATTATACGACAGGAAGGGCTTGTCCACTGAAACAGTTCAACAAATAGTTGAACGTATCAATTGTAAATGTGCTGATGAACGGCGAATATTCAGAGTATTTGCCATCGAAATGTGGAAGCTTAAGTTGCGGTAGACGTAACGTTTAAAAAACTGTGATCATCTTGACTAGACCGATGTTTTTTGTTCAGTAAATCTACCATTAAGGCTTTTGCACGCACAAATAACTCTTCAATGTCTGAGCGCCCTTCATCCGATGGCTCCAATCTTTCTATTTGTGTTTGAATATGGCTGATGTGTGTAAAATAAGATTCTAAGATTTGTAGGCGGTATTTCATAATAGTTTAGTCTACTGTGGAACCTTCTTTTTCTACTTTAATTTTGTAATATTTCTTTTCATTGCCCTCTTTGTGATTTTAATGTTGCCAAATCTAAGCTTACAGATGGTGTTTCAATTACTTGTTCGTTACGTTCGTTAGTTTTACTTATTTTGATACTTGGTACCTTTTATATAGTTTGAGTACAAAAAAAATTACTGCGTGTATGCAAGGTGCCAACTCTTTTTCAAAAAAGGCAAGTACAAGTAAAATAACAATACAAGACACCGAAGATGTTGTGTTTTCGTGTGCGTGAATACTAGTGAAGAGAATCTCAACGAAAATAATAAGTAAAAATAAGAGCAAATACTTCTCTTACTTACGCGAAGTAATGTTGACCCTGATGTGTCCCAGCAATGATCTCTCTTGTTTTGATAATGAATAGTTATACAGATGTAGCGGTGGTTAGAAATACAACAAAACTCTCGATAATGATGATAAAGATTTGAGTTTTTTATGCTTATTGTAAATATAGCGAAAAAAAGTTGGAGGGAAATTTGGTGGTTGATAACGATGATTATGATAGAGTTAGTAATGACTGTATGTCCGATGGATATGACAAAATTGTTGTTGACTCCAAATTTCTTGCAAAATTTATTTCTAGCTCTTTTGTTGAAATTGTTTTTTTTAATTCTGTTTACTATTAGTCTTTAAATTATATAAATTTATTTATTGAATATAATGCAAAATTCAAAACTTTTTACTTAATTATTCTTTATTTAGTACAGTTTGTGTCCTGTCACGGCCACAAATTTTTATGGTTAAAAATTCAGCAAAAAAGAAACACTAAGAAACGTAGCAAATAAAAAGGTATATAAAGAATCAAATGAGCTTCAAAGGAATGAATTCGTTAATATAATATAAAATAGAGTAATTATTATGATTCAAAAATATATTAATTAATATATTAACAAACAAAAATGAACCAATTGTGACCATACAGTAAGTTTAATTCCTATTTATCATTTTTTCTTATTGAATATAATTGAATTGATTTCATATTACTTTAGAATCATGGATCAATAATTCTTTTAGTAAAATAATTAATAAAATCACTTTCATTGAATATAATCTTGTTTCCAAAACTTTATTATTCTCAAACTGTGGCATTTAGAGAATCCCGTAAAGGTATCTCTTAAAATTTGTTTTATGATAATATGGTAACGCATTGACACTTGTAAACAAAAGAGTTCATTCAAATTGCAATTCGGTGATTCCCCGTTTTCTATATGAAAAAAATATGATGATGCTAAAACTTTTGGCTCATTTGAGTATTTTCTTTCAATGAGTGATCAGTGTACATACGCATATGTATATTTTTTTATTTTTTTATTTTTATTTTTTGTAATTCATCATAATTGAGTACTTTTACATAATGGCACAAAAAAGAAAAGTAAAATTGTAAAATAAAATTTTTAATGTACAACGATTGTTCCATAATGAAATTGCTTTAGATTCTTACTGACCTTCAGTAATAATGAATGACGAAGATGATGACTTTTTGAAAGTGATGAAAATGAATTTTTTTCACCCGACAGCGATGCAGAAGGCGAATCATATTCATCATTAAATAATAGCATTGAAAGCGTGGAGGTGGAAGATGCAGACAAATAGATCACAGCATTTCAGTTACATATTTATCTAAGGACAAAAGTGTAGCTTGGAAAGAGCATCCACCACTTCAAACAGGTAGTTAGTTAGTTAGTTACGACGGGTAGCCAGACATGTCCAGCTCACCTGGGTCCAATATTGATCCCACTGTGATACCCTTCAGTAATCCAGAAAATGGAAAACCTATATGTCCGCGTCCTGGTGTGATCCGAACCAACCAGACGCATGTACAAAAGAGGAGACCCTGCCGATATTCACACCGGCCAGATCCAACAAGCAGTCCTAATGTCCGAAAGACTCGGGCACTGGCATAGGAAGTGCTTGACAGTCTCCTCTTTGTCCTCATCCTGACAACCCCTACAATAGTCATTGAACGGCAGACCCAATCTCCTAGCGTAGCGGTCTCCTGGCTAGCCTTTCTAGCTCGGTTTCCCGGTGGTGTGCTGACAGTTGGTGTTTTATTCTGCTTGTTGTTATTGCTTGCTGTTTGCTGTTTCCTGCTTTGCTGTTTGCGGCTTAATTCGTAGCTGCAAATTTTGGGTGTTGTGTATTGTACTGGTCTATCCTTGACTGATTGTGTTCTTGTTTTTGTGTATTGTGTCCGTGGCGCACGATGTCACTTTGGGTTATCCCGTGAGGGTGGATCCGTTTATTGTTGTGTTGATTGAGTGTTTCTTGTTTTTGTTTACATCATCATGGTCACCAGTCCGGAGTCGTTTGGGACTTACACTTGTAGTAACATTTTTGCTACGAGACCTGACCGGAGGCTTAATTCTGGTACCACGGGTGTCGGGAGCCCCAGGAATTTCTTCCTGCCCGACTATGGTGAGAGGCCCCCTTGTGGGAGCAACGTGGTGGCTGTGGTTTAAACCCAAATCGCGTGAAGAGCTGTGCGACTCGGTGTGGAGTTACATTTTAACCGGGTGCCGTGACCTATAGATCGGTAGGAGTTTAGATAGTCTCCGGCACCTCACCAAGGCGTGAGGTTATGTCCAAATAACATGGTGAGGTAACGTCCTAGGGCAGGTACTCACGTTAAACCACTGACTTAATGTCCTTCAGGGCTCTTAAATTGAAGCAGTTATCTTAGTCCGGAACGATCAGTCCTTAACAGAAAATGTTGACCATATAAGTACTTATGGTAATGATTTATCCATTACAGCACTGCCAGTAGCTCAAGTCGAGTCACACAATAATTCCGTTCAGGCTTCGATAGCATGAGGCTATAGTAGCCTACCTTTTCTGTCCCATCGACCACCAGTGAAAGTACACCACCAATACCATATCAACTGGCAACACTGTCAAGAATGAATTTTTTTATGCCAAAGCCGTTGCATCACACAATAGGTATTTTAGTGTATGGAACGCCTTTTCTTCTGACTCACCCCAATGATACGCCTTAGATTTTTTTGTGAGCTCATGGAAGCTTGCTGCCACGGTCGCGAAATTAGGCACGACGCGTCTGTAGTATGTGCAGAGTCCCAAAAAGCTGCGTAATTCATGAAGATTTTTGAGGCGAGGCCAGCCCTTTACTGCTCGTATTTTATCTTCATCCGTTGAAATGCCATCTGCTGTAACTAGATGCCCCAAATATTTTGCCTGTTTTTGGAACAATGCACATTTCTTCAAGCTTAATTTTAGTTCAGCCATTGATATTCGTTGCCAGGTTTTTGAGGTGTTCGTCAAAAGTTCTGCCCATCACTATTATGTCGTCGAGATAAACCAGACAAGTTTTCCAATGTAGTCCTTTTAGTACGCGCTCCATAAGCCACTCGAACGTGGCCGGCGCATTGCAGAGCCCAAATGGCATAACTTTAAACTTCCAAAAACCATCGTTAGCACTGGAAGCAGTTTCTCCTTATCCTTGTCGGCGATCTCTACCTGTCAATAGCCGCTTTGTAGATCCAATGTAGAGAACCACTTTGTTCCAGCTAGCGTATGGAACGTTTAGTCAATTCTTGGTAACGGGTAGCTGACCTTTTTAGTGATATCATTTAGCTTCCTGTAGTCTACGCAGATTCTTGTACTACCATCTCTCTTTTTAACTAAGACTACAGGTGAGCTCCATCGATGATGGTTCAATTACACCGCTCTTCTCCATTTCATTGACCAGTTCTTTAACCTCATTACCCTTCGCCAGGGGTATACTTCTGGGTGCCTGTTTTATCGGTAACGCTTCACCAGCATTAATTTCGTGTTTGACTATAGCTGTTCTACCTTGACTTTTATTTTTTGTGGCGAACACGCAGGAGAACTTCTTTAGCAACTTTATGGTTTTATGTCTCTCTGAAGCTGCTAGACTTGCTATCCATTTCTTTACATTTTCGTCAAATACTGTTGGTCTTTGGCTGATATATCGGCAGGTCCCGGCAATCGTTCGCTGTTTATTACCGCTTCTTCTGGAGCACATTGGCCTACCTCGGAGTTTTCGTAAATTAATTATTCGTGACCTAATAGAGCACTCTCACTGGGACTATTGTTTTTTTATTAGAATTCACAAGGGCCTTTGCTGACAAGCCCACCTAAATTGCTGCTGGTTCTACTACCCACAAGCGGTTGTCCTCACAATCTCCCTCTATACGCGCCTATGGCAATGACTCAGTCTGAGGTGGTAGTTTTTGTTGTTTTACAGCAACTAATGTTCTGGTGTGCACTTGGTGCTGGTATCCCACGTCAAGAGGTATATCTACATTACACCAATTCATTATCTGTTGCCCCATATTCAAGTTGATGCCATGGACTATCATAAAGTCAGCACCAATGATAAGCTCGTGTACAAATCGGCGACAATAAAAATATGGCTTACGGTAATGTTCGCTATAGTCACCTTCACCTCAATTTTTCCATAGACTGTGGCAGACTCTCCAGTAGCTGTTCGTAGTCTGATATTGTTGAGTACCTCACACTTTCCCTTCACTATATCCGGTCTGATTATGGACTGCGTCGCACATCTATAGTGAAGGTGTATTGTCTGCCATTAATGTACCCGCACGCTGTAAATTTGCCGTTATATTTCTGCATCACTGATATGATGAATCGGTTCTGTCGTTTACGCATAATTTAATGACAAACAAACAGATAAACAGAAAAGGAAATTTATACATAATATATCTGGGTTTCTACCATAGCCGAACTTTTTTATTTACGATTGAATATATGAAAAAAAGATATAGGAACTAAATAATATAATATAAAATTAAGTATTAATACTAATTAAGTATTAATATTAATTAATTAAGTATTAATATTAATATTATATAATATAATTAATAATCTTATTGAGCAAAATTTATTTGTCAATTGACCAGCGGTGGTAGAAACAGGTATTACCGGTCAAATGACCGGTTATGGTATGTTTAGTTTTAATTGTGTTTACTAATTTCTCAAAACCGAATTTTGATGCTATTTATGTATATAGTATTTATGTAGTCCTGTTAAATTTGTGAAAATAACAGTTTTCTTTCATTTCTTCACCAGTAATAAAAGACGTAAATTCCATATCATAAATTCTATATCGTTCCGACTACCTCGGCCCCTTCAAATGACCGGTTATGGTATGTTTAGTTTTAATTATGTTTACTAATTTCTCAAAACCGAATTTTGATGCTATTTATGTATATAGTATTTATGTAGTCCTGTTAAATTTGTGAAAATAACAGTTTTCTTTCATTTCTTCACCAGTAATAAAAGACGTAAATTCCATGTCATAAATTCTATATCGTTCCGACTACCTCGGCCCCTTCCTATTCGATTTTTTTTATATAATTTAAGTCTTAATTATGCCAATATAATCAATTTCAGAAAGTTTCATTAATCTAAGTCTTTAAAGGGTTAAAATGTACAGCATTCATTTGTCTAGCTTATTCGAGTCGTAAAAATATTCTGGAATTTAGCAAAAAATTAAAGAATTCTATTTTTTATTTTTTATAAATATCAAGAATTTTGCAGTGTTGAATTTGGCAACCCTAGCTGTGTATTTGAAAAACTTTAATGATATATTGTCCGGTCTATCAGCTCAATGCTTTTTAGCCTTCACATTGCGTTTGTTATATCCGCACACATTGGTGGTGATGAGTTAATGTTATGGGAAGGATTACTTCGGAGATTCCGCAGGTTGTTACCTCGAGCGGAAACTTCGGTCTTTGCTGCTTTAATTTATTAACTTTTTTATTTGCGTTTAAGTGTCCAGCAATAACCGTTTAACTAGAATAGTTTTTGTTCTTCTAAAATCGAAAAATTTGGATTTTTGATCATTTAAGGATGATACGTATTTTACCGCCACTTGTGTATATTATACATATAAATATGTATGAATTTATTAATTATTAAAAACTTATTCATGAAGCCACATACTTACATACATATACTATTGTAACTACTTACGGGTTCTCTGCTTGCGTCTGTATAACTGAGATGAGCTATAAACATTTTTCCCTCAAAATTGAGTTTGTGAACTTCATTCCATCGAAAATGTTGTGATCGTTTCCCGGAAATAAACGTATTAATGCCAGAATAGTTAATACCGATATATAATTGAGAACCTCGGTGGTCCTTGACAGGGTGGGGATCTATGCCATACGTTTCAAGTCCTCTAGCTATACCCATAAATTCATCCATTGTCACACTTGGTTCTTGGTTAGGCAGACGTTTTTTGTGAAGTTCCATTATTTTTCTTTCCAATGCTTCTGTCTGGCGCAAAGCTAAATTCATTGAAGATACATAGTTTTCAATATGTATTTCTTCGTTAAAATCTCCGAGCTCCTCTAAAAAAAAAAATAATAATATATTTAAAACTTATAGAATATTGGCTTAAATTAATACGACTTAGAAAATAATTCTAAATTCCACACCATTAAATAAATTGTATATATGTATGTTTTGTATACACACAAACATAAATACGTACATACATAGTTGTTTAAAAGGCCTTATAAACGGACAAGTGTGCATGATCAACATTTTATTTGTGTGCGTCAAAAGATAAAAATTTGCTTACACGTATAGATTGTGTGTGACAATTTTATATCTTTTAACGCACACAAACAAAATGTTAATCATGCATATATGCCAGTCTAACAGGCCTTTTAAAAAGTCGTGGTTAAAAATTTAATCATTTGAAACGAAAATAATATTTTATTGTAGTTTTGATTTTTTTTTCACGTTTGGTCAACATATATGTTTCGTGTGGCAATTTCTAATCTTTCAACACACACAAGAATAATGTTGGTCAAACAATTTGATCGTATAACATCAGCTATAGTTTTTATAATTTTCTCGCTGTTTAAAATCCTCTTTTATATCGGTTGTTATTTTAGAGATTCATAAGTTAGAGCTGGCAACACCACTTTATTTGACAACCGGTTTAACAACTGATAGTTGCTTTGACATTATTGATAGGCTTACACCAGAGCAACCTGTTGCAAACTGTTGAAATTTTGTTTTTAAATGTTCGTCTGACAAATCGTGTTCTCCGAATAAGCCCATTTTTGATTAAATGGGTAAGTAAATGAACAGAATTATCACATTTGGACTGAGCATAATCCACAAGCTTTTATTGAAACACCGTTACATCCACAGAAAATTACAGTTTCGTGTGCTTTATGGGCTGTCGGAGTCATTGGACCATATGTCTTCGTAAATGATTATGGTCAGAATGTTACTGTCAATGGTGAACGGTATAGGGGCCATGTTCGTACCTCAATTAATCAGCTGGCATTAATCTTGCTGACTTGTGGTCAGATTCAACAGGACGGAGCAGTGTAGCCAGAAGTAGGGGAAAATCCTTACATGCAGGTTTTTTGATAGTAAAATAGGATCGTAGGGAAATCGCACAAATTTTTCGCATTTACCGAAATATAGAGATCTTTTCTACTTTTGCGTTATTTATGAAATAAATTCTAAAAAATGTATTTTTATAATTTTTTGTTCAAAAGGCTTAAATGATGTTGTTGACCCAAGAATCGTTTAAAAATATATTACCAAAAGATAGATATATAGGTTTTTACTCTCAAATGAAAGATTTTTCATTTTTTTCACTTTGTATTTATAAGGGAAAATTTTATCCTCTAACGATAGGAACAGTTACTCGTGAAGCGGTATTTACTTTGGATCTTGCCTTGTTTCTCCTTGTTTGTTTGAATATTACACAAAATAATAATAAAGAAAATTAAAATATTAAAACCTAAAATATTTCAAAATATTAAATATTTTATTTTTTGTGTACTATTAAGGCTAAGCAGAAAAAACAGAAAACTAATATTAAAACGTGACCATAATAAAACGACACCTATATTTGTTTAAATATTTTCAAGTTGTACAAAAACAGCATATCTTAAATTTATTATTATAAAAAGCTTTTTCTTTCGTTAAAAAAATATTGCTTCCAGATTTACTATCGCCTTCACTTTAAATTATATATATGTACGTTAAAAAATTTCGTTAATTTATTTAACAAACGAATAAAATTATCAATTTTGCAAAAGCGTGTTAGTTGTGAAACCTTTTTGTTATTGTGAACGGTAAGGCTCTATTTTCTAAATCTTTATAGTACCGAATTAGTAAAATTATATGCTGTCTAATACACGACGTCATCATCCAAATTAACTTCAGACAGGTAGTTCTTCAGAGGATAGATATATCTACACCTAACCGATATTCTACAAGACGTGAAAAGTGTAACCGTATTAGCTTAGATAAAAAGAACATATTAATTAAGTTTTATGAAAAAGCGAAAACTATTGATGAATCAACCGAAATAGCTGTAATAAATATAAATACTGCCACTGGAATTATAAATCGCTATAACAAAGATGGATGTATTATCACAAAAAACACTGGGAATTACACACATAATTCTGTTCTTACGATTATTATATACATAATATAAATCATGATTTAGTGTGCGATATGTATGTACATCCAATAATAACTGTAAATTTCATCAGAAACACAAAAATAACTAAATTTTTTGAGCTCAACATAGTATGAATAATGCAATAATTGGTAATTAGTAATAGTTTACATATCATTTGTAATCTAGAACAGTCAGTCAGTGCATTGGAATTGATTTTAACAAATTTTGGTATACTTCCTGCTACATGGAGTTCCATAACTTTGATAACGATAATAATCATAATGTCGCCTTAAGCTAAACAGGGGTGTTGTGATCGTTGTCTTGGTAGAATGGGAAATTGCTCACAATATCGCCTTTCTCTACACTTCGCTTTATATTTTCCTTTCAGAACTTGAGGTAAATAAATTTGCCCATTTTATCATCGAAACAATGTGAATTGTTGTCACCAGCATTCAAGATACAGTACCACCCCATCCTCCATGCTTAACAGTTGTTTTGTACTTTTATGATTAAATTCAGTCAGAAAATTTCGTATATCAAGTTGTAAATGAAAAAAAAAAATGCAATAAGAACACGATAGTACCAGTAAGGTCAGATTTTAAAATAATACAAAGCTAAAAAAAATTTTTCAGCTAAAAAACATTTCTAGCCGAATCGAATCACCGTTTAAGTATTTTTCTAAATTTAATATATAAAGTTTTATTTTTATATGTATGACAACATTGAATATCTCACAATGAACGCAAAATCCATGGTAGATCGAAAAAGTTATGCACATTTCAGCAACAATAACTTAATAATAGATGTTGAGGCCTGGTATTGAACCGAGGTCTTCTTGGTTGGTAGGCTAATATCTTACCTAACATACTAAAGTGACTCACACCATTAAATACGTGGTGCATGCCTTTATGTTCCTACAAATGACCTCTGAAGTGTGAAAATTATTGGAAATCGATGGAAAAGGTAGGTAGGTATATATATATATATATATATATATATATATATATATATATATATATATATATATATATATATATATATATATATATATATATATTTATATATTATATATATATGTATATATAAAATAGAAATATACATATATATATATTATATATATATAATATATAAATATATATATATATATATATATATATATATATATATATATATAATATAATATATAATATATAATACATAATATATAATATATAATATATAATATATATATAATATATATAATATATATATATATATATATATATATATATATATATAAAATGGAAACAGAACAGAGAACATAATTGTCTTCTTCTTCTAATATATATATATATATATATATATATGTATGTATATATATATATATATATTCTTATTATTATTATTATATATATATATATATATATATATATATATATATATATATATATATATTTGAGAACATTATTATATTATATTATCTTATACAGAAGATAATAATGTTCTCAAAAGCATAGGAACGTATAAAATAGAAACAGAAAAATAAGCTAAAACTTAAAATGTAAAAGTAGGATCACACAATTGTCGTAATGAGCCAATAATTAGTGTAATTTATATACCTATCGTGTGAATATACAACTTATTGGCTCATACAGCAACTCACAATATTATTGTGCTTATTTATCTTAATTAAATTGAACCATGGGGCGACAATCGTGTGAAAGCTTTATCGGCAATCATGCACAATGTAAATTCCAAAAATACACCAATATTTATTGTATTCTTGTGTGGCAATTGAAGAAGACAATAATCAACGATTTTTATTTTTTAATTGATATTGTTACTACAATAAGGTTGCGCACCACAGCGTTTATTACATCGCTAAACTAAATAAACAAAAGCTGCAAGGACAACTTATACGTGCTATTTTACAAATAACCAAATCTACAACAACAACCATTAGCCAAGACAAAGTAAATAAAAATAACACGGCAACAACAATAATTAAGCTGCAAAGAAAACAAGTAACAGGCAATGAACAAGCAACAACAGATACTAAAAGCTGAAAGAGGTAGATGTTTACATACGCATGGCTACAAAAGAACTAAAAAAAATTCAAAGAAAGAAATGGAATCTACCTGAAATATCGAGAGGTTCGAGAGCTTTCGATGTGTTGTTTACTCAGCCATATAAAAAGCACATCGATGCGAACAGCAATCAGTTTATGTGCCTTAAACTCAGCGAGTGCAGTTTAAGTAAAGTTAACTCAGCGAATGTGTTATTAGTAAGAAGAGAGTTTATAAGGAGTAAACTCGTGAAGCTAGTAGTGAAGTAAAAACCAGTGTAGATAACCTCTGGTTGAAAAGGTTGTGATCGGACCTAAGTTGTAACTACGATCGGGTTGGAAGATCTTTAAGCAGAAAGATCAGTCGAGTAATTGTTGTTGTTTACAAGATTGTAAACAGACGGAGTAATTAAGAATATAAAATTGTTATTGCCTGTAAATAGGTTACAAGCAGTGGCACACAAAACTGTGTTGAATAAAAGATTTTTAATTAAAACCAAACACAAAATTTATTTTATTTTAACTACAATCTACTAAAAACACGTTTTTAAGAAGGTAAAACAGTAACAATATCTTTATGAAAAAATACGTGTTTATACGGTATTTATAGCTGTCATCCCTTAAAATATGCATTTTTTAATAATTTATATGTAAATTACATCACAAAATTCCACCATTTCTTTTTTCATTATGTTTACTTTTTTTTAGCAAGCGGACATCTGATAATCAATGCCGACGCAATTTTTATTTCTTAGAGAAAATATCATCTTTACTTTAGAGAATTAAATATAATTTCCAATTTTAATAAATAAATTTTTTATTGAATTATTATTTTTTTTAATTTATTGAAATGTTTTCTCATATGCATCATCAATGGCCCTTCTTGTGAGCCAATCTCTGACCCAGACACTTCTTCTTTTCTTTTTTTTTGTATTTCTTTTTATTTATTTGTCAACTAAATGACTTCTACGTAAATAAAGAGGACGCTGTTTTTTTTAAGAACGAACCATTTTAAAAACACAAAAAAAATTAATTTACCAAAACAGCTGATTCACAGAACAATCGTGTGACAATTATTGGCAATACATCGTTTCGCACGAACTTGTGACAATAAATTTTGTATAAAATAGGACAACCGTGTGAAAGCAGAATTTTTAATTGGGACAATTTTATTATTTTGTGCTATTTTTCACAATAAAATTTGTATCAGATTGGTGTATTTGAGTCAATCGTGTGATCCCAGCTTAATACATACGCAAGCAAAAGGGCTCAATAATAAAAAATTTTTGTTTGTCTTTTTCAATAGAATAGCAAATAGATAAACGTAAATTTTTATATTTTTTTTTTCTTTTCCATTGTGTATTTAATAAAAGTAAATAACACAATAAAAATTTTAGTCAAATAATAAATTTTTACCAAAAAAAAAACATAAATCGCAAGAATCTCTGTCCAAACAAGTTAGAAAAATGTGGCTACGATCGTAATGGAGAATACATACAATCGAAAGAAACTGAACGAAATCGAAACGCAGAATACCAGATTTGTCAAACGGAGCAAATTTCGATTCGAAACCTATTTTTATTGATACACACTAGCGTTAACAAAGTATTGAGTATTGGTACCGAGTACCAAGTATTTTTATTTATTCTTAGGTACGCAATACTTAAAATAAGCACTTAATACTTTTAGAGTTGTATTTTTTCATTAAATTGTTATAGAGTTTTTTGAATAGTTTTTTGAAACGAGTGATTTTAATCATTTTGTTTGGTTGTCGAAAAAAATAATTGAAATTATATCGCACTTGACCAACAGGAGGTTATTAACTCAAAATTCTTAAAATTTCACTTATTGCAAGAAATCTACTAACATCATTATCTTGGTAGAACTGAATCCTAGTTTTTCAGCGGATGTAGATTTTTCTTGGGCAGGTCAATGTATTTGCGATGATCAATAACGCCATCAAAAGATCCTGATGCTACCATACACCCCAGATCTTAACACCACCTCAGCTGTGTTTTACAGTTGGTACAATATTTCTCTCTTTAAACTCTGTATTGCTTTCATCAACAAAAATAACATCCATCCAAAACTCAGGAGGTATGGACACATACTATTTAGCGAAATTTAATCTAATATTTCTATTTTTCTTGGATATGTGGGTTTCTTTCTAGCAAATCTACTATGGAAATCTTATATGTTTTTATATATTTCTTTTTGTCTGGGGTGTTACTAAAATGCCTAAGTGCTCCTTGGTACTTTTGGCTAATGTAGATGCATTAATTTTGGGACTATTTTTTACTTCAGGAACGATTCGACGTTCATCTCCCTCCGTAAGTTTTCGAGGACGAACCCTTCTAGCCCAGTTTTCTAATTATTATTATTTTTTTTCTTATAAAATGAACGTTGTTCTTGATTTTGTAACTATTTCTGATATGGCGTTTTTATATTTTCCCAATTTAAAGTGATGAACTATCAAATTTTTTGTATCGCCAGAGGTCTGTTTTCCTTTGCATCTCATCTCTACGATCATATGAATATTAATGAATAAAAGTGTTTTGAATTTTAAAGCTTAATTCTAACGGTACTAACAACATTAAAAATATACACTTTAAACAAACCTACTACCAAAAGAAAAGAAAAAACAATGGTTGTCGAATACTTTTTTGTTTTGAAAATTCTAGATTTTTGTTAAGTAGCCAAAATAGTTTTAAAATGGACAATGTTTATAAATTTTTTAAGTGTAAACCAAATAACAGTTACAACGTAACAAAATACAGTAAAATTGCAAGCATACTTTGTGATTATTTCAACATTTTAAGACGATTTTCGAAGACAACATGAGATGCGGAATAGTTTATTTGACCACTGTATCTACTGTAAAAATTTCAATGCATTCCGATTATTCTTTCATATCAAAAACCACACTTGGGACCATTTTCGTAATAGTGCAGTGACTACCTTTAATATCACCAAAAAGTTATTATTTTGAGTTAATACAAAAGTGGAAATAGATATGTGTCGTATATTTTCATAAAAAAGGTATAATTTTTTTGCTTACTATGATGTATTCTGATTTTCAAATTCTTTTAAAATTTAAAACAGTTTTTCACTTCTATTGAAAACTTTAAAATTTTGAATTAATACCTCTTGTTGATGAAGTGCGATATGAAATATTTAAAAATAAAATACTTAAATATTTCAAATGGAAAACATACTATTAATATCTAGTTGAGAAATCTTTAATATAAATATTAAATATCCACCAAAAATTACCTTTTGGACCCGTCTGATGGTTGCGTTTCTAACTATTCACCTTAATTATGTTTTTGGTCGGTCACTTCTCGTTCCCTGTGGTATTGTGTGTCTTTCTAAGGGTATGACCAAGACAGTCATTTATTCTAATCCTTATTTGAATAATTAACTATTTGCGGGAGTATAAGTTCGAAATTGAATATCAAAGACCGAAGCATATTTTTTGAGCATGTGTAAATTTTGTTAACAAAACGTATGAACATAATTCTTAGACCTACTAAAGACCTATTACATTACATACATATATTCCAACATCATGAACAGAAACTACTGCCATATGACGGCTTCATTGCCTACCATAGAGCTCAATAGTGGCATATCTGAAATATATACCTGATTTGAGAAAATCGAAAAAAAAATACAGAAAATTCTTAGGGAGAGTGGTGGCCATTTTGGAAATATATGAAACTAATAATAGTATTCTTCTTAATATTCCGAAAAATTGCGACTCTTATCTCTAGTATTATATGTACATATGTCCATAAATAATTTTGTTGTTTACTACTATAATTCTTATGACAAAATGCTTAAAATCATTCACTCTTATCATGAATAACATGGGATATTTCTATTCCCATTAAATTTTCATTCCCCTCGAAAATTGAAGGAATCTTCCATGAAATTTTTGACCCTTTTTACAAGCTACCATTTAACGTTGAATTTTAACCAAAATAAATAAAGAAAAAATGTGTGAATTTTTATTAAAAAGTAAAATGTTCACACAAAAATGATCATTATTAAAAAATTGAATAAAAAGTAATTAAAATTAAAACAAACTCCTGCAAAAAAATTATCATGCAAAGAATTGCACAAACAAAAGCTGGAAGAGAAGAAACAAAACAAACTTTTCTTCAGCAAGATGGGCGGAAAGAAATTGGTGACTATGGCAAACAGTAACAATTTAAAAATGGCTTAAACGCCATAAAGAATAGAAAAATAAAAATAAAAGTGTATATATATCCCGATGACATACCCATCGATCAATTTCTATAGGAAATAAGTCTTTTACTCTGCATTTTATAGTGAATTATATTGTTATACCCTTTATTAACATTTCTAGTCCTAAAAAAAGTTAATAAAAACTTTAATTATCCAATAAAAGAAAAAATACTTAAATGATAAATGCAACTCCCCAGCAAAAATGATGTGAAGAAATCAATGAGAAAAGGGAACAAATTTCAAGGGAAAATACTATTCACGATCTGGTTAATTCTTACAGGGTTATCATTCCCCACTGAATAATCAGAAAATATTTCACGGGAAAATTATTCATGATTGCAATTGTAGAAAATATGAAAACATTTTGAGGGAAAAATTATTCATTATGTTAAAAAATATTTTAAGTTTATATTATCTTTAAAGAAAATATTGAAAAACATTTGATTCATTCGCTCTATTGTTCTAGATTTGAAACACATAAACACTCTCATTACTCATATCATTATATTCTTCTACTCGAATATTTTTTACCTAATTAGAATATTATGTCAAATAAATAAAATAAAATAAAATTTCGTTGGTCCACCACGGACATCTAAAGGGTCCGCCATATAATTTTTTATTTTTTTTTGAAAATGCTATAAAAAACTACTGAATATTTTCTCAAATTTCTTTTTTTATTTTAAAGTACAATCCTTCCGATTAATAATGGAAAATAATTTCATTCAAATGGCTGCCTTAGCTAGCCATGCAGTAGTCTTTATCGATTGCGTGCAGCTGTATTTCACCAATGGCTTCACGAATATTGTCCTTTAAAGCGTCAATTGTCTCTGGTGTTACACCAATATTTATCTTTGACGGCACCACACAAATAATAGTCCAACGGTGTCAAATCGCAGCTCCGAGGTGGCCAAACGACATCAGCTCTGCGACTGATAATGCGGTCTTTAAAAACAGGGCGCCATCGAGTGTAGCTTCGGCTGTGTGGCACGTAGAGCCGTCCTGTACAAATCAAATGTTGCTAATATCCTCCTCTTCAATTTTTGTGAACAAAAATTCGTTCAAAATGACCCGATAATGATCGCCATTGACTGTAACGGCCACTCCTTTCTTATTTTCGAAGAAAAATGGCCCAACTATGCCTCTGGATCAAAATCCGCACCAAACAGTGACTGGTCTTGGATGTATCGGCTTTTCAAGATCAAAATGAGCCAAGATCAAAATGAGCTTCATTTGAAAAGATGATTTTTTTGGCAAAATCGGCATCTTCTGTGAGTCGATCGCAGGCCCACTTAGCGAAGCGAAAACGCATTGGACACAACCATATTCGTTCAGCAGAAGGATAAAACTAATTATCCATCAAATCGGACATGAGCTAAGTGTTACCATTCACGAAATAAGCACTAGTTGAAAAAAGAAACTTTAGATGGCGGACCCTTTATAACTGTCTGTAACAGTTTTGTCATTAAATAACCAAAATTTTTGAATTCTACAGGTGTTCTATTTTGCCATGCAATCGTAGTGCATGGTAAAGCAACAAATCTTTAACAATTTAAGACGAATGTTTCGAATCATTGTCTTGTTGAAAAATCCGACTTTAACCCTGGTTTAATATATTGACTGATAGTTTCATATTTTGTTCTAGAATGGACTTACTGATACTGATCCATATTACCTTCAATAAGCACCAACTTTCCTACTCCAGAAGCAGCGACTACAAGCCAAACCATCACACTACTCCCTCATGCTTAACAATATAAATAATTATGGTAATATAACACTGTATTTCTTTTTTATTACACTTTATTCCTCCATCACCTTCAAATATGCTAAAATTAGGTTCGTCAGTGATCAAAATTCACTTCCAGAAATAATTTTTAATTTAGGCAAATTTAATTAATTTAGGCAAATTCTAAAATAAGTTTATACTTTTTCACCAATTTGTGGCTGTTTTCAAGTAATTCTGCTATTATAATCGTTCTTATTAAATATTTTTAAAACAGTCCGCGCATGTACACCAGCGTTTACCATGCGGACGTTTAAGGCTGAGTTAGTGAAAACGTATCGTGTACGTAAAAATCAGCTATGAAATTCTCTAACATAAACAAAGCACGTTGCTGCTTACTGAAAAAGTATATATATATATATATATATATATATATATATATATATATATATATATATATATATATATATATATATATATATATATATATATATATTATTATATATCAAACTTATTTTTATACTTTTTATATACTTATACTTATACTTTTATACTTATACTTTTATACTTATACTTTTATTATATATCAAACTTATATATTAACTGTTGATTTTTTATTTCTTTAAAAATATATATATATATATATATATATATATATATATATATATATATATATATATATATATATTTTTTTATATATATATATATATATATATATATATTTTTTTTTTTAAAGATATAAAAAATCAACAGTTAATATATAAGTTTGATATATAATAAAACGATAACACTGGTCTATAGCAAAAAACGCCTTTAAATAAAACTATATGAAATATAATGATTTTGATGCTCTGAATTCAAATCCGTTTTCAGTTTTTTTCCATCAGGCCCAAATTTTTTTATGGGTGTGCAAATTTTTCGTCCTAAATATGGTAGTTATGTCAATATATTTTATCATAACTTGAAAACGACTTGGCGATTTAGTATTTTGTGATGATGCGGACTATAACGAAAGCTGGGTTTCCTTGAAAAGTGTTCTAATGTCTTGACCCTTTAAAACTTATAAATATAGATATACCTTATTTGACAGGATTAATATAAACTTCCCCCACTTATTAGATGAGAGAGATATTAAAGATTCAAAAACGACAGATGCTGATGAATGTGATTTTATTTAATGTAAAAAAAGATTCGTGATATTCGGAAATGCAAAAATGCTCAGAGGTGTTTGCCATTTCACCATGAATAGACTGACAAACGAACATCGTTTGCAAATCCTTGAACTTTATTATCAAAATTCATGTTGTGTGAGAAATGTTTTTCGTATCGATAACTATCTTCAGCGACTAAGTTCATTTTTAGCTTAATGAGTACTTTAGCAAACATACTACTACTATGCAGTTTCCGGCTGCTTGATAGTGTATTTCGCACTTTAATAAAGAATAAGACTTGGAACAGAATAAAGCAGTTGTAGTAGTAGCTGAAGCTTAGTAGTGTAGCAAGAAAAAATCCTAACAGAATATTGAAGCTTTCTATATGGTTGCCAAATAATCTCAACAAAAACTTAATATGTGATTTTTTTTAACAAAATAAGCAAATATTTCACATTACTATCTTATAAATTTCTAAAAGCGGCAAATGAGGTATTCTATTGCACGTAGCTTCAAGCAGGCATTAAAAATATATGTAGGTACTGTAAATAAAAATTTAAAACACTAAAAACTTAATTGCTTTTTGTCACGATGTCTTTGACGATTTTTTTAAACTGAAATGACAATATTTCTAGAATTTATCGGAAAATACGATTTTCTGCAAATTTCATATGGCAGCCCTGCACATGCCTGCTTTAAGCCAATGCTGTGAAAAATCAAAAATGTATTTGTTTGGTAAGACAATACGAAATGCGCTGTAAGAAATTTTTAAAAGTAGTATTAAGTTATCTAAGAATTTATTTTGAATTCAAATTATAAAAATGTAAATGTTTTGTGTAAAATTTAAAATGCATTGGGGATTACCAAATACATTAATAATCGTAAAATATTCGTTGCACATTGTTTATAATTTTAATCAGTACATTTAGTGGAAAATAAAAAAAATCCACAAAAATCCACTCATCATGTTAATTCGTTGCTGTTTCAGTGACTAAAATCCAAATTTCTTCCAGTGCTTTTGAAAAAAAAAAAACACAGACAAAGAGAGGATTAAAATCAAGAGCGCAAGAATACGTGTGAGTTGAGCGTAAACCATTCTCAAGACTCCATGAAATTAACAGTATTGCCAAAATTTTAATTCTATTAAAAACATACATTTTGATATGAATAACAATTTTTACCAATATTTTTACATGTGTTGATATACTGTGAGCGGCAATATAAAGTATACACCCAAATTTTTTACAATTTAGAGTCTATTGCAGTCTTTTAAAATACAATAAATTTAAGCATTTGATTTTTTTTTTTACACTGTTTGTGAGACTACAAAATTCTCAAAAAGCAGCAAAATATGTTTTACTACAACAAAATTTACGCAACAAAAATAATGCGTTAAAATAAGAAAACAATTCTTAAAGGAGAGAATATTTAATATTCGGTTCTTTTCCTTGTATATGTAACCACAGCATCTAGTCTTCGAGAAATAGATTCCACTAGGTTTTTTATGTTTTGTAAATTAAGATAAGATTTTCCGCCATTCCCCTGTTATAAAGGACTAGAGTAACCCTTCCCACGTTGCTGGGAGTCTTTGCGTTGTACCTGCTTTCTGACTGATGTGGTTAGATAAAGAAAGCTTTAACTGTTACCGTTGTCTACACATGAAGATTCCATATTATATATTTTAAATGATGGTTTGTATTGGCTGCCAAGTTATTTAAACCAAATTTAAAAACTTCAGCTCTAACAATTTTCAAGATCTACAAATATCAATATTTAATTTGTATGGGGGTACTATCGGCGATTCCGATTCCGCTTACTTTTTAACTTATGGTTTGTACTATCAAAGAAGTCATTTAGACCAAATTCAACCTTTCATTCTAATCATTCTAGATATACAAAAGTCAATATCTAATTTGTATTGGAGATGCCATACCCACTTAGTCAATTTCGTCCATAATTCAACTGATGATTTGTACTAACTACAAAGTTATTTAGACTAAATTTAGAACCTTTCATTATTACCGTTCCAATGATATACAAAAATCAATACTTACTTTGTATAGGGAGTGCTACTCCCACTTACCAAATTCGACGCAATTTTTGACTGATGATTTGTATTGACCACAAAGTTATTTGTGATTTAGAGATTCTTACTATTACATTCAAAAAGATCTAAACATATAAATACAAATTTCATATGGGCGTGGTACCGCCCAGTTGAACAATAGTGAAGCCACACACTAAATTCAAGCTTTCTACACAAAGTTTAGATGCTGTAACGAATTTCGTTTTCAAGTAAAACTTATGCAAACAGAGTGGTTCACTTTAACGTCAATAACTCGCAAACCAATGGACATACAAAAACTTCATGCACATAAAAACCTTGGTATTGACTTTACCTTTCGATTAAGGGCTTACTATATAAAATCAGTTGGCACATTTCAAAGAACATCAATTACAACGCATTTTATAGTCCTCCTTTATATATATAAATTATTATTTTCTTATTGTCAGAAATTGGCCTTTTTCTGTATTTTATGATCAAAATGTTCCCGAAAATGCTCGATTGGAGTTAACTTCGGATATTAGGAAGGATACTACCATATGTTAGAAGTGCAAGAGAGGAATTATCCGTGTAGTGTGATTAAAATCATTGTCTTGTTAAAATTGCTTAGACGCCTAATTTCAAACAATCTATTTTATTCATTGTACTTTTTAAGAAAATCAGACTTCCAACAAACATTCCCACGCTATTACCAAAACCTCACCAAGCTTCATCGTGAATATATTATTATAAAATATTGTTCTGAAAGTTCTTCGTTGATGGTTCTCCATATTTTTAATGCTTTTTGCTCTGCCCAAACATATGAAATTTGTTTTCATTGCTTAATAGGACTTTGTTCCAGAACGAAACATCTTTGGTTTTATATTTTTTTACATAATCAAGAAGTCACTTCTAAATTACTTTTCTTATAAAAAAATTTCTTTATGTTAAATCTAGCATAGAAACCATTTACATGAAATAGTGGCTTTAATGCTTGCATCTGATGTAACAAAAATATCGTCTAATATTATAACATCACTTTTTGATGGATTTTTCTTTACGTACCATAGAGCACAATAGTCCGCATTATTAAAATTTTTCTAGTTAACTTAAATTTTTCTAGTTAACTTAAATTTTTTGTGTTTCTACTTTTTCACAGTTTTGAAAGTCTTTTTCAAAGTTTTACGATCATTGTGGAATTTGCTTTACGAAAAATTCTTCAATATTAGCCAATAAATTAGTATTATAATAAATTAGTATTAATCAGTAATAATACAAAACTAATACGAGTAATAAAATAAAACAAAATGAGCTGCACACGATTCTAGTTTTAGACTTATTAGAAGAGAGGTACAGTTAAACTCCGGCTAAGAACAGCACATGCAATAGTGAAGTCGAAAAAATATTTTTTCAGATGGTCTGTATCCCATTGTATCATTTTAACGAAATACATGCTACTTTTTGACCCTTTTTGGAAATGAGTAAAACTTCCAAAATTCCTCAAGAAAATTTTCAGTTCACTTAGCTTTTATATATGTATGTTGTATATATATGTACATAACATACATGAGTTTTGTAAATATATATATTTTTTAAAATTGCATTCAATATTATTATTACAACAACTGACTTTGATGTACGACTGTCATTCTACGCATACCTATTTTTCATGTAAAGTTTAACAATTGTGTAAAATGGAGATTTATGTGTCTTTCGGCTTAAGTTTTGACAGAGAGAAGCTTTTATATATATATATTTTTTAGTAGATTTCAATTTAATTTTGTAGTTTTGAGTGCCATCCATATTCACATATGTTCATATTTACAACAAAATAAATGCAAATTAACAAGTAAGTATTACATTCCCAAATATCTAACTATATCAGCTTATGTATAAAAATATATATATTTGTTAGGGGTTAAATCAAAAAGAATAGGTGAGCTGCAGGCTTCATAAAGCAATATGGAAAACCATAAGAAAACTGCCTAACATATATAATCGCGGGTATTAAAATTTTATGTTGAACAATTTTGGAGTAAAGTTGTTTTGAGCGATGAAAGTAGGAGTATTATATTTAAGTGTGACGAAAAGAAAAAGTTAAAAAATAACGTTAGCGTTGCATATTGGCGGCTGGGGTTGGCATTTAAGTTTTTGTTGAATCAACTGTGGACCGTTTCATATGTTCGAACCTAATCGAATATGATTCGAGGCAATCTGTGATTAAAATGGGTGTTTTTGAAAGCTGCTACTTCCAACAAGGCAATAACATAAAGCATACAGCAAGCATTGTAAAGGATATATATGTACATATCTATTTACAAATATAAAATACAACAAATAATATGCCAAATTATTGCCAAAAAAGCTAATATGGAGTATAAAATTATTTATCAAATAAATGTTATTTTATAAAAAGTTAACATACATAAGTTTTTCTTTCTATCTGGTTCACGACAGAACAATGTAACCAAAATTTTTGCACACCAAATTAAAGTCATTGGAAATATCTTTTACCTGATATCATAGTTTTTCTTTGTTTATCAAAATTTCAAGATACTACTCAGTTAAATGTTAAAACTAAGTGGCCTACACCTCGGAAACTAGTCGTTGCTGATCCAAAGTTCTTTTTAATTTTATATAAGAATTATATACATACATACATAATTGCTTATCTATCATTAGCGTGAAAATGTTTGCTTGTGACCTAAGAATGTTTATTAAAGCTGATTTTTTACCTTATTCCTTTCCCACATTACAATATACGCAAAAAGCTATTTCGTATTAAAAAATAGTATATTTTTTAAAATCGGATTCACATTTTCTAAAATATATTTTAAAATTGTTCAAATTATTATAAATTACTTTATTCAATTGTTCTAATTTGCTCTTTTCAATTGTGGGCAAAAAATGCCAACAAAAGGGTAAAAATTTCCCCTTATAATTTAAAATTCCAACAGCCCATCACAGCTTGACAAATGTCACGTAACGGTGCCGTCAAAATCTATTTTCAACATATTGGGAGGTTACAGTTACATTACATTACGGTCAAGTAAGCACTTTCATAACTTCTCATGTAATAAAAGCGATCAACTGACACAAGTACATTTACAGCTTGTACATTTACGAAATTATTGATTTAACAGAGTACAAAAAAATGCAATGCAGCACCGCTTCTTTAATGCGCAAAGCCGTTATTTTTTCTTCTTCTTCCTTTTCGAGCTTATAGAGACTAAGTACCTATTAATTATCTGAAAATTACAGATATTGTAAAACTTAAGCAATATATACCGGCAGAATTTGCAGAATTTTATGACGAAATACTGCAATGACCAACTACAAATGTAAAGGAGTTTCCTGAAGAAGATATTTGATAAAAGTATATTATTTGTTTTTAGTAGATGTATTTCCTTTAATTTTTTTATACCTAAAATGAAATTTTCTGCAAATTAATTTGATTTTTTTTTTTTGTTTCGTTTTGTATACTCGACATCATAAATTTCGAAAAGAGCACATCTCATTAATTTTAAATATATAAACAACCATATATGATAAAGTCAATACCCAAATATTTCTGTAATTTTCTGTTAAAAACTAGCCATAAAATATAATCTGTATACAATTTTTTGAACTATTGTAAAGGGTCCGCCAAATATTTTTTTTTTTTTTTTTGAAAATGCTATAAAAAAAAGCTACTGAATATTTTTTCAAATTTCTTTTTTTATTTTAAAGTACAATCCTTCCGGTTAATAATGGAAAATAATTTCATTCAAATGGCTGCCTCGACTGGCCATGCAGTAGCCTACACGATCGGTCCAATTTTTAAGCACATTATCGATTGTGTACAGCTGTATTTCATCAATGACTTCACGAATATTGTTCTTTAAAGCGTCAATTGTCTCTGGTGTTACGCACCACACAAATAATAGTCCAACGGTGTCAAATCGCAGCTCCGAGGTGGCCAAACGACATCAGCTCTGCGACTGATAATGCGATCTTCAAAAACAGGGCGCAAAACATCGAGTGTAGCTTCGGCTGTGTGGCACGTAGCGCGGTCCTGTTGAAACCAAATGTTGCTAATATCCTCCTCTTCAATTTTTGTGAACAAAAATTTCTTCAACATGGCCCGATAACGATCGCTATTGACTGTAACGGCCACTTCTTGCGCATTTTCGAAGAAAAATAGCCCAATTATGCCTCTGGCCAAAATCCGCAACCAACAGCGACTCGCCTTGGTTGTATCGGCTCCTCAATGTATGCGTGCGGGTTTTCTGTGCCCCAAATACGACAATTTTGCTTGTTTACATACCCGCCAAGATCAAAATGAGCGTCATCTGAAAAGATGATTTTTTTGGCAAAATCGGCATCTTTTGTAAGTCGAAGTCAGTGTTACCATTCACGAAATAAGCACTAGTTGAAAAAAACGTTAGATGGCGGACCCTTTACTTCATTACAAAATAATTAGTTTTTTCATTTCCTGTAAACTTTCAAAATTCGGACATGTGCCCTTTTCGAAATTGCACATTCAATTTAAGTATGTATAATTACTTTTATTTCAGTTTAACATATTTAATGAACTGTTAAAATTGTTTTTTTTTTTTTTTTTTTTTTGAATGAAATACATTTTATTTTTTTTATAGAAAACTTGGTTCTATTTTACTTTAAAATACGCTTTTTTCTTAAATACCCTTTTTATGGCACTTTTTCGAAATTGTCAACGCCAACCCAGCTAGGAATAGGCAAAATTAATCATGTTAAGATATAAATGTAATATATAATTTACATACGTATTTCAAATGTTATTGTTAAAATTGTTTGACGTCATTATTATATTATATATTGCTACGTTTTAACCTTTTTAAAACGTTTGAGTTCGTATCAACTACATTAAATTAAAATAAACACCGTTTAATTTTGTTGTTTTACTGTTATACTTTTAGTTACTACACAATAATTTTTATACAGTTTACAACAACTCAATATTCGCTTATACAACACTTTTATTTGCGCTTTAGCACTTTTTTATCTTACGACAGCCAAACGATAACTAACTAACTGAGGTGTAGGTAAAGCAGCCCTTTATATACCTTATTGCCTACAGTTTGGAAGATTCAGGAAATATCGACCATCTTCAATTTCCCTATCTGTTAATTCAATTGTAACGTCGATTTGGCAGTGCTGCCAAATTGAAATATACCAAAATCCCACTATGCAGTGTTATATTTTATTTTCGTAACAATATTTTTGTTGTTGTAGAGTGCTATAACTACCCTGAAGATGACCACCGATGTTGGTCGAAATATTTGCATAACAAAAGAAATAGGATCTAAAGCCGATAAATATCTCATTATTAATTACACTGGTGTACAAAAAACAAAACTTTTCTCGCCTTTAAATAAAACTATATGAAATATAATATATAATGATGCGCCAAATTCAAATCCGTTTACTCTTTTTTTCCATCGGGCTCAATTTGTTTTTATGGGCGTGGCAAATTGTTTGTCCAAAATATGATAGTTATGTCAATGTACTTCATCATAACTTGAAAACGACTTGACCGATTAATGCAACTACCATCAAACGTTTAAGAACAAAATTTCGTATGGGTCTTCTGAACAATTTATTTATTTTTTTTTTTTGTATTTTGTATTCCAACAGTCGGATTTATTCACAACTTAGCTGCAAATTAGAGTATTTTTTTAAGTCATGAAAATTTTTTCAGAATGAAAATTGTAGAAATTAAAGCCTAAAATTTTGAGAATAAAATAAACCTTAAATCATGAAAATCAGTTGGCTATTGTTGATTTTAATTAAAATTAAATGCAGGTACCTAACTTTAACCAAAATTAGCGGAAAGTTTAGTGGAGATTTTTTTCTATCATTTCCAAAAAGTTATACAAAATAGAATATAAATTTTACATTTTAAGCTTTCATTAAGCCAGATATGTGAAAGTAAAATAACCCATAAAGGCAGGTGCCTAACTTCGACAAAAGTAAAAGGTTCATTTTTAATGGCTATGGTAAGTCAAAAATATTCTAAGAATACTATTGCACTTTTAAGAAAAATAACAATTTTTGTCATCATTCAACACTTGTTTGCGAAACCGAAAAGGCAAACCCTATCCAATATTATCAAAACCAAAAGTTTATATTGAAAAGTACTGTAAGGACTATTTCCGTTTTATATATTTTTATTATGGTAAGTGTTTTATAAAATTTTTACATAGAGTTAGCTTATTTATAATGGATTTTGCTTTTAGATTACAGTCTGTCAATGGCTTGAACTTGCAAAAATACTCCAGACTACACCTGTGGAGAATTAACTTTAAAATAAGAACGCCATACAATAACTTCCCAAATTAAGAATACTTATAAACATTACTTTGGATTTCCTATCGATGAAAGAAACAAATGCCAAAAATATGTTGTAATACTTGTTAATTCCTGGAAGAAAGAGCTTGTGTGAAGAACCTTTAGTTCAAAAAAAAAAAAAAAAAAAATATTCCTTCCACCTCTTCATATATAGCTGGGTCTAATGAAAAACTTTGTGAAAGCACTGAATAAGGATTCTGAAGGTTTTCCAAACCTTAAAACCAAATTCCCTCGAATCAAGTTATGATGAAATATATTGACATAACTAACATATTTTCGGCAAAAAATTTGGCACGCCCAAAACAAAAAATTGAGCCCGATGGAAAAATGAAAACGGATTTGAGTTCAGCTCATCAAAATCATTATATTCCACAATTTATTAATTTTTAGAGTTTATCATTCTAGCTTTAATTTTTAGAGTTTATCATTCTAGCCAGCTACAATTCTAGCCCTGAGAGATAACATTAAAACTCTTTAAAATATGATTTTTTTCACCAATTGATGATTTTCTTTTCAAAGCTTCTGGCAACGCTGAGTGTTAATAATAAAGCTAACGGTTGTTTGTATAAGTGTGCAACGAAACCTATGCACGAACTTCTGATTAATACAAAATGTCTCAATAACAACAGCAACCACTTTTGGATTTTATTTTATTTTATTTATTTACAAAGGTAAACATCTAAAAAATAAAAGAAAGAAGAAAATTCATATTTAACTCAGAAAAAATAATTTTGTACGTTGAATACAGTTTTTGAATGCGACTAAACATAAGCACGTCTTCAATAAATTTACTAAAAATATTAATTTTACTAACATTTATGTAATTGCCTAGTCCTTATTTTTTTTAAAGTTCTTTAAATATCCATTTTATGGACTCTATTAGATTCGATAATTTTTTACCAGAAATTGCATTCATTGCAGTTTCCACTTGTCAATAAAGTTCGTCCTTATTGCTGAAATTATCGTTGCTTATTTTAATATCTACAACACCCCATAAATTCTCTGGGGGATTGTGATTTGGCGATTGCGCTAGACATTTCGAAACGTTGATGTGTTTGTTTACAAAACACTCTTTCACTCATTTATCTGTTCATTTTGGATTGTTGTCCTGTTGATATATCCACTGAAGTAGTATTTTCTCCTCTGCATGCGGTATCAGTATGTATTCCATGACAACTTTGTAGACAAATCGATCCATTACTCCCATTATTTTGTGTATTCCATGGCCAGAAATGCATTCCCAGACTAAAACACTTTTTTCTTTATATTTTACCGTGCCGAGGATTAAGACGTTGTCCTTGTATTCAACTTAACAGGCTAAATCCATAATAACGGCTCACATTAAATTTAGATTCATCAGAGAAGAGTATGCTCTTCCATTAAAAGTATACCTAAGTTTACTTGCTTCTTTGTAAATTTAATTCTGACCAATCTGTTTTTGGCAGTAGTAAATGTTTTTTTTTTTTGCATTACGACTTAATACCAATCCACCGCCCACAGATCGTGTTTAAATGCATCTAATTGATACATTTAAATTTGATTAATTTACAATAGACCTTCCTTATATAGAGACAAACTTTTCGTATGATCGTTCCGTTTGTTGGTTTTCAGCAGTTTACCACCGCTGTATATGGTTGTCAATGAGCCTAATGAACGGATACGGCTTATAAAACGGTAAATAATACTGTGTTGAATTCCAGATTTATTTGCGATTGATGTCACTGATTTATCTTTAGTATAATCATTAATTTTTTTCTTTTAATTGCTAATTACTGCCAATTTTGTAGAATATTGCAAAATATTGTTGGCTAGGGACGGATATGTTCAAATTTTCGCTTTTGTTATTGAACGACTTTTGTCGTTGCTAATTTAGCTATCTAACTATTTCGTGCTATTGTTTTGACGCATGCAAAATGGTGGTTTTGTAACTTTAATACAATTTTTACTGTTAGTAAGCACACACATTTTTCTTAGTAAGATGAGTATATTATTGTTATAAATTAATAACACGAATTAAAATTCGAATGAGCTTTTCTATGTTAGATAGTTATATGATAGTAAGTACAAGCTCGTACATATGTTTTGTCACATACTGTATATATTGTTACAAAAATAAGGTTGGGCATCACAGCCTTTATTACATCGCTAAAATAAATAAACAAAAGCTGCAAGAACAAAGTTAAGGGATTTTGAATCACTATACTAAAAAAATTAAGTTCGCCGCTAACAACTGCGCCAATAAAAAGTAATTCTCAATTTGTAATTTATAAAAACTTTAATTTATTCCAATAATTTTTTATGTCAATATAATTTACAATTTTATTTACTCCCTATATATAATAGTATTTATTTCCTTACACAATTAATAAGATTTTTTTATATGATAACAATTTAAAATTTTATTTAATTTATCGGACGAATATCGTCATTACATTTCAACCGCGTAGTCAAGACTGTCCGTTGCAAACCAACTTTGTTGTTTCGTAAAAAGAATTGATCACGTTGCACCAACACGCGCCAACCTGCAGACGCTGACCATGCATGATTATTTTCCCACCGTTTAGGCAAGAACCAAATTTTTGTAGTTGGATCGGAAGCGCGTGTTGAAGTAAAAATACTCAAAGAGCCTGAGTCATCAATTCTTTTCGGCAATGATCATAATGTTAACACCAATTGTTCCATTAATCTTTACTCCTAACTGGTCCAGTCGGTTTATATTGTTGAGGCTTACCTCGTGAACATATTTGATGTCCAAGAGCAGGTCGGCGGGGCTTGGGCCATTTTTGTCATTGGAAATTATCATTATTGTCTCATTGGAAAGTTGAAGTAGATAGGTCCCATTTAGAAACTTATGTTCTCCCTTGGCTTTTACAATATCTTTAAAATTTGTGAGATAGATAACATCATCGCCCAATATTTCAACGACTTCTTTCAAGTTAATTTTGTATCTGCATTTTACCGGTCCGCCCCTGAGGATTCGGTTAAGGCAATCGTCTTCTGCAAATTTGGTAACAGATGATGCTTTGAACAATGTGGAATTATTTATTGAAAAGCAATTATCTGTAACGCCATAGGTTTCGGCTTCGTTTATAAGAACTTTTTCGCACTGCAGATCAATTTGTCTTCCCTCATTGATGGCGGCTCTAGTAAGAAGTAGGTTATAAACGTTCCGTTCCCAGTTTTGGTATTGATAGAATATATAATAAGTGTGACCCGTTTGTAAAGACCGATGGAGTTCCATATTCAACCGCCTCTGTTGCATTACTATTGGGTAATGTTTCTAACTCGCCCACAATTTTATTAATTTCTGCTTGATCGAGCAAATTTTTATTAACAATTCCATTCTTAGCCATCTGACACGCTCGGATAATTTCATTTATTTCGTCCTTTAATATAATTACTTCATTAATACAATCTTATTCGATTAAACTGTAGTCCTTGGCGCTTGTTATATTGTTAAGCCTAGCTATCATCTCATTGTGACTTGTTGAAGCTCTTTGTTTATTTTATATTGCTCATTATTGTTTTCGATAATACTCTCTTGACTTCTCAATATAGTGTTCCAATCTGCCGCATCAGGATTTCCGGCTATCCACTTCCATGTTGCTCCGATGCAATCAATTGATCATGCTGGTCTTCTGTTAATATACGTCAGTTCACGGAGGCGTAGTTGTATCTGCGATAAGTGGTGCAAAATAAAATCCTTGTTTCTAATGGATAGAATATATTCCTGGACCAAGGTCGATATGTTAGTTGTCATCTGCATGTATCTCTCAGGTCTATGATGTGTACTAGTTTGAAGTTTCCGTCAATTATCCATCCATTCCCTATTTTTAGTGAAACCAGCGATGTTTTATATTGGTATATTTGTAGAGAGCTTATAAATGAAGGCAAATTAAGTGCTGTTAGGTAATTAAATTAAAAAGCATGATAAAATTAAAGTTTACTAGTTCTGGAAAGGATAAAAACATACATTAAAAAATAAATGAGTTAACCTCATAAATGTGTGATGATAAAGTGGAGATAAGGATTGGAAGAAAGTGTCCTTCTCCTTTTTTTCTTAATACTATATGTATATTAATTTTTGTGTAAAATATTTTATATTCTTCTTAAAATATTAATTTACTTCTTTTTCTTAATCTTACTCTTTTTTATTATTAATATATTGTTATTAATTTATTATTATTAATTTTAATTTCTTACAATATCCCATTTCCTCATCGTGCCCATGGGTGTTTGAACCCGACCATAAATATACGCTTACCACTAAATTTTAGGGCACGATTTGTTAAGGGTTTTATATTGAAAAGTATAGCTTACATGAGTGAGACGAAAAAGGATCTATAATTACTTATAGAACAACGCTTTTCTTTGGACTTCGTCCATGTAAATTTTTTATGTGCTCCTTGTGAATTTTTCTTCCACTCCTTGTCAGCACTGTTACTCTATTATCTTTCTCAACTATTTCCTTTCTATCCACTAACGCACCTAACTTCTTAAGTGTGTCATCTCTAATTATTCTCTCGAAAGTTTTTAATGCTGGTAAGACATAGAATTGGACAGGTTCATGTATCCCCAAAAATTTAAAAAAATGGCCCGACTACCTTCTTATCTATGTTAACGTCTCTTCCCACTGAACGCACGTTTATTGGTTTTTCTAAATTTATGCTACCGTGTGATAAACGTTGGCTGCAAAAGTTCTTGTTAGAGCCTGTGTCAATCAGAAAACATAAAGTATCACCAGTGGCAGAGGGGTATTCTATATAGGGTATGCTTGATGGCCTTCCCCCATAAAATTTACTTCATCCAAACTTTCTTCTCGATGAACATCGTCCGCTGACCCATTCTCAGCCAGGTGGCTTTCCTCGGAAAAGGTTTCAAACGCACCTCTTTTTTCTGCTGTCCTAGGGTTGTTGATGTAATTTACTTGACGGGTTTGCACTGTACTATCGACTTCCATTGGTTCATATTTCACGGCCGGATACCGCGGGGGTAACGCTGGCGTATTATAGTTCATATGTCCATTTGCCCGAAAATTAGAGTGGCTATCTCGTTTATCAGCATAGTGAAGGGAAAGTATACTCTTGATTTCAGCCCAATCACTGACGAACACGTTATATGATACGAGGGCCGTGTCAGCGGAACCAATAATTTCCGGCGAACACTCTCTATTATTGCACGATAAATTGGCTTATCCCGAACAATTTCAAAGTCCTTCAATATGGCTTCCACAGAATGAACCCAGTATACATACTGAGTCGGATTGCTCTCAAATGTTCTTAATTCTTTTACACAATCAGGAAGGCGGCTTATATCTTTCAACTCAGTTTCGGTTCGTGTCCGCTGAAGGGATCCTTCATTAGTTACCACAGGGACTATCGCGGCACCCTGTCTTTCTTCGAGACGCTCTAACCTGTTTAAAGCGTTTCCTAATTCATTATCACTAAGCTTGGCTTCTATAATCCTATTCTATTCTCTACTAATCGGAGTTGTTCCATAAACCGATTTATGGCTCCTGTCATAGTTGTCACTGTTACTTTTAAATCTTCCATTCTTACTTTTATTTTGTGCCGGCAAGGGAAAAGAAATTCCACTTACCTGAAGTATCTGGAGCAAAAAAAAAAAAGATCCTTGGTCGTTCCACACTCTCGCTTTCACTTCACCTTTTTTTCTGTTTTTATGTAATTTTCTCTTTTTTTATTTTAAAATTTTTATTAAAAAATTTTTTTCATTCAATTCTCTTTTTTTTAATTTTCTTTCTTTCTTCTTTTTTTTATAATAATTTTTATTTCTTCTTATTCAATTTTCATATTATTCTTTTTTTTTGTTTCTATATAATTTTCTCTTTTTTTATTCAATTCTCCCTTTTTTTAATTTTCCTTCTTTCTTTTTTTTATAATAATTTTTACTTGTTATTCAATTTTCATATTATTTTTTATTTTATCCTCTTTGTTTTTGCACTAAAAAAAGTTTATAGAAGTAAATCCTTCTTATTTTTGATAAAAAAAAACATTAATCTTGGCTACGATTCGTGACACGGCCATTCAAAATCCCTTTTGTCTCCTTTCGCAAGTTCCGCAGGGATCCCTTTTTGATCCCAAATTATAATTTTATGATTTAGGGTTATACGTTTTTGGAGGGTCCCGTAGGAATCGCAAAAACGTTTTTTTTTTTGTATTATCTCGTCCTGGAGGGTTCCGTAGGAATCTCAGGACTTCTTTTGTTTTAAAAGGGACACCGCTAGCGTAATTTTAAGCAGTCCTTGCTCGGGCGCCAGTTAAGAGATTTTGAATCACTATACTAAAAAAATTAAGTTCGCCGCTAACAACTGCGGCAAAAAAAAGTAATTCTCAATTTGTAATTTATAAAAACTAATTTATTTTGATAATTTTTTATGTCAATATAATTTACAATTTTATTTACTCATTTACAATTTTTATGTACTAATTATAGTATTTAATTCCTTACACAATTAATTAGATTTTTTTTAATGATGACAATTTAAAATTTTATTTAATTTATCGGATGAATATCGTCATTACATTGCAACCGCGTAGCCAAGACTGTCCGTTGCAAGCAAACTTTATTGGTTCGTAAAAAGAATTGATCACGTTGCACCAACACGCGCCAACATGCAGACGCTGACCATGCATGATTATTTTCCCACCGTTTAGGCAAAAACCAAATTTTTGTAATTGGATCGGAAGCGCGTGTTGAAGTAAAAATATTCAAAGAGCCTGAGTCATCAATTACTTTCGGCAATAGTATTGCCAACGTTGTTAATTTACAACTATATGTACGTGCTGTTTACAAATAAGCAAATCGACAACAACAAACATCATTAGCAGAGATAAAATATATATAAATAACACAGCAACAACAACAACAAACTAACGGCAAAGAAAACAAGTAAGAGAATAAACAAGCAACAACAAATACTAAAATCTGAAAGAGGCTACGAAAGAACTAAAAAGAAATTAAAAGAAAGAAATGGAATCTACCTGAAATATCGAGAGCTTTCGATGTGTTGTTTATGTAGAAAGATCTGTCGAGTAATTGTTGTTGTTTACAAGATTGTAAACAGACAGAGTAATTAAGAATAAAAATTGTTATTGCCTGTAAAAAGATTACAAGTAGTGGTGCACAAAACTTTGTTGAATAAAGGACTTATTTAATTAAACCAAACACAATATTTATTTTATTTTAACTACAATCTACGAACTCATAAAAACACGTTTTTAAAAAAAGTATAAATGTAACAATATAAAAAATAGCGAAAAAAATTCTGAGTGAAAAAAGAAATTTAAAATAAAGCAATTATTAATATAATATAAGAAGAGTTTTAAAATGTATATAAAGCCAGTACTAAAATTACAGGTATTTTTGTCTTTTAGTAGTATTAAAATTTACGATCAGAGAAGTTAATAAATAAATTCAATCTTAAAAACCGTGTTGATGTCTTAGATAAAAGAAATAAAACCTCCAATTGATACCAAAGGATAATTCAAATCAACAAATTTATTTAGTTGAACAATAAATTTAAAACAGATGTGCTTTAAAATACATGGTATAAATTGGGTGTAAGTGACAGATTAAATAAAAGATTATAATCAATTAACTTTGAAAATATATAATATACATATTATATATGTACATACATACATATGTATGCAATTTTGTAACTTCGACGAACTTTAAAATAAACCGGAAGTGACATTTTCCAAATCTGATTCATCTTCACTTTTCAGAAATGTGTTGTTAATCTTGCTCTGTTTCTTTAAGCATTTTGGTTTGTAGTAGCGGCTTTTATTTAATTCCAATGCTATTCGTAAATTATTTAGGAATTTTGTTTTGGCTAGGTCATCCGTTTTTAATGATTCTATATTTTAAAAATGCCTAATTTATAATATATGTAAATTTATCACAAAGAAAACAAAATACTTACGATAAATTGCGTTAAAAAATTTCGGGGAGTTTTATGGTTAAATAAATATGTAATTATCTTTTATTTATTTATTACACTTACCTTTTAAGTTCTGAACTTTTTCATTTCTTACATCAATTGAATGTTGAATATTTTCATTTTGTTTGGGGCAAGGCATTTTATAGTTTGTTTTTTAGTTTGTAATAATTTTAGGTGTTGATGCACACAATTTAAACACACGTATGTACATATGTAACAACGAAATTACAAGTTTAGTGCAAATTTGATCTTTTCAAAACATTTCTTCATGAATTAGTTCTGGATTTGCTATGTAAATTCCGAAATCCCGAGATGGAATTTGATTAGAAAAAGTCTTTTGGATTTATGTATACTTTAACACTAATACATACATTCTCAAGGAATTTTGATATTTCACCAGTACAATTATTACACAGTATACAACCGTTATTAGGAACACTAGAACTAAAAAATCCTATGTCACCCTTAGAATTTTTCTTATAGCCCATAAATTGAACAGGTTTCAACAATTAGATTTTAGTAAATCTGTTAAACAGTTGTTGTTCAATTAGGTTCGGTTTTCTTATTAGATTTTTTATACATATGTTTCATATAATTTTCAAAAGGTTATGAACTTATATTGGAGAGATTGCCATAGTTTCGATTTCTTATTAGATTTTTTTATACATATGTTTCATATAATTTTCAAAAGGTTATGCACCTATATTGGAGAGATTGCCATAGTCTTCTACAGTTTTGCTTAAATGGAGCAAGTTATGTACATTGTACGTTGTGCGTGATATTCTATAAATATTCTTATATTGCTGGACAAAAGTATTTAGCATATCATGGACATAAGCATTTTTAAATTAAATAAAAACGGAAGAACTCATAAATTCTTTAGGAATGAAAGGCCAAAGGGAGGTTAGCGAGGGAGACATCGCGATTTTAGAATTTATCATATGTGTAACACTCCATGCTTTTTGAATTCAACAATAGTATCAGAATTTTTTTATCACGCCTAAGTCGATAAGATGCATAACATCTAAAGGGAACTGAGTGATCATCTTTATACCTATTTGGGTTCTAAAGAAATCTCCCTATCTAGAAAACACTTTTGACGAAACTTTGGGTCAGTTCTTTTGTTAAAATCTTCAGATCGTAATTTTCCAACAGATGTAGAGAATGTAGTGACTTTCATTTCACTCTTTCCCTTTTGATCGCACTTATTGCATCCAATTAAAGAATTGTGGCCCTTCAAGCTATATACAAATAATCGAGCGTGAGCATCATATAAATATGCTCGAGTTTTTACTTTTATATTATGTGTTTCGAACACAAATCCATTCTCCATTAAACTTTTAATCTCTGTTACTGGTTACTGGTTTTTTTACTCCAACATAGCTTCCTATAAAAAAACTTTAATCATTGGCATATTAACAATACGCCAATACAAGTATTGGCCACAGTCCAACTGAAGAGCTTTTGAATAAATGTAAATCCCATCAATACCTATATCCAAAACAATTTCTTTTATGTCAAAATTTTTAATGACATTCACGATCTTAAGGAGGTTTCCTTCTACGCCGATTTGTACATAGGAGCCTGAGGCAACAGTTCTTATAACATACATCTCTTTTTTACCAACAAGAGATTCTATACTCAATGGTATTTCAGAATGTACACTATTTAAAATATGTAACATGGCTGATGTACTTGCCACAGACGGGCGATACTTTCTCTTAATGTTCCCTTTTCAACAGCAACTACATTGGGATTATGATAATTAAAAACACTTTCGGCGTTTTGATACTCTTTAGGAATAATTTCCGTTTCCTCTGAAATTTTTATTTATTTCCTTCGTTTTAATTTATTAAACTGCCGACTTCAAATCACTTTTGCCATATTAAAAATACAAATTAAAAACAAACACAATAAAAACAAACAAAACAAGCCGTTAGCTTTTCTCAAAATTATACAAACAATATAATAGATAAACAGAAAAAACAATTTTTTTCACCACACAAAAAAAATTTAAGCCTTGAAAGATGCACTGTTTAATACAGTTTGTTGGCTGTCGGCATCATTATGTAGTACTTCTTCAAGAGCGATAAAAACCTCAACATTATAGTCAATGGAACACGGTACAGTGCGATTACTACCGGCTTTTTTCCCAAAACAAAATAATTGGATTTGTGTGACAATGAATCTATCGAGGGGCGAGATTGGTGAGTAATTTATCTCACGTTTTGGATTCATGCAATTTAACCCCACTAAGCTAGACTTTCGTGTACAGAGAAGCCAGCCAAAATTCCAGCTCTGTGGAACAGTACTACAGCTGCCACTGGTGAGATACCAGCAGAAATGCCAGAAAAAGTGCATAAAAACTGGAGCTATAAGTATCTTCGAGCAACATTACCTTTAAGAAGAAAACGATATCAATTTATTTATCGCCTTTACAAATTTTTTAAATTTTTTGTATTTAAAAAGTAACCTATTTCGACATTTGGTTTTATTTAAATTGACATCTGGGAATATTCGACCAACTTTTTCAGAAGTAATAGGAAAACTCATTAAAGAGTCAAAGAAGGTAATTTTCTATTCTAATTTTTAAATGGCCAATCAAAATTTCTTCATATTCAAATTCATTGATTTTATAATTTTCACATTGTTTTCATCTAAAGAAATTTCATTGAAAATAATTAAATAAATCAAATAGTATGTATAAACATACAACACTATGTTTGCAAAATTATAAATAAGTGTTATCTTTTCGTATAAAATTTTTATTTTTTAATATATGAAACTTTAAAGAATACTTTTTTTCGACAATTATATTTCTTCAAAATTACTATTTAAATTACCTCCTAATGCCCAAAAGCAATGATACATTTTTGTGAATATTAGACACAGAGTACAAAGCAAAAAAAAAAAAAAAAAACAAATTACTACAAGTTGATTGACACAAAATTTTTTAGTTTTAAAATTTAACTGTTATTTTTTATTTGATTTTTTGATTATTTTTTATTCAAACTTAAAAATCATAATTTCTTAAAAAAAAAATCATCAAATCATAGTTTGGTAAAAAAATTATTAAAAATATGATAAAATCATCATTCGGGCAAGGCTGTGTGTAAGTTTTGCTTTCGTATAAATATCGGCAAAGTCTCTGCAATACAACCAGCTTCCACGTAACATGGGAATTTTACTTTTCAATTTTTAATACACTCACACTTTTTTACTAAACACTTACAATTTCAAAAATTGATACCAACTTAAAAATCAAATTTGCTCTCCATCGAGTGTTTCAAGTTGCTTTCAAGAAAACAGCTGATCATAATTGGCATGTACAATTTGTAGTTTTTTTTTTTTTCAGCGAACAAATTTTAAGTAAAGAAATTATATCAAATTGATTACAAGTTGCGTGCCGCCTACATCACGGCTATCAATTTCAGAAAATTTTTACATGCAATATATGTGAAACAATTGCAAGAAAAGCTTGATCGTGTAACTGCAGGGTAAGGGAAAAGAGTAATTTTGATAATTCTTTGAATATTTCATTTACAACTTCTTTCTTCGGTAGTGATAGCGGTAAGCACTTTATTTAGTTTCGCTTATGTATATTAATACAAAAATCATTTCAACGGTAATCGCTTATTTCCTGCTTCATGGTAAGGCTTCATGGTAAGTGAATGCATCAGCAATTTGGGCGTTTTATAGCTTCCAAATATTTAAAATATTTTTGCTGGGAAGCTACACAAATTTATGCCCGTTTAACAGTGTGACCAGATTTTAAGTGACATAACCATAAATCGCGTTCAAAAAAAAAAAAAAAAAAAAAAAATTAATTTTCGGCTACAAAATAAGCGAAAACTTTAAATTGTATTTTAACGTATATTTTTTTAGTTGGGTATTAGATAAGGTTAACATAGCACTATATAAATGATTTTCTTCAAATCTAGCGTAAAAAAATTGTTTAGGCGATAAAGTAAATATCACTTTCAAACATATTTGATCAGCATAAAAGTCATACTATTAATTGAACAAATTTCAATAAGAATTCAAATTAAATACATTAATATACATAATTTGCAGTTTCATAGATTTTTCAAATCCATGTATATATACATTATTAATGTATGTTTGCTTGGCAATAACTCGTAAATGATTTCACCGATTTTGCTGAAATTTTCAAGATAGCTAACGAAAAAATAATATTAAAATTTATTATGTTGGCAAACTTAAAAGTATGTGAATAAAACTAAAAAACAGTTTTGTTTATTGAGCCAATAACGAGTAAAGGAATGTACCGAATTTGTTAAATTAAAAGCACAAATATATAGATCCAACTTGACTAAAATGACACGTATTCTTTCTTTTAAAGCAATTTTATATTGCCATTAATCGTCATCTACTTCAAACGTCTTTGCATTTTCCTTAAAAGAAATAGGTGGCCCAGAAATTGATAGGAATGGAATAAAGGTGAATGTTAACCTCGTTTATAATATATGTATATAGACTCTCCGGCAACACCAGATAGTTTAGGTTGGTTGTAGAAAAATTTGTTAGTAAATTTTGATTTTATTTATTATTATTTTAGTTTTTTATTATTTTATTATTAGCCATTGGCTAATACTTTATATTATATTTATGTGAGTAATGCAGAACCTGAAATATGAAAGAATGAATTGAAAGTTCACAGCCAATTTTCGATAAATCAAAAATGTCCATTGGAATTATAATAATCTAAATCTTTATTTTAATGTTCTTATTCGTTTTGCCTTTTTTCATCTCCCATACTGATTCAATTAAAAAAATAAACATTTTTTTTATGGAAAAAATTGTATGTATATGAATAATAACCACAACACAGGCGATTAAGTTCACAATAGCAAAGAAACAAAACAGAGAAAAATAAATTTCATAAGGAGTAACACTTTTTGAGACACTAAAAATCAAACTAACAATCAAATTAATTTCTTGTTTATTTACTTATGACATTTTCTTTTCTGACAAAAAGATGTTGCACTTCTTCTATTCCTTGTCATTAAACGTCGTTTAACATTAAGAAATATCGATTCTTAAAAGGCAACATTATCAGAGCTAAACACAAACCCTGTGTATTAAATTTTTTAAAAAACTAATACAAAAATAAATAAATAAAGGGCAATAAAAAGCCATATTTTCAACTTTTCTGCCAAGCTCATATGAAAAAGAATATTGTTACGAAAATAAGGTTTCTTACATTACTAAAATTTAATAAACAAAAGGCAACTACGTGCTTACTCACAAATTAAAATAAAACGGCAACAACAAAAACTAACAAGTAGCAACAAAAAATAACAAAACCTAAAGAAGTGGATTTTTACATTCGCATGGCTAAAAAGAAATGGCTATCTGAAATATCGAGATGTTCGAGAGCTTTTGAAGTGTTGTTTACTCAGCCATATAAAAAGCACATTGGTGCGAAAATCAATCAACCTCTGTTTGAAAAGGTTGTGATCGAACCTAAGTTATAAATACGATCGAGTTGGGAGATCTTTTGCAAGCAAGATCTGTCGAGTAATTGTTGTTGTTTACAAAGTTGTAAGCAGACAAAGAAATTAAGAATAGAAATTGTTATTCCTTGTGAAAAAATTACAAGCAGTGGTGCACAAAACTGTGTTGAATAAAGGATTTTAATTAAAAACTAAACACAAAATTTATTTTATTTTAACTACAATCTACGAACTCATAAATACACGTTTTTAAAAAGGTAAAAACGTAACAATATAAATTTACTAATTGAAGAAAAGTGGTGTTCTTTTTGGGTTTGATGTTAGGAAGTGTAAAGTGGACTGTATTTTCCCTTGTAGAAAGATCAATTCCTTATATTAGATACAATTTCTCATTTCTGAGAAATTATAATAATAGGGACAAATGGATAAATAGATTAGCAATGAGTGTGGGTGTTTATGTGTGTGTATGAATGTGTGAGCTCACCTTGTGTGTTGTATGTAGTGTAATAATTAAATGGTAGTGTATAATTTTATTTTAGTTATGCTTTATTGTATATATGTATGTACGAGTAGAAAAAATTAAATTTATTATTTCAATATAAATTTTCATTGTAGTTTAATTAAATTTGTTTTTAAATTTTAAGAGTTTATTAGTTAGATTTAAGATATTAATAAATTTAGGGTAAGTTTTAATTGATTAAGTTTAGGTTTAAATTCAGATTTTAATTTTATTTTAATTTAAAAATTTAGTATTTATTATTGGGGTTTAAAACACTTGACTCTTTAGTTTAAATATTGATAGCTATCTCAATATCAGTTTTGTTTTTTCTATGTAAGAAATCTTTTATTCCAATAATTCAATGGAAATTTTAATCGTTATAATTATCTTAAAACGATACATATTAGATAAATACGGTTTTTACTTTCAATTGAGTTTCAATTTAATTTCAATTATAATACAAATATAATAAACAAAGAAATACTAAAAAGAAAGTACAAAATCGTTATTTTTCGCGATTTTGTACGCTCCCACCGCCGAAGACTTACTACTGTTGGACACACAACACCTTGGATGAGGTGGGTTTCTTATTTGTGGTTGCTGCTGCTGGTGATGGACTGCGCCGTCTGCATTCAGAAGAGCTTATTGATAAAGGTGTTGAACTCCGTTTTGTAATACAGAGTTTTGGAAATATTAAAAAGGAGATTGATTATATATTATTAAATGGCTATAGGTTTTGAATATTTAAAAATTTAGGGGAACAGAGAATGGCTTGATATTAAAGAAGTAAAAGAGAGTGTTGCGATTAATCTACTCGAGCCATTTTCATAGAAGCTAACAAAATATTAGCCATTGACAGAATATAACCCGAAGGGGTAGTTCACACCCACAACTTGAAAACTTATTGCGAAAGGACCAAAAACTCTAATGACAGGAACGAAGAAACAATTTCCATTAGGCGTTGGTTAAGACAGTATTCGAGTGCTTAATTTTCTTTGACGAGTAACGTGTATTCTGCTATTCTGGGTATGTAATTGAGACCCGTGGATTATGGGTATTCTTCCATTTTCGATATCCGGATTATCGTGAGGTGAGAGGCAAAGACGGTAGTTAGCTATGAGAGTATACAGGTAACGTTTGTCACGTTGGTGATATGATCGGGTTACTTTCTTATTCTCATGCATTATCGGAACTGAAATACAAAGTGTATTCGAAGAGCCTTCTTCCAGTGATAGTTTAAAACAATGTCATCGCTGTATATCGCCTCAGGAATATCGCAACAATTCCCATCTTTTTCCAATAGCGATGAAAGGAATTGGGTAATATGATGTTCAATATCCATCTGAGAGGCTCTGTCGAACTGTGAATATGCTAGGTCTGAGTCTTCGAGCTTTCTTTGAGTAAGGATTTTAAAATTAGGGACCGGGTGACATTCAATTAGTTGTGTTGCGTTCAATAGGACTTTTCGATTCTTCCACCGGTATGTCAAATTAAGTTTCTGTATAAATATTTACAGAAACACATTTGTTATTGTAACGGGATCCCAACGAATTCCATGCGTGATAAATTTTTTCATGGGATAAGGGATATCTACTGAATTCTGAGTTACTGGGATATAAATTAAGAGTTACATTTCGGGTATGATCTGAATAACGGAAAGAGAGTAAATAGAGTAAATTATAACAGAGTTAGAGTTGTATAATTTAGATGTCGTGGAGCCAAACTATCATTGAGTTTGATATCGAGAGTAGTTTCCAAAATTTTCATCTGCTGTCTGAAATTACCCTTTAGGGGGAGCCCCCGCCTCCAAACAAAACGGAAGAAAGCCGCTCTAATAATCATTTCAAAAGGTCTTGGGAATTTGGCAGCGAAATCCTTAAGAGAAGTGGGTACATCTTTTATCGTTAATAGGGGTAATATTCTCGTACGTGACACCATTGTATACTGAGTATCCTGTGGCTAGAGGATATGTTTTTTACACGCGACCTATACCTAAATATATAGAATTCCGTTAGTTCCATGAGACACATTCTAGTATATTCCGTGTGAAATGGGAAATTATATAAGTGACCATGAGAGAGAAGGCAACAACTAGAGTTCCGGAGTTGAGTAATAGATGTCGATAGAAGAGATGACTGATTCAGAGTTCAGAGTCAATAGTGTCAACAACGTTCTTCCTCAAGAGTAATCGACTAGATATATCATCTTTTACAGCATGCAATATGGCAGTTCCATTAAAGTCTTCATCAATTTTAATAGGAGATGAAGAGGAGAGACTGTTTCATGCGTTGGTATGGGTAAGTCTAGCTTTGCGTCTTCCTCTGGTCAAGGAGCTTTAATACTGAGCATGGGGTGACATTCAGTGCTAGTTGGCAAAGCTATTGGCTTTTCTGCCGGGAGATCAATCAGATTTTCATTCTGATTATCTTCCTGGGTACGATCAGTATAATGAGTCATCGATCGTAATATTTGACTGACAGGGTTGTCCAGTCTTATGTATTGGGTCTGAGAAAAGTAGCGGGTTGAAGATTGGGGTCTTGGGGTGACTGGGTTTTCCAATCGCAACTTTTTTTGCAAATCAGACATCAGAGCGTGGCAATGATAGTACGATTCAGTGCAAACATCATATCTTTCTCTGATATTTTTCCTTTGCTCGGGTGTGATTATGTAATCTTGGGTTATTATAACTGCTCGATATGTATCTCCCAGTTTGTTCCATTTCATGTCTATATCCTTCAACTTAACGTCAAGCACCGATTCTGTGCCATTGTCCATTGGGGTTGACTGGAATCTTTCGCATATCGAAAGTAGTTGGTCCGATCGAAATTGAAAATATTCAAGAGTTGAAGGCATTATCGCGGACTTAGTAAATCACGAGTTAAAGAAATCGAAAATATAAATTTTTAGGGCCGAAAAAATAGGGTTAATACGTTACTGGTAAGGGTTAAATATTTTAATATGTACGATTTAATAAATTTTAATATGTACTTGTTCTCCAATTAGCGTACTTATCCAGTTTTTATTTCCTGTTGATAAATTTCCAATTCTATTGTTTTGTTCCTTAATTTAAGTTTTTTTCTTTTGTGTTCCAATTATTTTATTTTATTATATTTTCCTTAATTTTCAATCGGTAAAATTTTTCTAATTTCGTTATAATTTTCATTTTATTTCATTTATTTCAATTTTAGTTAATTTTATTTACTTTAATATTAAATTTTTTCCATTTTTTATTTAACTGAATTTATTTTAATTCTATTTAATTTTATTTATTTTATTGTAACATGTTACTTTATTTATATTATCTAAAATTAATTCATTAGTCTTTAAAGGGTTAAAGAAAAATATGCAATATTGTCTTTAAATTATTAGTGGATCGTATTGTTTGTTGTTGTTTCATGTAAGTTATATATTGTTTTTTTATTTTTGTTTTGATAATAATTTATTTTTGATTGTGTGTATTATTGTTTTTGTTTTTTATTTTGCCTTTTCTTTTTGCGCTGTTTTTTTGTTAACTTCAGTTTATGTTTGTTTCACATGTATTACTTTTATCGAAAATGTTTGTTGATGTTTTTTTTTTGTTATTTTTGTATTTTTATTTCACTTTTATTTGTTTATTTTATTTCAATAGGTATTTTTTTATTTCTTGCTTTCAATAATTGTTCCAATGTTTTGTCTTAAAATATAAATTGTTTATTTGTATTTCAATTTCGTTTTAATAATTCCTACATATTTTTAATTTTGTAGTTTTAATTTTTTATTTGTTTAATATTGTAGTGTTCTTTTAGATTAAATATGTTTGTTGGGTATTAGTTCATTTTATTAACACTTTATTTTATAGAAAACAATATTGTATTTATATATTTTTAAAGTCACAAACGGTGAAGGGTGTTGCTTCATAGCGGTTTTATGTTCTTATATACATATATAGGTATATTAACTTATTTATTTAGGTTAAATGTACTTAACTGTATGTATATAAAAATAGCATTTACATAAAATATTAAAAAATTTTAACTGTTTTATATTATCAATTTTTGTGTTCACTTTTTTAATATTTTAAATATGACACTGCAATTATTTAACTTTACACAAAATATTTATTATTTATTGTTTTAATTTTTTCAGTTCACTGTTTCTTATACTTTGGTCTTTTATTTTTTTCACTGTGTTTTGTTTTGTATGTGTTATTTTGTGGAATTATGTTTAATATTTTCGTGTGTTTTTATTTGAAAATGTTTTTTGTTTTTTTCTCATTGTTGCTCTGTTTCTGTTTGTTTTGTAAAGAAAGCAATTGTTGTTGTTTTCGTTTTTGTATATTTTTATAGAGGAGTAATTGAAATTACCAGTATAAATAAACGCTATATATGTACATACATATTTAATTTTAACTGTTTTTTTTCTCAAGTTTACTATTTGTTTCATTTGTTAAAATTTTGTCTCTTATTATTTCTTAATTTTTCATGTATTCTTTTGTTTTTGTTATCACTGTATAACTATGTGAACAATTGTTATACACATAATATGTACACACCCTTTTATGATTTTTGTTTTTAGTTTTAGTTCTTCTTTTGTTCAATGTTTTGTCTTAAGTTTCGGTTTTTTGTTTTTGTGTAATGTTTTTTGTCTTTTTTAGCCTTACTTTTGGGTTTTGTGCACTGATCTTTGATTTTTTAATTATTTCGTTTTTTGTTTTATTTAATTTTTTCACAAATAATTTTTTTACTTTTAACTAATTTTGTTGTTTTCTTTTTAATTTTGAGTATTTTGTTTTTATGTTTTATATATTTATTTTTTTGCATAAAATAATTGTTTTTTGTATTCTTTAAGGCATTATGTTTTATTGTTGCTTAATTATTGATTTGTGTTTACAATTTTTGTTTGTTTTATATTTATTAATATGTTTACTTTTATGCACAACAATATTATGTATATTTGATTGTTATTATTTATGATCGGTATGATCGCACATTTTGGGTTTATCACTTACTTAGAGTTTAGCACATACTAGAGAAATTGTTATTATCTTTTCTTTTGGATTACATACCATAATTTTTGGTGGTGGTTTTGTGTGCTCTCAGAGTACAGAATGGAGAAATAATTTGTGTTATTTCTGAGTGGATGAGCCATGTAATATTTTCTCCTTTGTAGATTTGATCATAAACAGATCACTGGTTACGAACCGAGAAGTAAGTGTAAAGTGGACTGTATTTTCCCTTGTAGAAATACCAATTCCTTATATTAGATATAATTTCTCATAGAAATGAAGGACAAATTGATAAATAGATTAGCAGAGTGTGGGTGTGTATGAATGTGTGAGCTCACCTTGTGTGTTGTATGAAGTGTAATAATTAAATGGTAGTGTATAATTTTATTTTAATTGTGCTTTATTGTATATATGTATATACAAGTAGAAAAAAATTAAATTTATTATTTCAATATAAATTTTCATTGTAGTTTAATTAAATTTGTTTTTAAATTTTAAGAGTTTATTAGTTTAGATTTAAGATTTTTATAAATTTAGGGTAAGTTTTAATTGACTAAGTTTAGGTTTAAATTCAGATTTTAATTTAGGTTTAATTCAAAAATGTAGATTTAAGTTTTACTTTAATATAAAAATTTAGTATATATTATTGTCGTTTAAAACATTTGACTATTTAGTTTGAATATAGATAGCTATCTCAATTCAGTTTTGTTTTTTCTATGTAAGAATTCTTTTATTCCAATAATTCAATGGAAATTTTAATCGTTATAATTATCTTAAAACGATACATATTAGATAAATACGGTTTTTACTTTCAATTGAGTTTCAATATAATTTCAATTATAATACAAATATAATAAACAAAGAAATACTAAAAAGAAAGTACAATTTCGCGATTTTGTACACCAATTAATATTTGCATGTAAACAGTGCAGAAACTATTGTTTCTGTGATGATACAATTTTATTGTTTTTCGATGTCAGACTTTACAATGTTTGTATTATTTTTGCTCTATTATTTTGTTGAAATGTTCGAAAAGGCTAAAAAAGCTAATATGGTCACACTGATACTTATACTTTGTATGAATACCTACATATTTCTTTACAGTATTTTAACTTCAGTGTATTTACCATTTTGAATGTTTCGCTCTTTGTGTGCATCCCTGTCCTAAATTTATTATTGTTCGAAAATACTTCCTCATATGCCCTTTTAATTCAGTGGTCTTCACTCATATTAGCCAGGTAACAAAGTTTTTCGGCTATTTACTTATTCTCTTCGTTACTAATATAAAAAATCCTATCAACAATTTTCTTTTAATGTACCAAAATCAACTGCATTTGTAACCTTTATGACATAGTCTTTAAATTTAAACTACATACTGTATTTATTTTATTTTTCTATCAAAACCTTAAGAATTTTAAATAAATTAACAATGCTAAAATTAATTAATTTTAATTAATTAATTAATTAAAGCAGGAGTGTAGCGCATGTTTTTATGTTGTTTTAATTCCAAGAGATTTTGAAGAGAGCTAAAATTTTGTTTGCTACACTAAGAAGTGTTGATAATAACCTGCTAGGGAAATCGATTGTTCGACTTTTTTCAAAAACCGGTTTTCGAATAATTCGAAAATTATCACTTATAAAAACCGGTTTTCGGTTACTAATAATTTAAATAACCGGTTCTTTTATTTAAATAAAATTGTTCTTAATTCTTGAGGTGCGGAGCTCGACCACTTCGTTTTAAAAACAAGCAGAAGTTGACTGAGAGCTTAAAATTAAAGTGACAATCAATGCTAACAATAATTCTAACAAATCTCATAAAAACTATGCCAAAACGGTATGCGGAGGCCATGAAAAGTAAAGTTTATTACACAAAGTACTAAAAGTTGCTTAACTTTCGAACAGCTTCTCAAGGAACTAATTTCGTTTTTGTTGTATTACTTGGTAGAGAATGGAGTTAAAGGTTTGTTATTATAGTTACAATTTAGGTTCCTAAGATAACAAAAATTAAATGCTTTTATTTGAATAAATCTATTAGTAATATACGAGTCCTTAATTGCCTTTACAAAAAAAAAAAAAAAAAAAATTGCCTATATTTCGAGCAGCACTGTATGTAAATTTATACATCACGTATTTAATAATGTGTGTGTAACTGTGATATATTGGGTAAGAACCCACCCTCCAACCATGAAGTCGTCGGTTCAATTCCACGCCATACAGTTTGATAATTTTCAATAGTGATATCACTAGCGACTGGTTATGTGTATTTAAGCTGTGAAAAATTTCACTAACAAATATATATGCTGCTCGGAACCGGCGTTTGTGGGTTTGTGGGCTTTCAATGAGTCTAGTTGATCCTTTTCCATATATAAAATCAATATATATTTACAGACGATGAGAAAAGGTTTTTGTTGCTCAAGGGAGCATATCTTTTTCGATCTACCTTGATTTTCATGTTCTTTGTGAGACATTCAAGGTTGTCATATATACAAAAATAATTAAATTTATACAAATAGTTAAACGATGACCATATTTTCCAAAAAAATATAAAAATTATACTTATTTAAATTAGCCGGTTATTCGTGTTAAATCAACCGGTTTATTCGCTATTCGAAAAATGAAGATTTTGAAAAAGCAAAACCAAAAAAACCCGTCGAATAAAAACCGTCCGATCTCCCTATAAGCTACATAAATTTATGCATGTTTATACTTTGTATGAATACCTATTTCTTCATAGCATTTTAACTTCAGTGTGTCATCTCATTTTAAATATTTCACTCTCTGTGAACTGTTTTGATCACATCAAAAAATTCGTCGTCTATAAAAATTGTCTTCAGCTTATTTGGTTTAAAAAATTTTTTAATAAAGAAATTGAAGATTCCCTTCAAGTTTCATGATCCCCACGATTTTCCTAGTGTTTTTGAATATTTTTTCGTTTTTAGTTCTGGCTGCTCCTGAAGGGATTTTCTTAATGATGACTGGATTTTAAATATATTGATAGGAAATTCGGCTTTTTCTTGCTGGGTACTTCTAAATCCAGAGTATTAATATTGCAAATTTGAAATTCAATTCTTGATAAATCATCAGCGTTTCCACTCTTTGTCCCTTTAATCTCCATCTTACTAATTTAGAATTAGGCTTTTTAATGGAAAACAGCCATGCAAGAGGATTATTGTCAGTTTTAAATACAAACTTTCGTCTATAACTTTATGGTCGAAAATATTTTAAAGCTTAGATGATTGCCAAGAGTTTTTTTCTATGGCAATATAATTTATCTCATGTTCGTTTAGAGTACGACAGAACAGATTGGATGATTATTTTTAGAAAGTATTGCTTCCAATGCATAATTACTCGCAATCGTTCTTAAAGTCAATTTCTTGGTGAAATCGGGATATGCTATGATTGGCTCGTGGGTCAAAAAAGGTTTTTAAAGTATTGAAACTTCTCGGGTATCCTAAATTAGTGATGTCTAGTTTCAAACCTTTTTTGAGGTATCTTGTCATGGGTTTGGCAATTTGTGAATAATCTTTTATGAACTTACAATAACAACCTGTTAGGCCTAAAAGTTGTTTAATTTGTTTAATAGATTTGGGAATAACGAAATTTACTACGCATTCGATTTTCTTTGGGTTTAGCTTTATTCCTTATATATGTCAAAGAATTTGATCCCTTTTTGAAAAATTCTGACTTATCGAGTTGAATTTTGAGGTTTGATTCTACGCTGAAAGTGGTTTTATGGATATCTTCTTCTTTGGTTTCAAATTAAATTCTGATTAAATGCTTTCGGTAGATCGAGGGTTGTAAAATATTGGCATTTTCCCAACTTATCCAGAATTTCTCCTATGTTAAGGTTTCGATACTTATCATTAGTCTGCGGTAATCAATCACAAGTCTCCACTTGGTTTGTACCACTCTCGTCTATTATTATTTTATTTTTTTTTTTTTTGACTTGCCTAATATTGCGATTTACTATATCGAATTATTTTAATTTCGAGCATTTCGTGAATTTGTTGTTCTACTTCACTCTTGTGAAAGTAGGGACTCCGATACGACTTAGTGTAAATAGGAACAATATTTATTGTTCTTATTTTATGTTATATGGCATACGTAAAAAAAGGTTCCTCATTTTCTTTGCAGAAAATACTGGCGTATTTCTTTATCGTTGAAAGCAATAAAGATTTTTCTTCAGAATTCAGGTGCTCCGTACGAATTTGATCTTTAAAGGACGCAGAACTGCAGTTGTTAATATCTCATACAAAGTTTAATTCGAGATTTGAGTCTTTACCTGTTATCCCATTAGTGTATAATTCTCGTCATCTTTGTTTGACTGTTCTCTGTAATCAACTGTATCAGCAAAGAAAAGAGGTATGTTATGTCCATTTACTTTTATTAAATTAAGCTTATAGTCAATGCAGTCATTCAGAGGCTTAGGGATATCGTTGCCAAATAACCCGTCGTGAGTATTCTTACTTTTTCTGCAACTACTACTTGTTGCTGTAATATTTTAATAAAAATAGGTTTAATTTTCATTATCTATTTCGGATGACAGATACCCGGATTTAAAATAGAATGAGTGGCTGCAGTATCCACTATTAATTTAATATGTCCTAAATCAGTTTTTATTATTATATATAGTAATTTTCGTTCGAGGAAATGTCCCGAAAAATTTTACATTTCTCGCTGCTACTGATATCCATGGGTTCTGCTGGCTAAAAAGGTGTTCTGAAAGTTCTACCAACAGGCCGGTAATGGTGAGTTTGTGAGGGGTAATTCTTGTATTGTCTATGAAATGGTTGTCTTCCACTGGTGTTTTGAAAATTAGCTTGTTGGTTATTGTAGGGTTGTGGTGGATAACTTATATTCTGCCTATGAGATGATTGTCCGTTATTGTTATTTTGAAAATTCAGAACTTATTGGTTGTGGATATTTTTTGGACTATCTGTAAGATGACTGTCCACTATTCCCTTGTGGGTTCTGCTAGTTTCCTTGTTTCCGATACTTTTGTATTATTAATGTAATGTAATGAATGTCTGTAAGTCCTCACAGTCCCCATTAATTATTTTGATATTTTATTTAATCAGTCTATTAACTTAATCCTCGATTTTTGTATAAATTCTTTTTTGGAAAATTAATTTCCTCTCTGTATAACTTGTGATAATAATATTCCTTTTGTATACTAATTTTTCTTTGTATAATTTGTAATTATAATAATTTTCTCTTTCTATAATTTGCAATAGAAAAAAACTCTATATTTCGATCTTCTTTATAACTTATAATATGTTCTAATAATTTTAGTCTTACTTTGGTTTTGTTGCTTTATTCCTGTGTCCTTTGTGGATGTGTATTAGTGATGTCTGCCTGTTACCACGTTCGAGAATAAGTTGTTAAGTTTTCCTCGATAATATATTTGTATTTGTTTAGTGATGTTGGTTTCCGTCTTTTGTTGGTGTGTTTTTACTAAAAATTCTTGATTCACTTTATAAGATTCGATTTATATATTTATATTGAAATTTACTATTTTTATATGAAAGTTTTGTTCATTTGAATTAACTTTAAATTTTGTTTGATATTTGTATTTCGTATTTTTGTACCACTTATTTAAAATTTTATTATGTTTTTCACTCTTGAAATAATATGTTCTTTTTTATATGTACGTCATTTTTAATTCATTTTTCCATTATTATTATTATTATTATTATTATTATTATTATTATTATTATTATTATTATTATTATTATTATTATTATTATTATTATTATTATTATTATTATTATTATTATTATTATTATTATTATTATTATTATTATTATTATTATTATTATTATTATTATTATTATTATTATTATTATTATTATTATTATTATTATTATTATTATTATTATTATTATTATTATTATTATTATTATTATTATTATTATTATTATTATTATTATTATTATTATTATTATTATTATTATTATTATTATTATTATTATTATTATTATTATTATTATTATTATTATTATTATTATTATTATTATTATTATTATTATTATTATTATTATTATTATTATTATTATTATTATTATTATTATTATTATTATTATTATTATTATTATTATTATTATTATTATTATTATTATTATTATTATTATTATTATTATTATTATTATTATTATTATTATTATTATTATTATTATTATTATTATTATTATTATTATTATTATTATTATTATTATTATTATTATTATTATTATTATTATTATTATTATTATTATTATTATTATTATTATTATTATTATTATTATTATTATTATTATTATTATTATTATTATTATTATTATTATTATTATTATTATTATTATTATTATTATTATTATTATTATTATTATTATTATTATTATTATTATTATTATTATTATTATTATTATTATTATTATTATTATTATTATTATTATTATTATTATTATTATTATTATTATTATTATTATTATTATTATTATTATTATTATTATTATTATTATTATTATTATTATTATTATTATTATTATTATTATTATTATTATTATTATTATTATTATTATTATTATTATTATTATTATTATTATTATTATTATTATTATTATTATTATTATTATTATTATTATTATTATTATTATTATTATTATTATTATTATTATTATTATTATTATTATTATTATTATTATTATTATTATTATTATTATTATTATTATTATTATTATTATTATTATTATTATTATTATTATTATTATTATTATTATTATTATTATTATTATTATTATTATTATTATTATTATTATTATTATTATTATTATTATTATTATTATTATTATTATTATTATTATTATTATTATTATTATTATTATTATTATTATTATTATTATTATTATTATTATTATTATTATTATTATTATTATTATTATTATTATTATTATTATTATTATTATTATTATTATTATTATTATTATTATTATTATTATTATTATTATTATTATTATTATTATTATTATTATTATTATTATTATTATTATTATTATTATTATTATTATTATTATTATTATTATTATTATTATTATTATTATTATTATTATTATTATTATTATTATTATTATTATTATTATTATTATTATTATTATTATTATTATTATTATTATTATTATTATTATTATTATTATTATTATTATTATTATTATTATTATTATTATTATTATTATTATTATTATTATTATTATTATTATTATTATTATTATTATTATTATTATTATTATTATTATTATTATTATTATTATTATTATTATTATTATTATTATTATTATTATTATTATTATTATTATTATTATTATTATTATTATTATTATTATTATTATTATTATTATTATTATTATTATTATTATTATTATTATTATTATTATTATTATTATTATTATTATTATTATTATTATTATTATTATTATTATTATTATTATTATTATTATTATTATTATTATTATTATTATTATTATTATTATTATTATTATTATTATTATTATTATTATTATTATTATTATTATTATTATTATTATTATTATTATTATTATTATTATTATTATTATTATTATTATTATTATTATTATTATTATTATTATTATTATTATTATTATTATTATTATTATTATTATTATTATTATTATTATTATTATTATTATTATTATTATTATTATTATTATTATTATTATTATTATTATTATTATTATTATTATTATTATTATTATTATTATTATTATTATTATTATTATTATTATTATTATTATTATTATTATTATTATTATTATTATTATTATTATTATTATTATTATTATTATTATTATTATTATTATTATTATTATTATTATTATTATTATTATTATTATTATTATTATTATTATTATTATTATTATTATTATTATTATTATTATTATTATTATTATTATTATTATTATTATTATTATTATTATTATTATTATTATTATTATTATTATTATTATTATTATTATTATTATTATTATTATTATTATTATTATTATTATTATTATTATTATTATTATTATTATTATTATTATTATTATTATTATTATTATTATTATTATTATTATTATTATTATTATTATTATTATTATTATTATTATTATTATTATTATTATTATTATTATTATTATTATTATTATTATTATTATTATTATTATTATTATTATTATTATTATTATTATTATTATTATTATTATTATTATTATTATTATTATTATTATTATTATTATTATTATTATTATTATTATTATTATTATTATTATTATTATTATTATTATTATTATTATTATTATTATTATTATTATTATTATTATTATTATTATTATTATTATTATTATTATTATTATTATTATTATTATTATTATTATTATTATTATTATTATTATTATTATTATTATTATTATTATTATTATTATTATTATTATTATTATTATTATTATTATTATTATTATTATTATTATTATTATTATTATTATTATTATTATTATTATTATTATTATTATTATTATTATTATTATTATTATTATTATTATTATTATTATTATTATTATTATTATTATTATTATTATTATTATTATTATTATTATTATTATTATTATTATTATTATTATTATTATTATTATTATTATTATTATTATTATTATTATTATTATTATTATTATTATTATTATTATTATTATTATTATTATTATTATTATTATTATTATTATTATTATTATTATTATTATTATTATTATTATTATTATTATTATTATTATTATTATTATTATTATTATTATTATTATTATTATTATTATTATTATTATTATTATTATTATTATTATTATTATTATTATTATTATTATTATTATTATTATTATTATTATTATTATTATTATTATTATTATTATTATTATTATTATTATTATTATTATTATTATTATTATTATTATTATTATTATTATTATTATTATTATTATTATTATTATTATTATTATTATTATTATTATTATTATTATTATTATTATTATTATTATTATTATTATTATTATTATTATTATTATTATTATTATTATTATTATTATTATTATTATTATTATTATTATTATTATTATTATTATTATTATTATTATTATTATTATTATTATTATTATTATTATTATTATTATTATTATTATTATTATTATTATTATTATTATTATTATTATTATTATTATTATTATTATTATTATTATTATTATTATTATTATTATTATTATTATTATTATTATTATTATTATTATTATTATTATTATTATTATTATTATTATTATTATTATTATTATTATTATTATTATTATTATTATTATTATTATTATTATTATTATTATTATTATTATTATTATTATTATTATTATTATTATTATTATTATTATTATTATTATTATTATTATTATTATTATTATTATTATTATTATTATTATTATTATTATTATTATTATTATTATTATTATTATTATTATTATTATTATTATTATTATTATTATTATTATTATTATTATTATTATTATTATTATTATTATTATTATTATTATTATTATTATTATTATTATTATTATTATTATTATTATTATTATTATTATTATTATTATTATTATTATTATTATTATTATTATTATTATTATTATTATTATTATTATTATTATTATTATTATTATTATTATTATTATTATTATTATTATTATTATTATTATTATTATTATTATTATTATTATTATTATTATTATTATTATTATTATTATTATTATTATTATTATTATTATTATTATTATTATTATTATTATTATTATTATTATTATTATTATTATTATTATTATTATTATTATTATTATTATTATTATTATTATTATTATTATTATTATTATTATTATTATTATTATTATTATTATTATTATTATTATTATTATTATTATTATTATTATTATTATTATTATTATTATTATTATTATTATTATTATTATTATTATTATTATTATTATTATTATTATTATTATTATTATTATTATTATTATTATTATTATTATTATTATTATTATTATTATTATTATTATTATTATTATTATTATTATTATTATTATTATTATTATTATTATTATTATTATTATTATTATTATTATTATTATTATTATTATTATTATTATTATTATTATTATTATTATTATTATTATTATTATTATTATTATTATTATTATTATTATTATTATTATTATTATTATTATTATTATTATTATTATTATTATTATTATTATTATTATTATTATTATTATTATTATTATTATTATTATTATTATTATTATTATTATTATTATTATTATTATTATTATTGTTATTATTATTATTATTATTAGTATTATTATTATTATTATTATTGTTATTATTATTATTATTATTAGTATTATTATTATTAATTTTTGTAAATTACATAATTGCCAATAAAGCACATTAACTTTAAGACTTCTCACTATTTTTCGACACTAGAATATAAATTTATCTTTAAAATGATTCATCAATCATAAATGTTGATGCAGTAATACGGAAGATATTTGCAACCGACAAAAAAATACCTTTTAGTAATAATATATATATGATATGTTATTTTAATTGAGAATAAGGTAGTTTTAATTAAATAATTTTCGTTAATCTGAAAAAAATTAAATTTTTCAATCTTATGTACCAATATCTTATTCAACGCAACTGCATTTGATATCTTCCTATCTATTGTTTGTGATATTTTCGTTTAGATTGTAAATAAGTTCTTTGTACTAAAGCCTTGATTTCTATCCAATCGTTCCCAAACTGTTTTGAAGAAATTTGCCGCATCCTTTCTCTTGTCAGCGTTAATCAAACGGCCTGTTATAATTTTCGTAAGTGAAATTGTAGAATCAATTTTTGCTAGTTTTAAAAGGTTTAAATTAGTATTTCCTCCTTTATCTAATGCAATTTTAAAAAATTTAAAGGTTTTATTAGAAAAAACTTCAAAAAGAAGCACGTTTAGTTCTGCATCATTTTGAAAGATTTTTTCCAAAAGAGCTTAGCCAAATTAATGCAAATACATCAAAAGAACATTTTCTAAAAAAAATTACGTTTTGTTCTGCGACTTATATTTTTGCACTTTAATACCTAGCAACCATAGTCGTGGATAGGTGATCGCTATGACAATACAAATTTCGGAATGTGCTCATCCCAATACTCTCGTTGGCCGGCCATCATTTTTTATTGGAATTCCTCAAGAGTAGGACTGAATTGTTGTATCATTCCATCAGGTTACGCGTGTAGCGACTTCGAGGTGTGGCAGAAAACAAAATTTTATAAAATGAATTAATACATTGTAAAAAAAATCTGATCATGGATCAAAATCCCTTTCCTTTATTAGATAAAAATTTTGGGTGATAAAACTTCTTAAAGTCGGCTAATTTTTTTTAGAAAAAAGGTTATTTTGAAGAAAAAAATTGCACTTTAAATTTGAAGTGTCAATATTGCCGTTTAATCATTACTTTTTTGGTAGTTCGTTAGTTTCTTTAAAAAAATATGAAACTGTTTTTTAGGTACCCTTCTTTTCGGTAGTTGGGAGTTTTTTTTACCTTTTTAAAACGTGTAATTATGAGTTTGTTTATTGTGGTTGAAATAAAATAAATCTTGTGTTTAGTTTTTAATTAAACACTGCTTGTAACCTTTTTACAAGCAATAACAATTTTCTATTTTTAATTACTCCGTCTGTTTACAACAATTACTCGAAAGATTTTTCTACCTAAAGATCTTCCAACCCGATCATAGTTATAACTTAGGTTCGATCACAACCTTTTCAACCAGAGGTTATCCACACCTAACTCTCTTTTCTGAATTAGCTCCAACTAAACTGGTTTTTTACATCACGAGTTTACTCCTTATAAACTCTTTTCACACAGAGTTCAAACCAACAAACTCTCTTCACATAAACTCTACTCGCTGAGTTCACAACAAATAAACTTGTTCGCTGAGTTTACCACACATAAATTGATAGCTGTTCGTACCGATGTACTTTTTATACGACTGAGTAAATAACACTTCGAAAGCTCTCGAACCTCTCGATTATTCAGGTAGATTCCATTTCTTTCTTTTATTTTCTTTTTAGTTCTTATGTAGCCTTGCGAATGTAAATATCTACTTCTTTCAGCTCTTAGTATTTGTTGTTGCTTGTTATTGTCTGTCCTTTTTTTCTTTGCTGTTAATTTTTCTTGTTGTCGCTTTATTTACTTTATTTCTACTAATGTTCGTTGTTGTCGATTTGGTCATTCATAGACAGAACGTATAGTTGTTATTGCGGCTTCTATTTATTTATTTTAGAGATGCAATAAACGCAGGGGTGCCTAACCTGATTTTTGTAACAACATAAATAACTTTTGCAAATAAAGTAAAGCATAACTAAAAATGTTCAAGCCAATATTTTCTTTGCATATTTTCTGTAATACTCGAACTAATTTAACTAATCTTTTCCACAAGGAATGGCTAGTTTTCGTGAAATGATAAGAAAACCGGAAGGATTTAGTTTCCATTTTTAAAGTATTGTTACGAAAATAAAAATGCCTAAAAAGAAACACCAACTCAGTAAATTTTGAAGCTATAAAACTTTATTGTCGGATTTTAGTCTATTAGTTTGTGTCAAGGCTGTCAATGTGTCACTCTGGCAATGCCATACTTGGTTGTGTTTTTAACAGCGTTATCAATTGTGTATTGAGCGGTGTTACCAATTCAAATTATGCGTAATAAGGTAGCTGAATTAATAGATGAAGAGGTTTTAGATGGTTTTAGATTGTACTAGAACATTCGAAACTGATGGCATTCAGGTATATAAGGAACGCTGCTTTTTCTACGTCAATAAGTTGTAATTTAACAGCCATAAAGTCGTGTTAAGGCGTAAAGAAATGTTCACTGTTCTAAAAACAGGTAAAGTATTTGGGGTATCTTGTTACAGTGGTAAAGGACTGGCCTCGTCCTCAGAATCTTCATGAATTACGTAGCTTTTTGGGACTCCGTGCATATTACAGACGCTTTGTGCCTATCTTTGCGACTCTGGCAGCAAGTTTGTATGAGTTCCCAAAAAATATAAGGCATACCATTGTGGCTTGCAAAGACAATTCAAGCATCATAAGATCTATTGTGTGCAGCAACGATTTTGGTGGATCCACTTCCAGGCGAAAAATGTATACTAGACAGTGATGCTAGCGGATATGGTATAGACGGCGTACTCTCTCAGGTGCTAGAAAATTACAACAGAATGTTGTCAGAGCCTAAGCGGAACTATTGTGTGAAAAGACGTTCCATGCACTGAAATATCTATTGTGTGCTTAGGTGAAAAATTCATACTAGACAGTAGAGTATCCAATTATTCGACTTTTACTTTTGTTCGAGTAAGAAATTAATTGATTTTAAACTTCTAAAATTGCTCGATTAATCGAGTAAGGTTTTAAATAAGTAGAACAATTAAAAAATTATAGAAAAAATTTAATATAATGAAAAAAACAAACATGTGTATTTGGTTTCCTGGTTTTTTTTATTTAAAAATAAGGTGGATGTTTTGAGACTGTTCGTACGACTTCTCTTGGAGACTTTCGCCGGGTCGCTTGTGAATATGTCTTTCATATTCATCCTTTTCGCACCATCTGCCAAGAGGCTCGGCCTACGATCAATAGAATATGAATGATAAATTTTGCTGCGAAAGAGTAGATAGGATTGGAAGTAAGAAGAGGAAAGTCGTTAAGAAATATTAGAAATAGCGTAGGAGAAAGAACAGAATCTTGCGGTGCGATATTGGTGATAACGATAAAATTGCGTTAAAACGTTTTTCTGATCTTCTCTTTGTCTGGTTTAAATACATGAAATCGTCTACTATACAGATATTTTGTATTAAATTTTTAAAATTGGCAATGCTTTGTATTGTTTTGTCGAGCTCGTATAGAAGATTGTTTTCGTTTAGATTCACATCTTCTTCTTAAAAATCATTATCTGGTCCATTTTGATCAAGTTCAATATTAAACAATCGATTGCGCGATTAACTGCAAACTCTTTTGTTTTGGTTTTTGAAATATATTTTAAAAAATTATCGAGGTTGATTTTAAAAACTTGAACTAAAATGTCAAACAAACCAGTAACAACTGATCTGAAAGCAAGCAAAATTATGTTTGAAAAATGTGTAATGAAAACAAAAAGTAATAGTATTTATACATATCTCATTTTTTTAAACAATTTTAACGGATAATGTAAGCACAAAACTAAATAATCATAAATTATTTGAATTATAATTTATTAAATTGAAATTTTAAAATTTTTATTATTTAATTGATTTCTGTGATTTTATTGATGTTGTAAAGAGAAAAGTGATTTCATATTTGAATTAATTTTTATGAATTTTAAATACTTGTTTTTATATTTTAGTCACATTGTTCGAGTTATTAGTTAGTCGAAATTGACTATTTTCATTATTCGATCAAATAATGACCAAGAAGTAACCCTTGTCCGATTAATCGAGTGAATACTCTACTAGACAGTGATGCCAGCGGATATGGTATTGCTGGTGTACTTTCACAAGTGCAGCTCATTAACTGAGAGAATGTTATGGAATGTTATGGGAATTAATAATAATAATTAAATAATTAATAATTAAAATAATTAAATATTATAATAATAAAATATTATAATAATATAATATATAATAATAATAATAATAATAATAATAATAATAATAATAATAATAATAATAATAATAATAAAATAACAATAATAATAATAATAATAATAATAATAATAATAATAATAATAATAATAATAATAATAATAATAATAATAATAATAATATAATAATATAATATAATAATAATAATAATAATAATAATAATAATAATAATAATAATAATAATAATAATAATAATAATAATAATAATAATAATAATAATAATAATAATAATAATAATAATAATAATAATAATAATAATAATAATAATAATAATAATAATAATAATAATAATAATAATAATAATAATAATAATAATAATAATAATAATAATAATAATAATAATAATAATAATAATAATAATAATAATAATAATAATAATAATAATAATAATAATAATAATAATAATAATAATAATAATAATAATAATAATAATAATAATAATAATAATAATAATAATAATAATAATAATAATAATAATAATAATAATAATAATAATAATAATAATAATAATAATAATAATAATAATAATAATAATAATAATAATAATAATAATAATAATAATAATAATAATAATAATAATAATAATAATAATAATAATAATAATAATAATAATAATAATAATAATAATAATAATAATAATAATAATAATAATAATAATAATAATAATAATAATAATAATAATATAATAATAATAATAATAATAATAATAATAATAATAATAATAATAATAATAATAATAATAATAATAATAATAATAATAATAATAATAATAATAATAATAATAATAATAATAATAATAATAATAATAATAATAATAATAATAATAATAATAATAATAATAATAATAATAATAATAATAATAATAATAATAATAATAATAATAATAATAATAATAATAATAATAATAATAATAATAATAATAATAATAATAATAATAATAATAATAATAATAATAATAATAATAATAATAATAATAATAATAATAATAATAATAATAATAATAATAATAATAATAATAATAATAATAATAATAATAATAATAATAATAATAATAATAATAATAATAATAATAATAATAATAATAATAATAATAATAATAATAATAATAATAATAATAATAATAATAATAATAATAATAATAATAATAATAATAATAATAATAATAATAATAATAATAATAATAATAATAATAATAATAATAATAATAATAATAATAATAATAATAATAATAATAATAATAATAATAATAATAATAATAATAATAATAATAATAATAATAATAATAATAATAATAATAATAATAATAATAATAATAATAAATAATATAATAATAATAATAATAATAATAATAATAATAATAATAATAATAATAATAATAATAATAATAATAATAATAATAATAATAATAATAATAATAATAATAATAATAATAATAATAATAATAATAATAATAATAATAATAATAATAATAATAATATATAATAATAATAATAATAATAATAATAATAATAATAATATAATAATAATAATAATAATAATAATAATAATAATAATAATAATAATAATAATAATAATAATAATAATAATAATAATAATAATAATAATAATAATAATAATAATAATAATAATAATAATAATAATAATAATAATAATAATAATAATAATAATAATAATAATAATAATAATAATAATAATAATAATAATAATAATAATAATAATAATATAATAATAATAATAATAATAATAATAATAATAATAATAATAATAATAATAATAATAATAATAATAATAATAATAATAATAATAATAATAATAATAATAATAATAATAATAATAATAATAATAATAATAATAATAATAATAATAATAATAATAATAATAATAAATAATAATAATAATAATAATAATAATAATAATAATAATAATAATAATAATAATATAATAATAATAATAATAATAATAATAATAATAATTAATAATAATAATAATAATAATAATAATAATAATAATAATAATAATAATAATAATAATATAATAATAATAATAATAATAATAATAATAATAATAATATAATAATAATAATAATAATAATAATAATAATAATAATAATAATAATAATAATAATAATAATAATAATAATAATAATAATAATAATAATAATAATAATAATAATAATAATAATAATAATAATAATAATAATAATAATAATAATAATAAGAATATAATAATAATAATAATAAATAATAATAATAATAATAATAATAATAATATAATAATAATAATAATAATAATAATAATAATAATAATAATAATAATAATAAATAATAATAATAATAATAAGAATAATAATAATAATAATAATAATAATAATAATAATAATAATAATAATAATAATAATAATAATAATAATAATAATAATAATAATAATAATAATAATAATAATAATAATAATAATAATAATAATAATAATAATAATAATAATAATAATAATAATAATAATAATAATAATAATAATAATAATAATAATAATAATAATAATAATAATAATAATAATAATAATAATAATAATAATAATAATAATAATATAATAATAATAATAATAATAATAATAATAATAATAATAATATAAATAATAATAATAATAATAATAATAATAATAATAATAATAAATAATAATAATAATAATAATAATAATAATAATAATAATAATAATAATAATAATAATAATAATAATAATAATAATAATAATAATAATAAATAATAAATAATAATAATAATAATAATAATAATAATAATAATAATAATAATAATAATAATAATAATAATAATAATAATAATAATAATAATAATAATAATAATAATAATAATAATAATAATAATAATAATAATAATAATAATAATAATAATAATAATAATAATAATAATAATAATAATAATAATAATAATAATAATAATAATAATAATAATAATAATAATAATAATAATAATAATAATAATAATAATAATAATAATAATAATAATAATAATAATAATAATAATAATAATAATAATAATAATAATAATAATAATAATAATAATAATAATAATAATTAATAATAATAATAATAATAATAATTAATAATAATAATAATAATAATAATAATAATAATATAATAATAATAATAATAATAATAATAATAATAATAATAATAATAATAATAATAATAATAATAATAATAATAATAATAATAATAATAATAATAATAATAATAATAATAATAATAATAATAATAATAATAATAATAATAATAATAATAATAATAATAATAATAATAATAATATAATAATAATAATAATAATAATAATAATAATAATAATAATAATAATAATAATAATAATAATAATAATAATAATAATAATAATAATAATAATAATAATAATAATAATAATAATAATAATAATAATAATAATAATAATAATAATAATAATAATAATAATAATAATAATAATAATAATAATAATAATAATAATAATAATAATAATAATAATAATAATAATAATAATAATAATAATAATAATAATAATAATAATAATAATAATAATATAATAATAATAATAATAATAATAATAATAATAATAATAATAATAATAAAATAATAATAATAATAATAATAATAATAATAATAATAATAATAATAATAATAATAATAATAATAATAATAATAATATAATAATAATAATAATAATAATAATAATAATAATAATAATAATAATAATAATAATAATAATAATAATAATAATAATAATAATAATAAATAATAATAATAATAATAATAATAATAATAATTAATAATAATAATAATAATAATAATAATAATAATAATAATAATAATAATAATAATAATAATAATAATAATAATAATAATAAATAATAATAATAATAATAATAATAATAATAATAATAATAATAATAATAATAATAATAATAATAATAATAATAATAATAATAATAATAATAATAATAATAATAATAATAATAATAATAATAATAATAATAATAATAATAATAATAATAATAATAATAATAATAATAATAATAATAATAATAATAATAATAATAATAATAATAATAATAATAATAATAATAATAAAATAATAATAATAATAATAATAATAATAATAATAATAATAATAATAATAATAATAATAATAATAATAATAATAATAATAATAATAATAATAATAATAATAATAATAATAATAATAATAAATAATAATAATAATAATAATAATAATAATAATAATAATAATAATAATAATAATAATAATAATAATAATAATAATAATAATAATAATAATAATAATAATAATAATAATAATAATAATAATAATAATAATAATAATAATAATAATAATAATAATAATAATAATAATAATAATAATAATAATAATAATAATAATAATAATAATAATAATAATAATAATAATAATTAATAATAATAATAAAATAATAATAATAATAATAATAATAATAATAATAATAATAATAATAATAATAATAATAATAATAATAATAATAATAATAATAATAATAATAATAATAATAATAATAATAATAATAATAATAATAATAAATAATAATAATAATAATAATAATAATAATAATAATAATAATAATAATAATAATAATAATAATAATAATAATAATAATAATAATAATAATAATAATAATAATAATAATAATAATAATAATAATAATAATAATAATAATAATAATAATAATAATAATAATAATAATAATAATAATAATAATAATAATAATAATAATAATAATAATAATAATAATAATAATAATAATAATAATAATAATAATAATAATAATAATAATAATAATAATAATAATAATAATAATAATAATAATAATAATAATAATAATAATAATAATAATAATAATAATAATAATAATAATAATAATAATAATAATAATAATAATAATATAATAATAATAATACTAATAATACTAATAATAATAATAATAAATAATAATAATAATAATAATAATAATAATAATAATAATAATAATAATAATAATAATAATAATAATAATAATAATAATAATAAATAATAATAATAATAATAATAATAATAATAATAATAATAATAATAATAATAATAATAATAATAATAATAATAATAATAATAATAATAATAATAATAATAATAATAATAATAATAATAATAATAATAATAATAATAATAATAATAATAATAATAATAATAATAATAATAATAATAATAATAATTAATAATAATAATAATAATAATAATAATAATAATAATAAATAATAATAATAATAATAATAATAATAATAATAATAATAATAATAATAATAATAATAATAATAATAATAATAATAATAATAATAATAATAATAATAATAATAATAATAATAATAATAATAATAATAATAATAATAATAATAATAATAATAATAATAATAATAATAATAATAATAATAATAATAATAATAATAATAATAATAATAATAATAATAATAATAATAATAATAATAATAATAATAATAATAATAATAATAATAATAATAATAATAATAATAATAATAATAATAATAATAATAATAATAATAATAATAATAATAATAATAATAATAATAATAATAATAATAATAATAATAATAATAATAATAATAATAATAATAATAATAATAATAATTATAATAATAAATATTATAATAATAAAATATAATAATAATAATTATAATAATAAATATTATAATAATAAAATATAATAATAATAATTAAATAATTAAATATTATCTTTCTTAAAAAATTTTTTTTTTGCTATGTCGTTATTTTGTACCAAAAAATGTATCCATAATAAAAAATAATATAAAGCAAAATATCAATAATTTTACTATTTTTATGTCTATTTGTTTCATAACAAATAAAAAACCTAAGGTTTACCTTGTACAATAAGTGCACCTAACGCAGCTGCTTCTCCAATTGAACAATAAAGTCGCCCATGTCGTAAATCTCTTTTTAACTGCTGATAAAGCATTATTCTTGCATTACCAATTAATCGGAAAGGATCAGCAGGGTAGAATTTAACTCTAAACGAAAATAGAATTGGATCCGCATCTAAAATAAAAGAGTATTTTATTACATTTAATAGTAAAGTATGGTGTACATTTCTATTTGAGTTTGCGATCAAATAAAATATAAAATTTTTAATATGAAATTTTTTATTAAAATCGATTAAAATAACGTATTTTTTAAAGAAGATTAATAAAAATGCATTAAATTGTATCTATTTATAAACGTTAATTCCTACTCTTTGCCACTCAGTTATTGTAGGATTTACAAGTTCAGCTAGTGTCACTTTATTCTTAGCTTGCGATCTAAAAAACAACATTATTTGTAATTGCAATTTTTACCACACCACTCTTGTGACTTAAAACCGTAATCGTATTTTTTGTGCAATGTGAACTTCAGCTGTTTTATTTTGTAAATGAAGAAAAAATAAGCTGCTAAAATTCATATATGTAAATGACAAATTAAAATTTATAAAAAAAAAAATTAACTTATAAATACTCAATATCAAGTAACTAAGAAATGAAAATTTACATCAAATAAAATTTAATAACTCATAATTTAAAAATCATAGAAGTTGTAGTTTCTAAGCATAACACTCAATTTTTCTAAGGATGTTATATACTCGAAAGATTTCAAAGGTGTAGCTGAGGAAATTCTTCAAAAGTTCAAAGAATTATTGAAGAGGTTTAAAAAATAAATTCTAAAGAAAGGTAGTGACAGTACATTTAAAGATACAGGTTTAACAAAGTTGAACTTTCGCTTCAGCGACCTTATCAGAAGAGATAATACTTGGCTATCAAAAAATTAGAATACGCCCATATGTTCCTTTAATTCTAAGGTGCAAGAAATTGTCATCATTGTGAGAAAATTTTCATTTTGAAGAAGACATTTGTAATTTTGAGAAAATTTGCATAAACTGCAAAGATAATAATATCAATTGCAGCCATGCATTATATGATCGAACCTGCCCAATATTTATTAAGCAAAAATAAATTCAAGCCAATATTCTGAAGAAAGTATACAGAAAAAAGCAGATAAAATCAGTCTACAATTCACAGTGAATTGTTATAAAACGTACCATTTTCTTTAGTTGTTTGTCACTAAATCACAAATTTTACCAGCTCTACCACTTTTACCAACAATTCTGAATTACAAAAACATAACAATCAGGGGTGTTACAGAATCTGATTGTTGTCAGAGTCAGAATTGAAATCGACTAAAAAATAATTTTGATGTCACAGAAACCAGTATTATCGATTTCATGTTCAAATAAGAAATGCTATCAGAAAATAGTGTCATAGAATCTCGTTTTATAGAAATAATCCGATCGGCTGCCAGCTTTTAAGGTAAAATCACATGATTGTCGTAATGCACCAATAATTGGTGTATTTTATATGCCAATCGTGTGATTATACAATTTATTGGTTCATACGGCAACTCACAATATTATCGTGCTTATTTATCCCAGTCAAATGCAACCCTGGTGCAACAATCGTGTGAAAGCTTTATCGGCAAAGTAAATTTTATTTTTATTATTAATTGATTTCTTTCTGTATTTATAATTGTCATCCCTTAAAATATGCATTTTTAAATTATTTATATGTAAATTGCATCACAAACTTCCACCATTTCTTTTTTCCATTATTTTTACTTTTTTTTATCAAGCGGACACCTGATAATCAAAGCCAATGCAATTTTTATTTTGTAGAGAACAAATCATCTTCACTTTAGGGAATTAAACATAATTTGTAATTATATTCCAAATTTAAATAAATAAATATTTTAGTGAATTATTATTTTTTTTAATTTGTTGAATGTTTTCTCATAAGTACCATCAATGGCCCTTCTTGTGAGCCAATCTCTGACCCACACACTTCTTTTCTTTTTTTTTTGTAATTTTTTTTTATTTATTGGTTCCCTAAATGACGCTATTTGCTTTCTTTTAAAGAACGAACCATTTTGAACACCAAAAAAATAAATTTAATTTACCATAACAGCTGATTCACAGAGTTGTCATAAACTAAAACAATCATGTGACAGCGTTGGGACAATTATTGTCAATACATCGTTTCGCGCCATCTTGTGACAATAATTTTTTTTATAAAATAAGACAACCGTGTAAATACAGAAATTTTAATTGAGAAAATTTTATTATTGTGTCCCTCATTCTTTCAGTATCTTCGCGATTAGTTATTACTCATCGTTTAGTGCGACAAGAGTGTTTGTCCTAAAGTGATGTATTAGTGTTGCCTAGGGAGATCGAACGGTTATTATTCGACCGGTTTCAACAAATGTTTTGGTTTCGTCGAATAGTTTATTTAAAATTAACATTTTTCGAATACCGAATAAACCGGTTAATTTAACACAAATAACCGGTTAATTTAAATATGTATAATTTTTATACATTTCTATATTTTTGATTGCAAATTGCTAATCGTTCAACAATTTTTTAAATATAATTTATAACGTCTTATTTCTATGTATATGACAACATTGAACGTCTCGCAAAGAACATGAAAACCATGGTAGAGTAGAAAAGATTTACACACTTGAGCACCAACAACTTTTTCTCATTTTCTATTTTTTAAATATGGAGAATGACGATAAATTAGACCGAAAGATTTCTACAATCGCCGGCTCCGAACGGTAGATGTATTATTTAGTGAAGGTTTTCACACCGTAAATTCTCATAACCAGTCGCTAGTAATGTTGTGAGGTGATACAGCTGTTGAAAAATGTCAGATGGTGTGGATTGGGATTGAACCGAGGACTTCTTGGTTAGTAGGTGGGTGTCTTACCTAACATACTATAGTACCACACACATTTAGAGCCATAGTGCATGCATAAACATACCACAGTAACACACTATTCGAGAGCTTTCGATGTATTGTTTATTCAGCCATATAAAAAGCACATCGATGCGAACAGCGAGCGCAGTTTAAGTAAAGTAAACTCTGCGAGTACAGTTTGTGTGAAGAGAGTTTATAAGGAGTAAACTCGTGAAGTCAATCGTGAAGTAAAAAACAAGTTTAGTTGGGGCTAACTTAGTAAAGAGAGTTAAGTGTGGATAACCTCTGGTTCAAAAGGTTGTGATCGAACCTAAGTTATAGCTACGATCGGATTGGAAGAATTTTAGGAAGAAAGATCTGTCGAGTAATTGTTGTTGTTTACAAAATTGTAAACAGACAGAGTAATTAAGAATAAAAATTGTTATTGCTTGTAAAAGGATTACAAGCAGTGGTACACAAAACTGTAATGAATAATGGGGAGTAGCTGGCTGCCATGTTGGCAAAATTGGAAGCACAGCACCAAAGATTTTTGGCTGAGGTACGAGAAATTTTTAGAGCTGATCATGAAAAGCTGTTGGCGCAGGCAAAAGAATCCCCGTTAAACTAAAACAAGCTAGCACTGAGGGGCAAGAGCTAGCTCCCACAAGCGAGGGCCCCACAATCTCCATATCAGTGATGCAGAAAAATAGCAACAACCTTACAGCGTGAGTTACATATAACTAATACTGTTAACATAACATAACATAAGTACTCTTTATATTCATATTTTTTTATTATATTTTAATATACAATCACATAGCTGCCAGACTGCTGAGTCTTTTATTTTAATTTTAGCTTTAAGTTTGAACATTTTTAAAAATAAAGTTTTAGTTTTGAATCAGACACAAACAATAAAAGTTGTTTTCATTATTGGTGCAGCCGGTAGGGTTTTATCTTTAGATAAAATTAAATCGAACCGATTCAAAAACAAACAAAAAATATTAATAGTAATAAAATAAAATCAAGTTAAAATATATTTTCCAGTTAACGAACAATAATTAAAATAATAAGAAATCAAAATGTATCCTGAAGTGATACAACAAAGGATCGAACAATTAGAATGTCTCATCCTAAAACAGGACGCCACAATAAAAGAACAGTAACAGCAAAATGCTGTCCTCCAAAACCAAATCGAAGCTCATTTGCAAATTATGCAACAACAGAAAGCGGAGTATGACATGAAAATACAACAAGCCAAAGCTATTTTTCAACAATATCGGTCACAGCCACAGTCACAACACAACGCAACATTTGGCTTGGATACCAATTTAACCAAATAAAATTGTAAAAACTGTCGAAAATTTGGTCGGATTATGTGGCGATAACTATGAACTCCAAAAGTTCGGAATAAAAATTGTAAAAAACCAAAAATTCTTTGGAAAGGTGGCAGATTCAATTAAAATTCTAGCAGAAGAAGCTAGCTGGGAAGACATCAAAGCTCAACTAATAAAGGATTTGGGACCAAAAACATCTTATTCTTCGGTAATAAATTATTGTAGAAGTATAAAGATAAGTAATTTAAATGAATTATTTAGAGTATTTATAGAATCCAAGTATAAGCTTAATGATACTTACCTGTACGACGAATCAAAACCTGACTTATACTCTCCACAAAACGTCAACAGAGACTTAACAGACAGAGAGAGAGACTTAAAAGATAAAATAGTCGTAAATTGAACTCACTTTATAAAAAAATTCTCAATTAAAATTACTATATGATAAAAGGGCTATAGATTTTAAGTCAAAAAAAATTACTAATGCACAAAAACAGTACAAACAGCAAACGAAAGAAACTGGTAGGAACTTCAATAATAAACAACATTACATTAAGAAATCTTCAAATAATCATCCAACCAGCAGCATTCAAAACAAATATGCTGGTAACCTTCAGTCTCAACAATATGTTGATAATCCCATACCTATGGACATAGGATATTTAGAAGATAATGCAGAAAATGAAGTAAATTTTTTTTCGAGCCCACAAAACGATTGTTACCCTTAATAACGGTCGCAATAGATAATAAAAGAGTTATATGCTTTGTTGATACTGGCTCAGTACTACTAACTAGTATTATAAAACCAAATCTGTTCCCAAAAATAAATTTTCTGAAATACAACTAAGTAGGCCTTTTACGTTCCGAACATTAAATGGAATCAACTCAAAATTAAAAGGCATAATAACTACAATGCCCAAAGAATTTAATAGACCTGGTACACTTTCGTGGAAAATAATTAACTTTACAGGTAGAAAATATGATGCCATTATTGGCCAAAATTTCCTTATTCCACTGAAAGCTAAGATAGTTTTAGAAAAAAAAAATATATTGATATATTCGGAAAGAAAATCCTATTTGATGTAGAATCTTAATATCATATAAACAGTATCCAAACCATTAACGATACTAAATTTCAAAATGTCAACAAATTGAATTTAAGTAATTTAAATGACGAAGAATACTTAAAAATAACAAAAAATTAAACGAAAACAACGACTTATTCTATGAAGATGGCGATATTTTAACTAGTACAGAAGAAGTACAACATGCAATTCCAACAACTATTAATACATATCTTTTTTCAAAAATATGTAGATACCCCCAAGTTCATGAAAAAGAAATCCAAAATCAGATACAGGAGATGCTTTCTCAAAATATTATTCTCCTTACAACAGTCCTCTATGGATAGTTCCAAAAAAAATTGACAATTCTGGCATCAAGAAGTGGAAACTTGTTGTGGATTATAGGAAACTCAACAAGCATACAAAAACAGACAAGTTACCTATTCCGCATATGGAAGCAATACTCAATAAATTGGGTAAAGCACAATATTTTTCAACCGTAGACTTAGCAAAAGGCTTCCACCAAATTTTAGTAAAACCGGAAGATAGGGAGAAAACTCCATTTTCTACTCCATTCGGTCACTATGAATTCATAAGAATGCCGTTTGGGTTGAAACATGCACCGTCGGTCACTATGAATTCATAAGAATGCCGTTTGGGTTGAAACATGCACCGTCGACCTTCCGAAGGCTCATGAACTCTGTGTTGAAAGACTTTATAACTACAATTTGCGTCGTATATATAGACAATATTTTTAGATTTAGCACATGTTTGGAGGAGCATTTGATTAACCTGAAAAAGATTTTCATTCGGCTCCGAGAAAATCAATTAAAAATACAAATTGATAAATGTAATTTTCTGAAGCACCAAACTGAGTTTTTAGGCCATATTCTCACCCCTCAGGGTGTAAAACCTAATCCAAAAAAAGTTGAAATTATACAAAATTTGAAAATTCCAAACACTCAAAAGAAAATTAAATCTTTCTTAGGAATGACTGGATTTTATTTTTAGCATAATAATAAAACATAAATGTTGGTGAAAATTTGATAGAATTGCAGGTGGAAGCAATGCAATTCCAATTTCCCAATTTTAACAACAGTTGTTAAGCGCTTTAAATTTCAAATAGTAATAACGGAAAGAAAAACTATGGACTCCATGTGTATATTCGACAAAACCAGAATCTTTCTAGATGATAATGACCTTAATTCCTCAGAAATATGGAATAACTCAAACAATTTCCACTTAAGGGACAGGTTGCAGTGTTTTCAAACGTCAGTGAAAGAAAATATTGTCAGTATCAAAAAGTTATAGAAAATTTATACCAGAATAGAACCGATGTAAAATTCTTTAAATGTTCATATTTTGCTAGGGATGTCGAAGATATTGATGAACTCAAAAAACAACTATCGTCATATCATAAAAATGAAACAGGTCATTTCGGGATCACCCCAACATACGAAGGAATAAAACGTAAAATATATAACCCCAGGTTAAAACTTATAATTCACGAAGTAATAAGTAACTGTCATTATTTCACATCCGTGAGATATGATAGAAACCCAGTAAAACCGAAACTTCACCCTACCGAAAGTCCTCTTACCACAAATGAAATAGTACATATCGATACATACGTAAACACGAAGCAATCTTTTACTATCTTAATGATAAATTCTCAAAGTTCGCAATTCATTTCCACCTTCCTGACAGAAAGAATCAAACCATAATTCAAAAACTAGGAAAATTTTTAGCTATTAAAGGCAATGCAAAAAAATTTGTATTCGACAACGAGTTCAACACAGTCAATGTCCGATGATAATAATATATTATATCTAGAAGAAAATATACCAATCGTATCGCAAATGGCAAAAGCAATTAAGTTCTATATTAATACTTACCATACATCAGTTAAATGTACTCCCCTTGAAGTGGAACAACATAAAATAGATCATAATTTAATAAAAGCAAGAATTGATGCAAATAAAAAAAGAGTATTAAAAAAAGAAAACGAAAAAAGAGAAGAATACGTCGAAAATAGAAGAGAAGGCTATATAAAAAACTGTAGAAGCTTAAGACATAAAGAAGTTCCAAAGTATAGATCGGTGGAAATAATTAATCAAACCAATACTGTACTTCATTTAATAGATACTAATCAATATTATAAAATAATAGAAGATATAGAATTAAAAATAACAAATATATACCACCAAATGGTCTTATCGAAAGTCAAATACAAAGACTAAAAACCAAAATGAAATCAATTAGAACCCTAAAATCTATTCGCAGGAAACAGAGAGGATTACTAAATGTTATTGGTTGAACACAGAAGTTTTTGTTTGGTACTATGGATAACGAAGATAGAGACGACATCTTAACCCATTTAAATTTGTTATCCGAAAATAATCACTATGCTATAGAAAATCTCAACAAACAAATCAAAATAAACGATCACTTACAGAAAAGCATTGATTTGCTTCAGTCTACTATGCAATCAGCAATGCTATCAATACTGCCTTCGAAGATTTAAAATCGAAAAATAACCATATAGCAGTTCAAGTACTATATGCAGACATTATGCTTAAGCTAAATTACATTGAGGATAAAGTTAATCAAATACAGAACAGCATTGCTTCAGCCAAGAACCACATATTATACCCAAATATACTTACATCTGACAAAATCACGACCTATAACATTGATTTTTATAAACTTCAACTTATAAACTAGACATTATGTACTACAAAGACGATTTGTTAGTGATTGCCCTAAAAACACCTTTAAACTCTTATACTACTGATTTAATGGCAATACTCCCGATTCCAAATTCAAACTTTTTTGAATTGGATGATATATAAATATTTTGTAAATGTCGAAAACACAACATACAAATTCAAAGAAAATACCTCATTAAAATACATGGACATAAGTTCACACTGTATACTAATTGGGAACTGCAACTTAAGGCAAAACAAAAAATTTCAAATAATAGATGTCGATGATGAAACGATTATAATACAAAATGCCGTAAACAAGACTTTAATTCAAAATTGTGACGATAGGAAATTTATTTTGAATGTAAATTATTTAATATCCTACTATAATTGTGAAATTCAAAGTGATAATTATGTATATCTTAACAAAAATGAAATGACATTTGACAAATATAACTATGAAACTAACATAAATGCCTTTACAGAAGATTTGAATATATCATTTCAGAATATACTATATGAAAATAATTTTTAAAATATAAAATAAATAAAAGAGTTAAAATTACATAAAAATATATAAGTTTTTCAATAATAATCGCAATTATCATTATAATTATTGCACTAATTTGTTTTCGGAAGAAAAATCAAGTAAAAATTAATATTAATGAACCTTCACCTAAAATAAAAGATATTGGAAAAAAATATAATGCAGAAGAATAAAGAATAAAATTCAGGAGAATTTTTTAACAAAGGGTAGAGGAGTTACATATAACTAATAGTGTATACATAAGTACTGTTTATATTCATATTTTTTTTAAATATATTTTAATATACATACGTATGTATTTTCTGTATTTACTTCATTGCAATCTGATAGTTTTGTTTTTGTGTACAACCACAATCACATAGCTGCCAGACTGCCGAGTCTTTAATTTTAATTTTAGCTTTAAGTTTGAACATTTTTAAAAAAATAAAGTTTTAGTTTTGAATCAGACACAAACAATAAAAGTTGTTTTCGTTATTCGTGCGGGTACATTAATGGCAGACAATAAACCTTCACTATAGACACCTGTGCGACAGAGTCTATGATCAGACCCGATATAGTGAAGGGGAAGTGTGAGGTACTCAACAATATCAGACTACGAACAGCTACTGGAGAATCTGCCACCGTCTACGGAAAAATTGAGGTCAAGGTGACTATAGCGAACATTACCGTAAGCCATATTTTTATTGTCGCCGATATTGTTAGGTTATCATTGGTGTTGACTTTATGATAGTCCATGGCATCAACTTGAATATGGGGCAGTAGACATACCTCTTGACGTGGAATACCAGCACCAAGTGTACACCAGAAGATTAGTTGGTGTAGAAAAACAAAAACTACCACCTCAGACTGAGTCATTAACATGGGCGCGTATAGAGGGAGATTGTGAGGACAACCGCGTGTGTGGTAGAACTAGCAGCAATTAAGGTGGACTTGTCAGCAAAGGCCCTTGTGAATTCTAATAAAAAAACAATAGTCCCAGTGAGAGTGCTCTATAAGGTCACGAATAATTAATTTACGAAAACTCCGAGGTAGGCCAATGTGCTCCAGTAGAAGCGGTAATAAACAGCGAACGATTGCCGGAACCTGCCGATATATCAGCCAAAGACCAACAAGTATTTGACGAAAATGTAAAGAAATGGATAGCAAGTCTAGCAGCTTCAGAGAGAAATAAAGCCAAAAAGTTACTAAAGAAGTTCTCCTGCGTGTTCGCCACTAAAAATAAAAGTCAAGGTAGAATAGTTATAGTCAAACATAAAATTAATACCGACGAAACGAGACCGATAAAACAGGCACCCAGAAGTATACCTCTGGCGAAGCGTAATGGGGTTAAGGTATTGCTCAATGAAAAGGAGAAGAGTGGTCTGATTGAACCATCATCGAGTCCGTGGAGTTCACCTGTAGTCTTAGTTAAAAAGAAAAATGGTAGTACAAGTTTCTGCATAGACTACGGGAAGCTAAATGATGTCACTAAAAAGGAAAGCTACCAGCTACCAAGAATTGACGATACGCTCGACACGCTAGCTGGAACAAAGTGGTTCTCTACAGTGGATCTACAAAGCGGTTATAAGGATAACGAGAAAACTGCTTTCAGTACGAACGGTGGCTTGTGGCAGTTTAAAGTTATGCCATTAGGGCTCTGCAATGCGCCGGCCACATTCGAGTGGCTTATGGAGCGCGTACTAAAAGGACTCATTGGAAGACTTGTCTGATTTACCTCGACGACATAATAGTGATGGGCAGAACTTTTGACGAACACCTCAAAAACCTGGCAGAAGTTCTACAACGAATATCAATGGCTGGACTAAAACTACGTGAAGAAATGTGCATTCCGAAAACAGGTAAAGATTTGGAGCATCTAGTTACAGCAGATGGCATTTCAACGGATGAAGATAAAATACGAGCAGTAAAGGACTGGCCTCGCCCCTAAATTCTTCGTGCCTAATTTTGCGACCGTGGTAGCAAGCTTACATGAGCTCACCAAAAAATCTAAAGCGTATCATTGGCTGAGTCACAAGAAAAGGCATTCCAGACACTAAAAGACCTATTATGTGCTGCACCGGTTTTGTCGTATCCAGTCCCTGGAGAAAAATTCATCCTTGACGGTGATGCCAGTGGATATGGTATTGGTGGTGTACTTTCACAGGTGGTCGATGGGATAGAAAAAGTCGTAGGCTACTATAGCCGCACGCTGTCAAAGCCTGAACGGAATTATTGTGTGGCTCGACGTGAGCTACTGGCAGTGCTGGAATGCATAAAACATTACCATAAGTACTTATATGGTCAACATTTTCTGCTAAGGACTGATCATTCTGCACTGAGATGGATGCTGCAATTTAAGAACCCTGAAGGACAGTTGGCACGTTGGATTAAGCGTCTCCAGGCTTATGACTTTAGCGTTGAACACCGAAGCGGCATAAAACATGGAAATTCTGATGCGCTCTCACGTCGGTCTTGTAATTTGGAATGTAAACATTGTATGAAAGCTATAGACGCAAACGAAGACTGGTCAGGAGTGCAAAGGAGTGATCCAATATTGGCAAAGATTATAGCCGCAAAGGAAGAGAACAGACGGCCCACTCGCAATGAAATATTAGCAGAAGGTCCACTCACAAAAGCGTATTGGGCACTATCGGAGAGTTTGAAATTGATTAATGGATGCTTATATCGTCATTGTGAGAGTGCTGATGGTAAAACTTCATCCAACCTGATAGTAGTGCCTTCCTCCAAGATGAATGAAGTTTTGAATGAGTTTCATAATGGACTTAGTAGAGGACATCTTGGGATAACGAAGACTCTGGAAAAGCTTAAACAACGTTTTTATTGGGTTGGCTGTCAACAAGCAGTAGCCGACTGGAAATCCTTATGTTCTCGTTGTGATGGATTATTTCAGCAAGTGGCTGGAAGTGTATGCTATTCCCAATCAAGAGGCAACTACGATTGTAAATGTTTTCGTAAATAACTGGGTATGTCGCTATGGTGTTCTGATAGTTACATTCCGATCAGGGAAGAAATTTCGAGTCTGACATTCTCAGAGAAATGTGTAAGATATATGGCATAAAGAAAGAGAACGACGCCGCTACACCCACAATCGGACTGAACGGTAGAACGATTTAAATAAACTCTGGAAGAATATTTGTGAAAAGTGGTTGGCGAGCAGCAGAAGGATTGGCACGAACACATTCAGAAATTTCTATTAGCATACTCGGCCGTCCACGATTTAACGTCTAGATCACCCGCCAATATTCCTTTTGGAACTGAGTTAAAATTATTAGTCTAAAACTAACCAGCGATATAATGAAAGCCTGATACGATCGAGCGGCAAATACTGAGGGCTTCCAAGAGGGACAATTAGTACTGCTTTATAATCCACAGCGGCAGAAAGGACTATCTCCCAAATCACAGTGTAGCTGGGATGGTCCCTACAAGGTAATCAAGAGACTGAACGATGTAGTTTATCAAATACAGGAACACAACAGGCCAAGAACTAAAATGAAAGTTGTACACATAGAACGATTAGCAAGTTACGGGAGAGGAAGTAATGAGCCTATTCGGGACGAACAGTCTTAAGTGGGCGGCAGTGTTACGAAAATATGATTGAGAACCTCCGCGTTTATTACTTCGTTAAAATAAATGAACAAAAGCTGCAGGAAGAACTATACATGATGTTTATAAATAGCCAGAATCGACAACAACAAACATTACTAGCAGAGATAAAGTAAATAAAAATAACACAGCAACAACAACAACAAACTAACAGCAAAGAAAAATAAAGAGGTAAAAATTTGCATACTCATGGCTACAAAAGAACTAAAAAGAAATTAAAAGAAAGAAATAGAATCTACCTGAAACATCCAGAGTTTCGAGAGCTTTCGATGCATTATTTACTCAGCCAAAAAAAAAGCACATCGATGCGAACAACAACCAGTTTAAGTTAAGAAAGTTTACAAGGAGTAAACTCGTAAAGTGAATCGTGAAGTAAAAATAAACTAGTTTAGTTGGAGCAGTAAAGAGAGTTAAGTGTGGATAACCTCTGGTTGAAAAGGTTGTGTTTAAACCTAAGTTATAGCTGCGATCGGGTTGGAAGAACTTTAGAAAGAAAGATCTGCCAAGTAATTGTTGTTGTTTACAAATTTGTAAACAGACAGAGTAATTAAGAATAAAAATTGTTATTGCTTGTAAAAAGATTACAAGCAGTGGTACACAAAACTGAAAAGATTTTTTTAAGTAAAACCAAACACGAGATTTATTTTATTTTAACTACAATCTACGAACTCATAAAAACACGTTTTTAAAAAGGTAAAAACGAAACAGTATTTTTAATTAAAAATATTGATGTGAATAATAATTATATTAATATTAATAATTATTAATAAGAATATTAACATCAATATTTTTAATTGAAAATAAAATTAGCTATTATTATGGGGTGATACCGCTGTTGAAAAAACTTTTTATTTTTTCAGATGGTCTTGTCTGGTATTGAAACGTGATCCTTCTGTTTGGTAGGCAGGTATCTTACAAACCATACTACAGCGGCAGTTATTTTACCGAATCTGTTCAAAAAAATTGGTAGCTTAAATGTAAAGTGGAAGTGCACATTCACATGGTTGTCGAATTAAAGAAACGAGAAAACAAAAAAAATATGAACAAAAGACAAAAAAGCTAGATACTTAATTTGTTTACAGAAGTACATATGCATGTATTTTGCTTATAATTTTTTTTTGTAAAAATAAAAATAACGGTATCTTTTACAACAATTTCGATAATTAATTTAAAAAATTTGTTTAACATTTCTAAATAGAATATGTTTTGTTTGTAGTTATGTATTAAATATAGTTTTTAATTGGATACGCACTATTGTTTTATAAATGTGCTGATCCTGATTTTTATAATTTTAAGTCTGGCAGCCCAGATTTGAACTTTAAAAACGGCAGGTGTACAAATGTAAATAAGAGAAGAAACAGTTAACAAACTTTGAAAGTGGAAACTGAAAACATGCATGAGCAAATAATATACATACATACATATGTAGACTCGCAAGTACTTTCTTTAGTGTGCCCTGGTTAAATGTAACATTTTTAATAATTAGGTTAGTTCCTGGTCGCTGCGTATTTTGTGGGACTAAAAAAAGTAGGAAAACTCGTTATAGCAATAAAGAATGTTTCAAGAATTTAAAAAGCCTTACCTTGAAATGAAGCATATATTATAAGGTTTATGAAAAAACTGTTTTCTTACTGTTCCCTTTTTTATTTTTTGAATTCATCTTAGTTTTTTGTCTACTTTTAAGATAGTATAGATAAATAGAAAAATAACACTTTATTTAGATTTCTTTCAGTGAATTTATTTTTCTTTACTTTTATGTTACGCCTAAGGTCAAAAGTGTAGCCTACAAGAATGACCGAAACTAACACAGAAATATTTTTTTTACTAACACATTTACAACTTTTTTATATTTAAACATTTGAAAGAGTGAAACAACAAGAGAAAAAGTGAAACACAAGTGTTGAAGAGTCATACTTTGAGACATTTGACAGCATACATACATAAAAAACAATATTTTTGTGAATGCTAGTAAAATTAAAAAAAAATTATCGAAATAAAAATATTGTATGTATTATGTAAAAAATCTGATAAAAGGACAAGTGATTGTAATCAGGTTAGAGGAAATTGAAGCATATGTAAGTATTCAGAACTTTTAATATTGCTTTTAATATACAACATATGTAAATAAAAATCAATATTTTTACCAGGTCGTGCTAAAACTAGAAATGATGGCTCAATAGATATTCTTGATAAAACACAAGATAGCAATTAGTCTGTCTGTTGCATGACTGGACTGGTCGCGTGCGTGCTGCCCTTGATGACCCTTGCGGATGGAAAGAAAAAGTTGCTTAAGTAATGGTAATAAACATAAATTAATACTATATTGTTTTAATATTTATAGACAAGATAGAAAGAAAAAGTTGCTCAAGTAATGGTAATAAACACAAATTAATACTATATTGTTTTCTTTACAGACAAGATTCCAGTAATGTTTGCAGACGACCTGCTTAAAAGTACTATAGAGAAAGGAGGAGGAAAAGGAACGCACTGGCAAGCTCAAGTTCAACAAGACTCAGAGGTATTCGAACATATACATCTATAAATGATGAAATAATTTGTAACTTATATACTTGCGCATATAATTAGTATCATTAGGACATCTTGTCTATAAATTTCAGATCCTTTTCAACTGTATAGACCGATTTTAGTTCAAAACAAGTGTAAGAGAAGCGGAAGAACCATTTACTGAGTGAAATAAAAAATAATTGAATGATGTTCATTGCATAATTAATTAATTATAAAATATATTTTTAATTTACTAAGTTATTAGTATAAAAAATAATAAATCGTCTTTTATTACAAAAAGTGTAAACCCATTTGCTTTGACTGGCTTATACATCAAATATGATAAGTGAACTTTGACTAACATTTACATCATCTTTGATAAGTAAACAGCAGCAGAGTGAGAAGCTCAGATAGTCGACAGAATTCATAAGTTAGAGAAGGATGGAAAATCACATGTAGACAAATGATTCGGTCATTTTTTTGATTTTATCACAGTGCCAGTCAATTGACCGGTCAAATGACTCTCGCTGATCTTGTAGGGTAGAAATGCGATAAAATACAACTGAACTAGAAAAAGTTTAATGATGTTTTTTTGCCCATAGTTACTTCAGCTTAGTCTGTTTAATGTAGTTCATTCACAATATTTGAATATCTTAAGAATCTTAACTCCCTGGAACCAAAAGATTAAATTCGGTCATTCGAAAAGACCGAAAAATGCAAATGAACCTCAAAGAACGGAAATAGTCAGGAAATCAAAAACGGATTGTGTTCGCTAAAAAAAATACCAAAATAAGGATTTCAACTTCTGGAAAAGAAGTATTTTGACAGATGAGTTCAAATTTAATATAAAATAATCGGATGGACGCGTTAAAATTTGGCGAGAGAACACAAACTTATTTCTCCATAACCTAATTCCCACATTCAAGCATGGCGGAGACTCAGAAATTATTTGGGGTTGCTTTTCAGCATCAGGAGTGTGGAATCAACATATAATTGGACTTCAAGGAACATGTTTAAACTATGACAACGAATATAATAAGAATGAAACCAGATTTCTTTTAGGTTTTTAGAAAATATTCTTTAAAAACGCTGCAAAACAGGAGTTCTAAGAATAGTGTTTTGTTAAAGTTTTTTGATGAACTTAACAATGAAAACATACATATGTGTGTATGTATGTAAATATTTGAAGTTTTGTTTTATTTGATTGAGTATTAAAATTTTTTTAGGAACTTTTCCGTTCAACTTCAAAACATACATACTTTTGGTTTTTTACCCCACTATATGTATATAAATTTTGAAACATTTTTGTTTTTTAAACTGATTTTTTTCTAATAAAATTTTTTATTTAAGCACAATAAAAACATTTTTCTACACAAAGCTCGTGATTCGGGTATTTATTATTCCACAAATAAAATTGTCTTAATTTTTTACGATTTAAAGAATTTTTGCAATAAATATGTATAGCATTAAATAAAATATAAAAAGTTAATATAAACTACAACAGATTTATTTAAAACAAAAAATATATGATTTTATATTAAATTAATAAAAATATATATATATATATATATATATATATATATATATATATATATATATATGTATATATATATATATACATATATATATATATATATATATATATATACATATATATATATATATATATATATATATATATATATATATATATATATATATATGTATATATATATATATACATATATATATACATATATATATATACATATATATATATATATATATATATATATATATGTATATATATATATATACATATATATATATATATATATATACATTAGCTAATGATTGCTTTACTTAATTTTAAGTTTTCATGCTGGCAGTACCATTTTTTGTGTCAGCGATACAAAAAAACGAATGCCACACATACGAGTGGTCGAACCAAAAAAAAATTTATATTTATATAAAAATTTATATATATATATATGTATATATATGTATATATATATATATATATATATATATATATATATATATATATATATATATTTTTATTAATTTAATATAAAATCATATATTTTTTTTGTTTTAAATAAATCTGTTGTAGTTTATATTTTATTTAATGCTATACATATTTATTGCAAAAATTCTTTAAATCGTAAAAAATTAAGACAATTTTATATTTATTTATATATATATTTATATATATATATATATATATATATATATATATATATATATATATATATATATATATATATATATATATTTATTTATATATATTTATATATATATATATATATATATATATATATATATATATATATATATATAAAAATTTTTTTTGGTTCGACCACTCGTATGTGTGGCATTCGTTTTTTTGTATCGCTGACACAAAAAATGGTACTGCCAGCATGAAAACTTAAAATTAAGTAAAGCAATCATTAGCTAATGTAGGGTTTTTGCATACGTTTTTTAACAAATGTTTGTTAAGCTTAAAGTGTGTGGTAACTAAAGCCAGATTCACCCATTGTTCCGGAACAATAATTTTATCCGCAACCATTTTTTTATATGTAGTTTGATGTTTCTCTTTTTGAGAGAGAGAGAGCGAAAGAGAGTTAATTTGTTTCGGAACAATAATTTTGTTCCGAAACCATTTTTTTTATATGTAGTTTGATGTTTCTCTTTTTGAGAGAGAGAGCGAAAGAGAGTTAACTTGCTTCGGAACAATTTCAGCTTGAATTGGTTTAATTTTTGTTCCGAAGCAATTGAACTGTGCTGCCAGCTACTTTAATTTTTTAAGCAAAGTTGAACTGAGCTGCCACATCATATTATATGTACATATGTATGTATAATACAATACATATCGCTTGTTTTGTATTGTTTGTTTTAAAAAGTAACTGTTGATTAAATTATTATATTAAAAATAAAATTAAATAAATATTACCATGGAGTTAAATGAACCATCTTATTTCAGAAATACAAAGACGGGCATGGAATGTTTGTAAGATATGAGTAATAAAAGTTACAAAAATAATCATATGAAGCAAGGTGTGTAGTTAACAATAGCAACCTCTGTTGGAATGGGAAGTAAGTTAAATTTTGTAGATGATTATCAAAAGCATTCAACAAGTTGTGCTTAATTAATTGCAGGAAGCGAATGCCAAGCACTTTGGAAGAGTTGCGTAGAAGGTATAAAAAAGCTAAAAGCAATTAATTTACAATTTGTTTATTACAAAATATGTAAGTAATATAGTGTGACACAAAGAAAACAAGCAAATTGCAACCTTCTGCTACTGAGCTGCGCATATGTAAAACTAACACGCCCCGTTTAAAAAAATATTTCACATGTACCCTTGTTTTTCCAGAACTATTGTTCGAAGTGGGTGAATCGTTTCAAAACAAACTTTCAAAAAAATAAAAATGTTCTGGAACAAAATGCTTGTTGAGTGAATCCAGCTTAATGCGCACTACAAGTCTACTTTTAGATTTTTTATTTTATTTATATATATATATATATATATATATATATATATATATATATATATATATATATATATATATATATTTTGTTTTTGATATGGCCGTAAATTATTAAATGCAACTTAAAAATTTTAAGCAAATTAAAATTTATACGCCACCATATTATAAACCACAGAATAACCAGAAGCGAAGCGGAGAAAATTGGAACTAAAGGCCCAATAGTTTCGTTAGTGAAGGACAATAAATTTGTTAAGAAACTATATTTGTCCCTCTCGCACGAAACTATTAATTTTGACATTTGTATTTATTTTTATTATTCATATGAAAGTGTTGGTAAGTTTGGCGATATTTTTGAGTTTTGCAGGAAAATAATCTTAATATTTTTCTGTTTAGTCAAGTGGACAGTTTGGAGCTATGTATAAGAAATCTAGACTTAAACGAAACAGAGAGCTTAATATTGCAGAATATCTTAACCCCCCTGATATTTTCGTTGTCTGTAAGACCGAAACATCGCTTTTATGTTGATTATATTAAAACAGGAGGGGAAAACACTCATATTCTCAGTACTTGCGCGATTGCTTAGTATACTGCAGTTACTTTGATTACTTCACTTTAGTGTGCTGAATGTTGAAATTTTAAAATATCTTGAAAATTTTACCCACTAGAAACAAAAGTTTAACATCGGTCTGAGAGACCGAAAAATGGAAATGTGTCTCAAAAATCGAAAATAGTCAGAAGGATTAAAAAAGGCTAAAATGCATTGGGCGAAAGTCTTTATTTTGTTTATTTGTTTCAAAAATCCAAATACATAAAAGCAGTTTCGTATATAAACTGGCGAATAAATCAAAACTTACAAAGAGCTTCTAATCAAATATCACAAATGGATACTACGACGACTTATCAACAGATGAAACAGGAAATCAAAGAGAATATGAATTGGAAATATCCATGAGTGACAAAAAACAACCCAAGTGACGTGGAAAAATGAATAGGTCATAAAACTTATAAAATCTCTTCATCGGATGCAATACAATTAATTATATAATTATAATTATTATAATGAAAGTGTTAGTGATAATGTACATAAAGTGTAGAAACAGATATTGATGCCAATGACGCCGATAAATTAGTAGCAACAAAAGAAATACCTAACTGAAGAAATCAAGAGAATGCTGACAATATTTCCCCTAATAGTGATCATTCAAATATGTCTGAAGCATCCTATTATACTACTATACGTCGTCTTACACGGACACAATTGGCTCTAATGGAAAAATCTGCTGCTTTATACCAAACACCAACTCAAGATGCAATGACAAAAGGAGTTACAAGAACCAAGCAAACGCACCACCACCACCAAGCAAGATAAGGTATACATAAGTGCAAGTAAATATAAAAATAATGTTCCTTTATTCTAGGATGAATTCGAAGATGATGTTGCTAACTTTGTAAGTTCCGCAGATAGCGAAAAACCTCACAGACTTAATGGGTCAAAGAAAAAAAGCTCGCCATTAGCTCCTAAATCATAAGATAGAAAGTATTCAAAAAGTTATACTTTAAGACAAAAAATTATGGTGTTATATCTAATTTTTTAGTTATAAAACACAATATTTTTATATGACACTTTTATTATATTGCCTTTATTGATTGATTATTCTAAACATTTTTATTTTATTGAAGCGCCTGTAGTCTAAGAAGCGTGGACGCTTAACAAAAAAATAAAACTTGTGCTAATGTTTACTGTTTTTCATATTGTTTGACAACAGAATCATATATATTTTCATTAAAATTTGTACATCTTTCCAAGATTTAAAATAAAAAAATTCTTAATGATACAAATTATCATTTTGAAATATTTGTTTCTTTATTTACATATTAAATCTGTATTATATGTGTATGTATAGGCTTAATATAATACAGATGATAATAGACACCGAAACTTTAGCTGTTAACGCTTATCACACATGTAAAATTCCACAGTACAAATGAAAGCTGTCATGCCCACTTTTCGAAATTATAGATTGATGAAGTACTCCATGTAAGAAGTTGCTTGAACCAAATTAAGAAATCTGCAATCTCTGACCGTATGGGAGATGTCACTCACAATAATACAATTCCGCCCACATTGTAATTAATTTGTATTGACGGTCTAGTCACTTAGACCAATTTCAGAAACTACCACTATTAATGTTCGCAATATATATCCGTTCCACTTATCATTAACCACTTTTTGGCTAATGATTTGTTTTAACTTCGAAGTCATTTATGTCCAATTTAAAAACTTAAGCTTTAAACGTACTCAAGATATACAAAAATGAAAATTTACTTTTTATGGTGCCATGTCCACTTGTCCAATCCCTTTAGAATATGTGCATTAAATCAACGTGCCAAATCCAATTAGAATATCATTAAAAAGAGCAAAGATTAAAGAACGACCTTTGCATAAAGAAAGCTTATAAACAAATTGCGGTTTTATTTCTTTCTTTTTTCAATATAATAAACAAAATTACAAATAAAACAATAAAATTAAAAACGAATAACTAAAATTAGGGACTAATTAAAAAGAATAATCATAATTTATTGAAAACATATTTTTTTGTTTAAATAAATTGCTCTTATCTTTGACTGTATGTCTTATACACCCTTTAGTTTGTTGTTGCCGCGTTGCTTGTATTTGTTGTTGTTGTGCTTCTTACAGGTTTTTATGATGATTATAAGTTGTTTCTAAATTAAGGGCAACGTATTATCATTGTTGTTCATTTCATAAAGTAAATCACTTTTTTTGAATAAGCTAACAAATTTTTGGTTCACTTATTATGCGCCACAACTGCTGTTTCAGCCTAAAATAAAGAAATAACATTTAAATATTTAAAAAAATTCTAGAAACATTTAAAACCAATTTTTTCTATTTCTACACTTACACTGGCAGTTAAATTCATAAAATTATAATATTTCTCCAACACAATAATGATTTCTGTGAAATCATTTCCAATTAAATGAGAACGTACTACAGCTTCGTATTGTTCATTATCGGTTATGAGGTGGCCAACCGAAATAGCTGTATAGTTGCCATTCAAAAAAATTTTCATATGATGACCTGCTTTCTGCATTTTTAAAAACAGTGTAAAATTTTTACAATTATTTACAGTTTCATCCACTTCCTCCTGTTTCTTTTTATTTTGATTATTTAAGACGTACTAGCGACAGCAGTTTTTAATTAGTGTGCCATAGGACGAATGATTGGCAACCCAAAAGGTTGTTAATGTTATGAAATTTCTCAACTTTTAATATAAAAAATTTTAACAGTTACGACATGTAGAGGAAAATAATAGTTACCTGTGTGCAAGGAAACGATCGTTCTATTTGCCATAGAACAATTAATTGTTTACATTTTTCATTACAATGTTTCATCCAGGGTTCACTGCCATTCGGTTGCTTTATTTAATAAGCTTCTTTCCAATATTTGTTATTTTGGAAGATTTCGCGTTTAAATATTAAAGCTATGGCATGTAGCAAAAGCTGTCCATTATAATGATCGAAGAATAGTTCCACTGATTCCTATTGGGTACAGAATTTTTCAGGCAACTGCGTAAATTTGTAGTAGTCAAGATTGAAAAGCAAATTTGCTGTTTATATCAGACCCTGAACTTGACGTTCCAAGCATATGGCTAACATTAACCAAAAGTCCCAGTCTTTTTTCGTATTAGGCATTTGTTCATTCTTATTCAATACAAACCAAACTACATTGTACCAAAAAAGAAAATTTATTTTATATGGTCGCATGTTCAATTCCCAATCCCGATCACACTTGCTGTAGAATTTAGAATCAGGGCTGCCAGATGAAATTTGCAGAAAATCGTCATTTTTCCAATAAATTTTAAAATATCGTCATTTCAGTTTCGACAAATCGTCAAAGAAATCGTTTTTATTTATAGTACATATAATAAATTACAAATTTTTAATGTGTGCTTGAAGCTACATATGTACAAAAGAATACCTCATTTGCCAAATCGATTAACTCCACTTTTGTTATTATGTTATTAAATAGTAATGTGAAATACTATATGTAGTTTAATATGCATTTCTTACACAATTTGGTGCTTATTTTGTTAAAAATTCGTATATTCTTCTTAGATAATTCTCTAAGTTTTTGTTGAGGTTATTTGGTAACCATATAGAAAGCTTCTATATTCTTTTCGCATTTTTTCTTGCTACACTAGTCCCCAGCAAAATTTTTACCAGATAAGCTAACTATCAGAATCTAAATTGAAAGAACTCAGATTTTAATATTTATTATTCGCCATCTCTGCACGTTCTCCAAGTTCCAACAGTTATTACACATGTGCTCCATACTTTCTAATTTTTTATGCTGCATAATAAACGGTACCTAAATTATGAACAAGACCTAAATAAGCTTTCTAGGTTTCTTATTCGAAATATTGTTCCACAATTTTCGTAAAGCCTTTAAAATTTCTAAGGTCACCGTGCTAGTTAATTCACTTTTTTTGCATTTGGCGTTAGCAAAATTTTGCACAAAAACCTGTTAAATTTTCTTATTTAATAACATTTTCACAGAAGACTTAGCCAATGCATTTATGTATGCTAATTCAAGAATACTTGGTTCTTCCACAAGTAAAACCTGATGCAATTTTAAAATCAGTAAATATTAGTTTCATGAGCTTGATGGCACATTTTGCAGAAACGTAATAGTCTCTGCTTCAGCATTACCAATTCTTTTTGTTCAGCTCGCTATCTTCTTGGGTGTTTCAAAGAAAAAAAAAAAATTATACAAAGTTTTGTGCGATGCACAAAATTTTAAGACAAAAATCAGTACAAAAAAGTATAAACGTGAAAAAATCAATATATTAAACAAAAATTAGTACATGTACTGATACTATATGGAACTAATTCGAAGACTGTGTAGATACGTTTTTAACGATTATAATATATAAAATATTGTTTATCTTTCTTCGTTTTATTAAATTAATATCGTTACGGTTTAACCTTTTAAAACGTTGAGTTCGTTTAAATTGCGTTAAAATTTAATAAACACCACTTTGTTGTTGTTTACAGTTTTTTTATTTACTACACTATAACTTTTACAGTTTATTTTAATACAACAGCTTAATATTCGTTTATACAACACTTTTATTTCCGCTTAAAACCGACTATATTTTTTGACAGCATAACGATAACTAACTGACGTATAGGTAAATACGTTTAGAAGTTTTGGAAGTTCCGGAACAGTTTAAAAAGTTCCGGAAATGTCTCATATTCTCTATTTCATATTCCTTAATTCTCTATTCTCTATTTAATATTCGTTAATTCAAACATGATCAAATTGATGGTGCTGCCAAAGTACGGCATTAGCAGGTGATATATAACTACCCAATATACCAAAATTTAGGCATTTTTATTTTCGTAACAATATTATAATTTTTATTGTTATGTTTTTATTGTTTTCGTAAATAAATTTTTTGCTGGCTTTTTTAATGCTTTGCTTAAACTTCTTTATGCGTTTTTTCAAATTCAGGAACGAATCAGTAGTTTTTATATGGAGGAAGTGTTATCGTTATGTAGATTTTCGTGGGCCGAATTAATCGCATAAAGCGAGGTCTGAGTTGTATATGATTCTCTAAAAAAATACAACCGACTTCAGCCAAACTCAATACTTAGCGAATACAAATAATAAATTCAAATTTTTGCGATAGCGATTACTTACAACAAACGTTAAAGTTCTAAAAAATGGCATGTGGCAATTACTTGCTGTAGCACGATGCTTTGTTCCATTAATTATACCGTTGCGACCTTTATCGTTTTTGAAAATGATCCTAGGTCCAATGATATAATTATATTATTACATATTATCTCAAACGCTCAAACAACTCTCCTTCTGCGTTTCCTTGTCAAAGTACATGTTGTTTATTCGTCGCTCTTTGATTAGTTATGGAACTTCTTTTACCACTTGCTGGTCTATGTTGATGTTTGGTATGCCACAATTTAATCACCTACAAAATAATCTTTTAGCTGGACTTGAACTAATCATGTTTGGTGTGTTTCTCCATATTAATAAAAGTCTCTATGTAATTCTACGTTTTTTATTAGATGTTTCGCTATCTTCACTGCCGATTCGACTTTTCGATTTGCTTGATGATCGTACGGGCTTGATGTTTCATGCTGGAACTCCCATTCGGCTGCAAATTTGCGAATTCAGCATTTACAAAATTTTTCCGTTGTCTGTGATTAATTTAACAGGAATACCATATATTATATATAAATAAATATATATATATATATATATATATATATATATATATATATATATATATATATATTGTTACGAAAATTAGGTTGGGCACCCCTGGGTTTATTACATCGCTAAAATAAATAAACAAAAGCTGCAAGAACAACTATACGTACTGTTTATAATTCCACTTCTGACACCAACTCTTACGTTTTGACCTTTTTAAAAACGTGTATATATGAGTTCGTAGATCGCAGTTAAAATAAAATAAATCTTATGTTTGCTTTTGATTAAAATTCTTTATTAACACAGTTTTGTTTTCCACTGTTTGTAACCTTTTTACAAACAATAACAATGTCTAGTCTTAATTACACTTTCTGCTTACCACTTTGTAAACAACAACAATTACTCGACAGATCTTTCTTCTTAAAGATCTTCCAACTCTATCGTAGTTATAGCTCATGTTCGATTACAACTCAAATTCTTCTTCAACTAGAGTTTAACCCCACTAAACCAATTCGACACGTTCGCTGCGTTCATTTTTCTTCAAACTGGTCGCTGTCCGCATCGATCTGCTTTTTATATGGCTGAGTAAACAACACTTCGAAAGCTTTCGAACCTCTCGATATTTCAGGTAGATCCTCAAACTTGATTTTCGTAACACTGCCGACCACTTAGGCTTGTTCGTCCCGAATAGGCTCACTATTCCTTTTTCCATAATTCGCCAATCCCTCTATATGCACCACTTTCATTTTTATTCGTGGCTTATTATGCTTCTGTATTCTATAAACAACATCGTTTAATCTTCTGATGATTTTGTTTGGTCAATCCCAATTGCCATGGGTTGTAAAGTAGAACAAATTCACCCTCGTGGTAGCCCTCAGTATTTGCTGCTCTGTCATACCTCGCCTTCATCCTGTCATTAACCATTTTTAAGCGAATGCGCACAAATTCATGTATTTCATTTAGACTTTCTTGTTTTTCACCATATCTGGCCTCTTTTTCTGCAGAGGGTTTAACACCAAACTTTACATCTCTGGGCAATTTTAGCTCAGACCCGAAGACGACCTTGGCAGATGTTCTTGATGTTGAATCGTGACTGCTGATCGGTACGCCAATAGAAATTTCGGAATATGCTCTTCCCAATCCTTCTGTTGTTCACTCAACACTTTTCGCAGGTACTCCTCAAGAGTTCGATTAAATCGTTCTACAATTCCATCGGATTGTGGATGTAGCGGCGTCGTTCTAGACTTTCTGATTCTATATACTTCGCACATCTCTTTGACAATGGCCGAATCGAAATTTCTTCCTTGATCAGAATGTAAGTCCTTTGGTACCCCATAGCGGCATATCCATTCATTTACAAGAATGTTCACAATTGTAGATGCCTTCTGGTTGGGTGTGGTGGACACCTCCAACTATTTGCTGAAATAGTCAATAACGACGAGTACGTATCGATTTCCTGCACTACTGACGGGAAAAGAGCCTGCTACGTCCATTGCTATTCATTTAAATGGCGCTCCTGAGTTGTATTGTTGTAACTTACTATGGCTTCTTTTTGCTGGACCTTTAACTCCGATACATTGCGTACAGTTCACTATGCAATCGGTCACAGCCTGTTGACATCCAACCCAATAAAAATGCAGTTTTAGTTTTGCCAGAGTCTTTGTCACTCCGAGATGACCTCCACTAGGACCATTATGGAATTCCTTTAAATCTTCCGCCACCTTGAAAGCAGGTATTACTATTAGGTTTGAAGCCGTCTAGCCATCTGTACTTCTCCAGCTGCGGTATAAGCATCCATCGATCAACTTTAAGCTGTCCCATTGAGCCCAATAAGCTTTCGCGAGAGGGCATTCTGCTGATATCTCGTCACTCATAGGCCGGCTGTCCTCTCTCTTAGCAGCAATAATTTTTGCTAGTATTGGATCATTTTTCTGTGCTTCTGACCAATTCTCATTGACATTTATATGTGTTGGTCTGATATCGATAATGGACTCTTTATTTTCAGCTCTAGCGCAATGTTTGCACTCCAAATTACATGGTTGCCTCGACAGAGCATCCTCAGTACTGTGCTTGATGTAGTTTCACTCAGGCTTTGAGAGTGTGCGACTGTAGTAGCCTAAAACTTTTCAGTTCCATTAACTACTTGTAAGAGCACACCGCCTATACCATGTCCGCTGGCCTTTCTGCCTAATATAAATTTTTTGCCTAGAACTGGATACGCTAGCACTGGTGCTGCACACAACAGGGTTTTTAAAGTTTGGAACGCCTTCTCTTGTAACTCTCCCCATTGGTACGGCGTAGCCTTCTTTGTGAGCTCATGCAAACTTGCTGCCTCGCTTGCAAAATTAGGCACAAAACGCGTATAGTATGTGCAGAGTCCCAAAAAGTGAAGATTTCGGGGACGAGGCCAGTCCTTTACTGCTCGTATTTTATCTTCATCCGTAGAAATGTCATCTGCTGTAACACGGTGCCCCAAATATTTCATCTGTTTTTGGAACAATGCACATTTGTGCTTAGTTTTAGTCCAGCCGTTGAGATGCGCTTTAGGACTTCCGATAAATTCCTAAGGGGTTTGTCGAACGTCTTACACATCATTATGATGTCATCGAGGTATACCAAGCACGTTCTCCAATGTAATCCCTTTAATACTCGTTCCATAAGACGCTCAAATAAGAGCCGTTCCGAACGGCATTACTTTAAATTGCCATAACCCACTGTTCCCGGTAATCGACTTCCCATCTACAGTGTTTTCACCTGCACAATTCCATCCAGATTGGCGGCCGGATCCTCTTTTTACGTCTTTATCATTGCCGCCTTTAAATTTCCTGAATTCAATTTCAAGAAATATTTCATCTTATTTTTGATATAGACAGACCTCAAGCATTTCCATTCATACGATCTCGAACGGCAATTTAGGTATTTCGGTAAGCATCAGCAGAGTGAGTTTTTTCAGTGTCAGAAAAAATTCATCACGTGTGACAATTTCAAAAATGTTCAGTAAGGTTTGCCATTTCACCATAAATACTATAGACTAATAAACGAACATCGCTTGCAAATCAATGCATTTTGCCTTCAAAATTCGTGCTGTATTGGAAACGTTCAAATTATCTTTAGCGACGAAGCTCATTTCTGGCTTAATGGGTAAGTCAATTTCTGAATTTGAAAGAACCGCCAGTGGAACTTCAACACATGCCAATGTACCTTAAAAGATGTACTGTTTGGTACGGTTTGTCAACCGGATGAAAATTGCAACTTGCGAGTTAATGGAGTATGGTATTGTGTGATGATTAGCAACTTTTTTTACCTAAAAGGGACTTAGTTGAGATATAGTTTCAACAAAACGATGCCAGATGCCACACTTTACGCAATACCATAAAGCTTTCGAGAGGCGAGTTGTTATACAAGGCAAAGTCAGCGACAATTCCAACCCTAAAAGACATTACAGCTGCCATTAGTTCCAACACTTCGGCTGGTATGAAATGATGGAAAAATATACATACAAAGATTGGAATTTTGTGAGTAATATTTTCATATGTGTAATTTTAATGCCGATTGTGTGCAAGCCGTAAAGCTGTTGGTGGCAACGATGCTTTAATATCATACTGTTGATTATTCATTTATGTTCCATGCCATTACATAGGTCTAATTGTTGCAGTTAATTTCTATTTCAATTGTAAGTCTGCGCCTGGTGCTCTTGATTAATCATTCTTTATGGCATATTTGCTATAAACTTGCCCAAATACGTACCCATTCCTATAGAACGTAATGTATCATTCTTATTTATTGGTTTTTGCATATTAACAATTTATCTTGTATAGATCTGGTGTCATTCCCTTGTTTGTTAGAATATGGAAACTCTTCAGATTTTCATTTCTTAAACGTTCAAGTAGTTGTCGCACGTTTTTGTTGTGATCTGATATTGCTTCTTCGATACATGTTACACCATTTAACCCATAGATTACTTAGTAATTTTTACTTTCCGAATTTAGTACAAAATGTTGTCTTTTACTGCTCTTTTCATCTAGTTCCAACTGCCAGAACCCATTTTAGCATCGAGGGTACTAAACACTTTTGCTCATAAAAGCTCTGTTAGTATTTCTTGAGTTGTCTGTAGTTGGTATGTTACGTCTCTCAAAGCTTTATTTAATTCTCTTGGGTCAATATAAATTCGATTTATTCGAATTATTTTCTTAACCAGCACAATATTACTAGCCCAGCGAATATGTTCTGGCTCTCTTTCTATCACCCCTATTTTTTTCATCTCCTCTAAAGTTGTTGTTAGCTGTTTCCGTAGCGCTAGTGGAATTCTTCGATATGATTCATATTTCGGTGTTACGTGTTCGTCGACCTTATTATCCTATAACTTTCTTCTGTTGTTGCATTGTGTGTGACTTCTTTACATATTTCAATAAGCTTCAATTTTTAGCATGCTTCAGCCGATAAAAGGGAACAGTTGTCCATTTTTATGACATAAAACAAAAATTCACATTCGATTTCTTTATTTGTTACTATCAACTTAGTCAACCCTACTGTTGAAATGAATACTGTTAATTCGATATTAAAAATTTTTTGAAGAGACCTTTTGGATAGTCTCCGTTCAATACATTCAGCACATACTCACATTCATCCAAATGTTCCGTCGTTGTTGAAATTTGCTTCGCAGTTCTTCGCATGTTAATTTTGTTTGGACCATCTACCATACATAATCTGGCATAATGACCATTTCTGTTGCATTTCCGACAGTATACCCTTCTGGCTAGACAGTTTTCTATATTCTCGTGAAAATTATTTCCATAAAATTAACATTTATATTCTGGTCTGTTGCAGTTGTTCTGTTGTTGAGATTGTTGTAAATTTCAGGTTTTCTGTAATTTATTAATTTTTATGGTGTTATTTTCTAGGCCTTTAAGTTGATCTGCAAATTTAAGTTTAATTTCTCACAGATGTTATGATATTTTATAGAACAAATTATTTTGTAATTCGCCATACTGTGCATTTCTAATCATACTTCGCAGCCTATTAAAATACTCATCATACGATTCATCATCTGCTTGTTTTGCCATATTGAAACATATCTTTTATTTACGGATGGTGCTAAATTTCTTTTCATGGTTCTTAATAAATCTGCTGCTGTTATCTTCTCTTCCTCTCTAATCGCCATATTTTCATATCGTTTGAAAACATAATTTCCAATCGCAGTGAGCAAAATTGCGTTGTAAGGGCTGTTGCTTTCAAATAGAGCTTCCATTGATTTTAAAATATTTTAAATTTTCAGTAATATCTACAATTTGTTCTCTTAGTTGTAGTACTTCTGCCATTTCATTATATCGCATATTCCAGAACTATACAAAATGACTTTAAATAATTTAAATTTAACTTTTCTTTATATGTAATTTAACTTTTCTTTATATGTACTTATCTCAGTTTTGTCAACTTTCCTTTAAACGAACCCAATTCTGTTCACACATGACACCATATTTTATTGGAATTAGTATTCAATTAAAAGCTGTTTATTTATTTCAAATATAAAATGATATTTTTTTAATATAAAACCTCGAGTTGCTCTCGAATAATCTTTGTCTCTTCAATTTTTTTTTTTGTTGATCTCGTTCTGTCAGATAGATAATAAAAGTTCAAGAATATAATGTGATATAATACGAAGGCATCACTCTATGAAGTAATTTTTTATCGTGATAATAGGATAACATGTGGGAAGTTTGGTCATATTTATAGTTCACAAAATATAATAATTAATAATAATCATGCGATTATTACCCAGTTATAAATTTTGTTAATAATAAAAAAAGTTTCAAAATGCCAGTTACTTATCAATTGTATGATTTTTTTACTAAAAAGCTTTAGAACTTCGCCAATTTCCAATAGTTTTTTAAAACCTAAAACTCATTTTATTCATAACTTGACATAAATCCTCAATTAATTCATAAATAGTACGGTTAAAGCGCAAAGGAATTTACAAAGTTCAAAAATTTTATAAAACATGTGTTTGCATGAAAAAATCAGAAAGTTTCTTCAAGTTTATTTAAGTAAAGTATATACATGCACATATGCTTAATAAGTCTGTTCCTCTTCTTTAAACCCGCAAAGATCTTAAAATCGGTTAACATTTATCTAACTAATAGGTGCATTAAGGTACGAAAATCCGGTATTTTACCTATAACTCTAAATTTTTGGGCTGTTTAAAAAATTAAAATTCTCAAGTTTTTTTTGTCACAATGTGTAATTATTTCACAATCTGTAATTGTGTATAATACTTGAGTACCCAGCCACCCTCCTAATAAAACAACGTTTAACAAATATTTAAAAATTGTAAATGAAATATTTTTTTAGAAATCTAATATACTTGTATGTGCGCCTTACAATTCATAAATTATTGTTTTATTTCACTTCTTTTCCTGGAAATATTAGACAGGAAAAGGTATTGCGAATGTAAAAATAATTAAATTGATAAATAGAAATATATTTATAGATTAATATATGATCGACATATGTTATAACACATACCTTTACATTGTTTTATGATAGATTTTCCCAAATCCAACCAGTGCTATAAAATAAAACAAACAAATAAAATATGATTTTATGAGTATATGGAGCAAACTTAGAAAAAAAATTCCATATATCGCAGACTAAATCATGAACAGTCCCAACTCAAAATTTTTAAATGTTCAGGAGAGACAGAAAACTGTTTTTAATAGTATGGTTGTAATTATATAATCAAATTGAGTTCCATATTGAAGTACTCCGCCTTAGAAGGCAGTTTCTTTAATTTATTCTAATTTTGTGCAATCATTAATTTTATAATTTTGAGTTATGACTGTTAAGTTGAATTTTTTCCATTGAGTGGTGGATATTATATCAAATTGTGCCTCTTTAACTGGAATTATATTTTGATTAACTTAACACGTTTTTCATTAATAGTGTCACAACAATAATACTATTTATGTGGAAGAAAACTACTGATTACTAATAATTTGACTTCTCACAAGTTAAAATAGTACTCTTTATTTGATAATGTACAAGCGACACAAGCAACATAAAAACAGACACAACAATATTTCTCATGTAACGGAGATAGTGATGCAAACGAAAATTTCGTAGTCGATAAAGATTTGACCTGTTAATTGATTTATGAAAAACAAACGACTTTTATAAATTTTGAGTTATGAATCTTCATGATTTAGTGTGCGATATGTAAAACAAGTACATATTTTAAATTCAGTGCTATGTACACATGTTTTTGTTTCATGTTTATTTAAATTTTTTATTTAATATGAGTACCATGTTATTCGACGAAAGAAAAAACCTGACAAGTGATAACATTTTTCTGATAGATACTTAAAAAACAAGGATCTGTTTTTAGAATTTGCGAAACATCTTCAAAATCTCGAGTTACGGGTAAAAAAAACTGTTTTTCAGACCTTCATGCACTTATAATCTAATAACTAATTATTGACCGATTTTAAGTCTCTTTTCGGATTTTATATACTATAGATTCGTACTGCTTATGATTTAATTAAACACTATTTTAAGTTATGAATAAAATGTGTAGTAGGTTTTAGAAATCCGTTGGAAATTGGCAGATTTATTAAGCTTTTCAGTAATGCAAGTCACTAAAAATCATGCAATTGTTAGCAAACTGGTGTTTTTTTAGTACTTTAAAACTATATTTTTCAAAATGTTTTTAATTTTGTAATAATCGCATGATTTTTTTATGAGAAACCTAAAATCCGTTAATGATTAACTAGGTTACTAGCTTATAAGTGAAGGTTCGAAAAACCAGTTCTTTACCCAAGGTTTGGTGGTGTTTCGGAAATTCTAAACACAGATCCTTGTTCTACTCGATAGCGCCTATCAGAAAAGTAGTATCATTTCTTAGGTATCTTAACTTTGTTCTTTTTTGTCGCACCGTGTAATATGACATTTTTAATGCTAGAACAGCATTCAATTTTATTCAGAAATCCGTATAAATAGGTAATCAAAGGCGTCTGCAATCAATTATCGGGATTATCAAGGTCTTACTATTGTACATTACTAATTTACTTATGAAGGTACATAAATGTTTGTAAATACAGCAATATTTTTCAAAGATTTACATATATAACAGTATTCAAAAACAATGGATATAAAAAACCGGTTTTCGAATAGTTGCGAAAAAATGATTTACCGGTTTTTTATTGAAAAATATATGTGAACCTTTTTCAATAGTTATCCCTGTTTTTTGCAAATAATTGATTACTCGTTTGAGAATTATTCTAATGTACAACACCAAAATATCAACGTATCAAATAAAGATACAGCGTTGTCCACAGATATAAAATATTTTTCAATTAAAATTGGTAAAATACGATATTTATCGTATTTTTCGCATTAAATTTAGAATTGTCTGCCAATATTAATAATTCCTTAAAAACTAAATAAAATGCTCTTTATTTAAAATTAAATAACATAACAAGTGCATTTGTGGTGTTAGAAAAAGATATCAAATAGATTTTACTAGGACTTGGTTGTTTGTGTCATGTTTTTACAATAAATATCTATAAGGTTGTTAAATTAAGATTCTGCAAACAGACTAATTGCAAATATTTATGAATTTAGCTTTGCAAAGAAATGCATACTTTAATGTATTTAATTTTTGCTTAATATACAAAAAAGTGCTTTGAGATGAAGGTTAATAAATTCCAAAAGTATTCAACTTAGGTTTTGATATTTCATCTAATGATTTTCCTTATGTAGCCAAGGTGTTTTCAATTAAAAATATTGATATGAATATTATTGATGAGTATTAATCAGAAATTTTACCCAATCAATTAGAAAAAACTAGAAGTTTAATAATTTTGAGAAAATATGCGATTTTATACCACATTCAAACTTTTTTACTGATTTATTTTTTAGATTAAAAGTTTTTCAATTAAAGAAAAGATAAAAATAAAAATAAACGAAAAATTATACACAAAGGTCAAAAAACCTAGAAACATATTAAACTTGCTTAAAGAAGTACATATGCATGTACATACATTGTTTATAAAAATTTCTTTAGTAAACAAAAATTACAGTATTTTTACAACCATTGGAATTATTAATTAAACCATTTTTTATTTAAACAGTTCTAATTATAATAAGTTTGTTTGTCGTTACATATTTAATTTAGTTTCTAATTAAATACAAACTATTACTTTAAAAATGTACTGATTGTGTCCTGTAATGTATTGATTTCTTTAATTTTAAAGCTGGCAATCCAAGTTTGAATTTTGAAGATGGCGGCTGTAAAATTTAAGCAAAAGAGGAAAAAGTAAACAAACTTTGACAGATCAAAAGCGTAAACAAGCAATGAGCAAAAAATATACAAATTGTTACGTTTTAACCTATTTAAAACGTTTGAGTTTAAATTGCGTTATAACTAATTGCCTACAGATTGGAAGGTTTCGGAAATATAGACCAACTTCTATTTTTATATCCGTTAATTTAAATCTGACGTAAAGATTGTCGATTTGGCAGTGCTGCCAAATAGGTAAATAAGTACAGCATTGACAGGGTGACACATAACTACCAAATACACAAAATTTAGGCGCAATTAATTAAAAAATCTGAATTTTGTAAATCAATATTTACTGCCAATTAAACTTAATTTAATATGGAATTTAAATAAATTGTTTTCATTATTGGAGTATCAACAATCTCCATATATGTACTAGAATTTTTTTCAACTAATTTCATTTCGTGTTCTCTCGGGATTTGTATGCGGGAATTTTACATTTACAACAAAAATTTAGAAGCTGAACATATTTAAATATGATTGTAAAACAGTTTGTGTGATAATATGACGTAAACGTGGAGCAGATGAAATAAAATCTCAAATAAAAACAAGCTTAAGAGTACAATTGAATCTTTGGGAAACTTAAAACTTAATTAAATGTGTTTTCTGCTTAAATCATGCCACACATTTGGCAGTGATATATGCAAAAGATATATAAAAAAAATACTGTTACAGAAAATTTTTCAGATTTTTTGGCAAAAATTTTGATATTTTTTAATATTTTTGAGAGGGAATAACAAACAACAATAATGCCAAAAAAGTTTAAGATGTACCACGGAAAATTAAAAAATTATGAAAGCCCAACAACAATGTATGTCTTTTTAAAACAAGAATATAAATGTGTTTTGTTTTAGATATTGTTACGAAAATAATATTGGGAACCTCTGCGTTTATTACTTCGCTAAAATAAATAAACAAAAGCTGCAAGAACAACTATACACGATGTTTACAAATAGCTAGAATCGACAACAACAAGTATTATTAGCAGAGATAAAGTAAATATAAATAACACAGCAACAGCAACAACAAACTAACAGCAAAGAAAACAAGTAACAGACAATAAACAAGCAACAACAAATACTAAAAGCTGAAAAGAACTAAAAAGAAATTAAAAGAAAGAAATAGAATCTACCTAAAATATCAAGAGGTTCGAGAGCTTTCGATGTATTGTTTACTCAGCCATATAAAAAGCACATCGATGCGAACAGCGAGCGCAGTTTAAGTAAAGTAAACTCAGCAAGTGCAGTTTGTGTGAAGAGAGTTTATAAGGAGTAAACTCGTGAAGTGAATCGTGAAGTAGTTTAGTTGGAGCTAACTCAGTAGAGAGAGTTGAGTGTGAATAACCTCTGGTTGAAAAGGCTGTGATCGAACCTAAGTGATAGCTACGATCGGGTTGGAAGATCTTTAGGAAGGAAGATCTGTCGAGTAATTGTTGTTGTTTACAAAGTTGTAAACAGACAGAGTAATTAAAAATAAAAATTTATATTGCTTGTAAAAAGGTTACAAGCAGTGGTACACAAAACTGTGTTGAATTAAAGATTCTTTTTTTAATTAAAACCAAACAACATCTATTTTGTTTTAACTACAATCTACGAACTCATAAAAACATAAAAAGGTAAAAACGTAACAATATTATAACTCGGTAGAATTTAATTGTACCTATGACTATAAAGTTACCTCTTTTACAGAAGTCAATAAAAAAGACAGATAGTCTATAAAAGATAAAAGAAAGTATACGTAATTTAAATATGCTTCAGTTTTTAAAACCAATTAAGACAGAGTCTTTAATAGACAGACAAGACAGAGTGTTCAATAATAAATATCGTACATCCCAATAAATAAATTAGCGGGAGAAGTCAAAAGTCATCTTAGCATTTTCTTCATGAAGACAGACAAGTGATGTCGTGGTTAACGTCAATCTCGCCGGCACACCCCACGGTGCCCAATCTACCATAAGTACGAACGTCCAACTATACACTAATGAAATCCCACATCTAAGTTTCTAACGTTATCATAGTCCGGGCATGAAGTCAGTACATGCCTCCAGTCCTAAATTCCCCTCCCACACCGACAGTCAGCAAATTTAGTCAGGCCAATCCGATACAAAAATGCATTAGAAGAGCCGTGTCATGTCAGTATGAACCCCAGGCTTAAGCCAAAGCTGAAGTCTGGGTGTTCCTGTACGAACGTAACGTCCGAAATAAGACCATATGTCACCTTTCCCTTGTTGTTTGTTCATCTCATCTGACACCTATCTACGAGGCATCACTGTAATAGGGCTTATACCTATCTCTCCTATTCTCGAGCTCTGAAGCAGAAAGCCAATCGTTCGTTCCAAGTGGGAGTCCCCTCTTGACTCTGAAAGCAATACTACGACGTACTACCTCCAAGTCAAGCGGTGGTACAGAAACAAGGACTTGCAAAGCATCGGTAGAGACCGGAATACATGCCCAGAGGCACGTGAGAATCTTGCGCTGTCCAACAACAGATATAACCGTCTTGTACCATGCTGATGCGCCATACGCTCTGTACAAGCAACGAAGAGAACCATTATATATGATACGGACGGCATGCCTACTGAATCCCCAATCAATTACTTCTCATTATACGCCTAACCTTTCGAACAATAGCCGTCAGGTTATGCCTAACATGGGTGATATGAATGTAGAAGCTCATACGTTCTCCCATAACTACACCGAGGTACATACCTGACCAGAGCCACATAGCGAATGCCAATTCTAATGAGTGGAGGTCGCCCGGTTGACAATGTGCCCTTGGGCAACACATCACCTTCTTAACCACTGCAACATCAACACCAACCTCTGCACCCCACTCACAAGCGATACGAATGGCTTGAGCACTCTTTCTCTCCAGCTCAGCGCGAGCCTGGCCTTGGTTGAGAATAAACAATCCATCCGCATACGCACATAAATTAAATGTCAGCCCGAGCTGCCTTAACAGAGTATCCATCATGAGGTTCCAACTAAATGGATCACAGATGGACCCCTGCGGAGAACATCGAAAAACCTCCATCCAGACCATTTCAAAGGATCCAACAACACACACATTTCTACCCTCGAAATAGCTACGACAGCCAATCTCCAATAACCTTCGTAAGACATTGCCACAGGAAAGATAATCGAAGGCACCCTTGAAATCAATGAAAAGGCCAAGCACATAATTCGAAAATGATTATCCGACAAAACTCTTAACATACATCCAAACGTCTTTAACGCATTTGCCTTCCCTAACACCAAACTGGTAACATGAAGTGCCGTCGCTGCAGCATTCCTTAAACCTGTACACCATGATTATTTCCAGTACTTTTCCGAATACTGACTGAAGCCACGATAAGAACGAGAATTACTCCTCACCTTATCAGGCGACTTAAGAAGCACTATAACACGAGTACATTTCTATGCCTTCGGGAAACAGCCCTCACTAATGCACCTACCGTACACCGCCTCTACGGTCAACCCGTCCAACCCTGGAGACTTCCAACTTGTCACTCGACAAATACAGTCTTCTATTTTCGACATCTCCAAGTTTGGAGGATCAGTAATCTCTCCGGGAAAAAGAGGATCACTGACTGACCCCACCCTTGAAAAGAATACCCCAACAAAGCGTCCGTGCAGTCCCTCCATGAAGACAACACAGTGTCGCCAACTTGACTCTTTCTACCCCCGCAGATATGGTAAGCCTTACCACGGGTGTCATCCCTATTGTCCTGATCTCCTGTACAAATCTCCTCCACTCGTCCTCCTTAACAGTCACAATCATATTCCTGTACGTATTAAGGCTTCCAAGGTACTCAGATCTACTCTGAGTCAGATTTTCAACACACTCCTACCCCTCTGGAAACGTCTCCGAACTTACCGTCGCATCCCCTCTAACTCAGGTGTCCACCATTTGATTCTTTTGGGCTTCAAATAACTCATTCGGACCAACAATGCATCGTTTACCTCAAACGCCGTTCTCACAATCTTGTCAACTTGGTCATAAATCGTCAGTAGCCCAAAATCTTCACTGTACCGATAATAGTCCCAATCCACGTCTCGCGTTCGCCATCGTATAATGCCCAATCTCCCTAGTCCGTTGTGAACAAGTGATCATAAACTCAATGAGATTATGGTCATTTATCTCCCAATCATAAAGCAGTCATTGCCGCCTCATTTGCAGCCGTCACGTCAATGTCACTGACGCCCATTGGCCAGCCGAAGGTATATAGTCCATTCAGCTCGTTCAAAACACTCAAATCTTGCTAGAGCAACCATTCACTCAGCACTCCTCCTCGTATAAGGTTCGGATGTCTAGACCCAAGTCTGAAAATCTTACTGTCTGAAAACCACATACGAGAGGAGGCATTCGCATCTAGGCCGAGGATAAATAGAATACTCTCGCAGCGAGTAGTACCCTAGATAAGATTTCAATGAAACGTCGGCCTACAATAGATGCTAGCCAGAAACATCTTCCCAAGCCGCCCTTTAACCCTAACACAAACCCCCTTTTTGCTATTCGCTAGTTTCGTACAATGCCCTCACTGCCCCTAACTACAAAGGCGCCTTTCCCATATCGTCAGTAATGCGCATCTCTACGGAATACCCCTAACACCACCATTCAAATAATACGGCTTCCGAATCAAGGCAAAGCTGGCGTCCAGCCGACACATAGCCTGCCAGAGCTCGCACGTCACCGCCTTCGAGCGCTGATAGTTCAGCTGCGAAAGGCGCAACTCCATTTTAATGTCTGGCGTTCGCTCTGGCAACCATCGTCGAGTACATCGGGAACGGAACGACAACATACTGTGGTCTGTAGGCAGACCCCACAGTTCGCAATTACGGTACCTCACCGGGTTACAACAAGGGGAGGCCCAATGTCCCGACTATCCTGCCTTATTTTGCACTCTCGAACAATATGGTCGAAGCGTGTTCATCACACCGTCATCATACAATCTAAAACAACGTTAACTTGTACGGCAGGATCAGAACTCCAGGGACTGGTTATCAGAAGAAAACTCTTCTTCAAGACCTCCGAGCTCATTCGCTTCTTAAGATTCATCTCGTACAGTTCGAAAAAAAATTCATTCAGACTGATGACAGCGTGCGCTCCAGCAATTACCACCTTTGGTTCGAGCTTGTCGTTCACCTGCACCTACAAATCAACCTCCTCAAATTTTTGTTTGAGGCAATCTTCGTCCGCTTCTCCATCGACGGTATGCGGATCACGGCAACACTTCTCTTCTTCAAAGGACTCATTTCTTGCTCACGGACCCCAAAGGGTGGACCCGACTTGTTGGACGACCTTACATATGACTTCCTTGGAAGTTGCGCCTTTTTTCTTGTCGCGAATCACAACCGAGCACGTCTCCACAGCCTTGGGAAAGGCCTCGGACAAACAGCACCCTGCGCCTTCACCACCGCAGCAACCGTAGTGGCCTAAGTAGGAGGCCTGGCAACGGCAGCTGGCACCAAGGATACCGACTGAATCTTCGTGGCGACTAAAGTATGTCCAGCCTACCTCTCAAACACTCATTATCCACCAGGAGCTTCATCACCAGCTCCTTATATTTGCCAGCTTGGCTCATAAGCCATCATCTCTCATCTCTCCAAACAGCACCTGACAGTTACCACCTTGACATCGGAGCTGTCATAGACAGCCGCAGCTCCAGTACCAGCAGAAACCCTAGCAGCAGCACATTACGAATACCATTAGTGGCCGAGGCCGAACCAGCAGCAGACGCCTCCACCGCAGCAGTAAACTTGAACTGCTTCCTTGACTTGTCACTACTCAACTTACAATCTGCTTCCGATCTCGAGCTGCTCAGCTCGCTCTCCGTATGACGGAGGTGAGAGCTCGCAGGAGGAGGGGGTCCCATAACCTTATCGGTGACAAAAATATAATAAAAAATATTCAAAAATAACGCCTTACTAAAACCAACTAAACATAGCCACAGCCAAAAACAGGAAGTCAAAAAACAGCGCGTATTTCGTCAACAAGTAAGCGATAATCAACACGACCAAATCACAACCGTAATCAAAATCAAAGTTGATTAAACACGCCGTATCATCAACAAAGCAAACCACACATCTGGCAACAATACCCACCGCACGAGTATGGTAACTCCACTCCGTTAGTCCGGTCTAACTTCACTTTCGAATTATCTAATGACATTGAAGTCAGAAAACTAAGACACCAAAGAATTTTGCAAAAACATTTGTTCGATAATTATTCACACATAAACCCGCAAAGCACTTTTGTTTTTACACATGATTATTTGTAACGCAAATTTAGACAATACGTCTTCACTCAACCCACGACAAGCCAAAAGTGAATAAAGATGAACAGGTGACAAAAAACGGATAGGTTCGGGAAAAAAAGGGAATTTATATGCAATTTATTATATACCCGTATATATATAGATTTCCGAGCAACGCCGGATGGGTAAAGCTAGTAATTATATATTTATGTTAAAAATGGGCTCGAATAAAAATAATTTGAGCTTGACTTTGAATGTTTCACTCGCTTCAAATAAGATTTAAAAAATTCTAAGAATTATTTAAATTTAAAAATGCCGAATAAATAAATTTTCCGATATTTCCAAAAATGAAAAGTTACTACAAAAGCTATTAAATTTATTTCAGTCAGTTCATATCCTATTCTCAAAAATAAATTTTAATAAATTCTTATATTTTTAGTTATATAATCAACATTGCCTTTTAATATATATATACATGCATAGTTGAGAACCAATAATCATTTAAAGTCTATTTGACAGAAATGACAACACGAAAAATTATGATTCACGCTATTTAATACGTTTGCGGACATATTCACAAAGTAGAAAATTATTATTTTGAATTTAATTTTATATTTAATTATACATATAATTAAAAAATTTATATAATTTGGCAATTGTAAAACTGATTCCTAAGGGTTTTTGGTATATAATTTCGGAAAAAACGTAATTTCAAAACAAAATGAGTGTCACGCTATGCACCTTTTTGAAATTTTAAGTGTCCACAAATGTCTTATTTACAACGCCTACAAGCTGTGTACGTTACCTTATTGAGCTAACTAATGAAGAAATCCAACACCGATAATTAAAAGAGGGAGTGATTACTATGCTCAAACTCCTCTATTTGGTATTACGAATGCTTTCAATCAAATTTCGGAAAAAACGTAATTTCAAAACAAAATGAGTGTCATGCTATGCACCTTTTTGAAATTTTAAGTGTCCACGAATGTCTTATTTGCAACGCCTACAAGCTGTGTACGTTACCTTATTGAGCTAACTTATGAAGAAATCAAACACCGATAATTAAAAGAGGGAGTGATTACTACGCTCAAACTCCTCTATTAATTTGACATGGATGCCAATAATTTTAAGAGAAGAGAAGGTTAACTCTCAAAATATTTTCAACTTAATTATTTTAACATGCCATAGTTTACTTGAAGGAAAGGAATACCATCGAAATTATGACGAGCCTGGATTCACTTATAGAAGAACACACTTTTTATGGTTTTTTCTATTTAAATGGATAATATAAACGAAATTAAAACTTTGGGTAATCAAGAAAGTGATTACCGCAAAATTGTTGCTGACCTCGAAACCCAGATTAAAAATAACAACATAATAATTTGTTATTAAAAATGTAGACTTCCGGGTAATCCCGAACGATGTTAAGGGCAGCTTAACAAATAAGGGACTCAAAGTGAAAGGCGCAATGAGTATTACAAATAAAGATAAGTTTTCCACCCCATGTTTTGGATGGAACTGCAACCGACTGACAAAAGATTAAGAACAACAAATCCCGGAAAATGACTACAAAAAGGCCTCAGAAATGTGCAGGACCAGTCCAATATGAAAACTACAAGAAGCTTGTGCGTACCAGAACTTACCTTTTACTTGTTCTGTTTGCTGCGAACTGTATGAATCTGCCGTGTGCGACAAACCAAAAGAACGCTTGAAAGTTAAGTCCAATAACTGTAGTGGATACTAACCAGACTGCTTATTGTAGAAGATGTCGAATAGGGTGTTTCATTTTGTCCAGAGGGGTAGTTTTATACGACTTTGCTTACGCTCTTTAAAACCTTGCACACTGTTTGCAGATTTGTAGAAATAATTAAGAAATACTATATTTCAGTTTTAACCTTTATTATGAATACTAATATAGAAACCAATCACACCGAGTGAAAGCTATATTTATGAAAAATAATATGGACACTAATATGGCACACTTAAATTTGATAAGAAAGTACGTAAAATGAGAGAATTGCTATTTTTTATTTTTACTTAATTAACTACAGAAACAAGTTTCATCACATATTTTTTAATTATTGCTTGTATTTCAAATGTATAATTAAATTTAATTTAAAATACAAATTCAACCTGTGAAAAAAATGGACGTAACTTCAAGGAATTTCGAAAATAGTGTTACATTTTAACCTTTTTAAAATGTTTGAGTTCTTTTAAATTGCGTAAAATAAAATAATGCAGCGAATTTTTTCTTTTATACAGTTCTTTTTATTTGTACACTTTTTACGCAATTACACTCTATCTTAATACAGCAACTTATTTATTTTGCACTTAATATTCGTTTATATAACACTTTAATTTACGCCTAAACACGACTGTACTTATTGACTGCAAAATGATAACTATCTCTCACCAAACGCAATGCTCAATTATCAATTTCGAATGTTCTTGTAGTTACTAAAAATGTCTCTTTATCTACATTAAATTTAAAAGATTTAAAATTTTAATACGCAAGAAAAGGATGGAACTGGTAACACCGTTAAACATGCAGACGGTATTACTCTTAATAGTACAGACAATTTATAGCTAAAACCTCAAAATACAGTCCCTGATGTGGAGTATTTTCTTATTAGGCATTTTTATTTTGGTAACACTGCCTCCCATTTAAGCCTATTCGTCCTGAATAGGCTCATTATCTTTCTTCTCATAGCTCGCCAGTCGCTATAAATGTACCAGTCGTAGTGGTTCACCACACTGCGACGGAGAGTCGTCTTTGTCCCCGTTGGCCATGAGTTGAAGTCAGGCATAATATTACTGAAGTCATTAATATTATTTACTTCAAAATTCATTAGTTAGTTTGACTCAGAATACCTTTTCTAAGCTGAACACCAAATGTCCTTTTGCTTGGCTTGTCAATGGTATGAGATCATACATTTTGGCACCGACTGTGATGTTTGCAACATCATACCAATCATATTCGCGGCTGGGAGAGTGAGTGTGAACATCCAACCAACAAGCGATCAGTTGTATCACAATGCGATCACGTGTTAATACCATTATCCTAGTCAACATATCTAATTAAAAAGTACAATCATATTATAAATACTATTTATAACAGCAAAAAGAAAATATTTCAATATTACAACAAAAATTAAAAAGTAAATAACAATTAAAAAAAAAATGATAACATAATATAGTTCCATAATACTATATAAATTAATAGTAAAAAATAAATATTCTGCCTGATGCAGCATGTGGACCCAAAAACGAAGCCGCGCTGACTTTTGTCGTCACAACTTTCACAACATTGCCGAAATAATCCATCACGACGAAAACATAACGATTACAGCATTACTGACAGGAAAAGTGCTTGCTACGTCGATCGCTATCCGCTCGAAAAGTAAGCCCAAGTTATTTTCTTGCAGCTGATCTCGGCTTCTTCTTACTGGTCCTTTAGCTGCAATACACTAAGTACAATTTGCTATCCAATCCGCCACTGCTTGCCGACATCCAACCCAATAAAATTGTTGTTTAGTTTTTCCAGAGTCTTTGTTACCCCAAGGTGTTCTCCGCTGGCTTCATTATGGAACACATTTAAGATTTCTTTCATTTTAGAGGAAGGAGGATGAATATTTGCCGTCTGCAGTTTCCAAATGGCGATATAAGCACCCATTACTCAACTTCAAACTATCCCATTGTGCCCAATACGTTTTTGTAAGAGGATCTTCTTCTGATATTTCATTGTAGGTGTGCCGTCTGTCCTCTTCTTTTGCTGCTGTAATCTTTGATTATATTTGGTCACTGTTTTGCGCACCTGACAGTCTTTGTTCGCATCTATTTGCTTTAGCCGGATATCAATGATGGCTTCCCTCCGGTCAGCTTTCACACCATGTTTTCATTCCAAATTACAAGGCCGACGTGAGAGAATATCAGCATTTCCATGTTCAATGCTAAAGTCATAAGCCTGGAGGCGTTCAATCCAACGTTCCAGCTGTCTTTCAGGGTTCTTAAATTGCAGCAGCCATCTCACAGCGGAATGATCGGTCCTTAGCAAAAAATGTTGACCATATAGGTACTTATGGTAAGGTTTTATGTATTCTAGCACTGCCAGTAGCTTACGTCTAGTCACACAATAATTCCGTTCAAGCTTTGACAGCGTGCGGCTGTAGTAGCCTACGACGTTTTCCGTTCCATTGAACACCTATGAAAGTACACTACCAAGTCCACTGGCATCACTATCAAGGATGAAGTTTTAACCTGGTACTGGATACGCCAAAACCGGTGCTGCACCTAAAAGGTCTTTTAGTGTCTGGAACGCCTTCTCTTCTCACCCACCCCAATGATAAGCCTTAGAGTTCTTGGTGAGCTCATGCAAGATTGCTGCCACGCTCGCAAAGTTAGGCACTAAGCGTTTGTAATATGTACAGAGTCCAAAAAAGCTACGTAATTCATGAAGATTCTAGAAACTAGGCCAGTCCTTTACTGCACGTATTTTATCTTCATCTGTGGAAATGCCATCTGCTGTAACTAGACGCCCCAAATATTTTACTTGTTTTTGGAACAGTGCACGCTTGATTTTAGTCTAGCCATTGATATTCGTTGCAGAATTTCTGCCAGGTTTTTAAGGTGTTCGTTGAAAGTTCTGTCATCAAAGTAAACCAGACCAGTCTTCCAATGGAGACCTTTTAGAACGCGCCTGGGTCCCTGTTTTATTGTTCTCGCTTTGCCAGTATTAATTTCATTGACTATTTCAATTGACTATAGCTGTGCTACCTTCACTTTTATTTTTCGTGGCGAAAACGCAGGCGTACCTCTTTAGCAGCTTTTTGGTTTTATTTATTTCTGAAGCTGCTAGACTTGCTACCCATTTCTCTACATTTTAGTCAAATACCTGTTGGTCCTTGGGTGATACATTGGCAGGTTCCAGCAATTGATCCATGCTTATTACCGCCTCCACTGGAGCACATTGGCCTACCTCGGAGTCTTCAGAAGTGAATTTTTCGTGGCCTGATAGGTCGAGCACTCTCACCGGGACTATTCCTCGTTTGGTTGATTTAACGGGGGCCTTTGCTGATAACAATTTCGTCTTAATTTCTGCTATTTTTGCTACCCATAAGGACACAATTTCCATCCATACGCTCAGACTGAGGTGGTAGTTTCCGTTTTTTGACAGCAACTTATCTTCTGGCGTGCATTTGATAATGGTATACCACGTCAAGAGGTATATCTACATTACTCCTACTCATTATATGTTGCCACATATTCAAATTGATGCCATGGTCTTCATAAAATCGGCACCAATGATAACCTCGTCTACAATATCGGCGACAATAAAAATATGGCTTACAGCAATGTTCGCTATAGTCACCTTCAACTCAATTTTTCCGTAGACGGTGGCAGACTCCCCAATAGAGTTCGTAGTCTGATATTATTGAGTATCTCACACTTTCCCTTCACTATATCAAGTCTGATAATAGACGGCGTCGCACCGGTGTCTATAGTGAAGGTATGTTGTCTGGCATTAATGTACCCGCACGCTGTAAGGTTGCTTTTATTTTGCTGCATCATTGATGTAAGATTGAGGGAATCTCGCTTGTGGGAGCTAGCTCTTGCCTCTCAGTGGTCCGTTTATTATTTCTCGGTGGTGAGGCGGATCTTGACCTTTTGCGTGTCGCTTTACAGTTTCTCTGAAAGTGACCACTTTTTCCACAATTAAAACATGTCAATTTTAAATTTTTTCACATACAGCTAGCTTAATATCGGGTTCTCTATGACTTAGGTCTTGAGATGGTCTACTAGTGGGTGATTTTCCGCTGGATAGGTAAGCTGCACCAACCTCTCGACTTCCATTGCAAAAGGCTTGAAGCAACTCATTAGTCTTTTGCGTTCGGCAGCTTAACTCAATGTGGTACAAATCGCGCTTGTGCTAATCGCCAAATTTACGCTGTAGTGCCACCATTAAGTTGTTGTAATTGTTTCTGCAGCTGGCTGGCATTGTTTTTAGAATCTCTGCTGCAGCACCTTTTAACGCCAAAATTAGTTATAGAGACTTCTCTTCATAGTCCCATCCATTTTTACTGGCTACTGTGTCCAATTGAAATTTAAACACAGCCAAAGGTGTACTACAATAAAAGCAGGATGTCTTTATTCTACTGGAAAATACTGGTATGATTCGTACTGATTCGGGTTTCTAGCACCGGACACTGTTGATTTTTTCTAACATCACATTCAATTTTTCATCAATAGTTTTGTCAAAATTTGACATTCTTGTCTCCACACCATCTACCCTTTTGCTTACCGTCTCATATTTCTCGTAACTTCTCGGTTGTTTCTTCAAATTTGTGTTGAAGTTACTTCGAAGTTTCTCATACCTCGGACAAAAGCTTTCGATTATTAGCTCTAGAAGTTTCCTGTACCTCAGCCACTATATTAATTTTTCGCATAATAGCAGCCAGTAGCTAATTCTCGTCTATACTACTTGTTGATGCTCATCTCAGGCTCTTCTTCATCATCAAATACATTACTATCAATGTTACGCCACGCCGATGAAATTCGTCTAACAAACGTTTTTGTAGTTCGGTCTTAATACCAGTTGTTAAGAGCTCCAACTTGTTTAATTCTCGTTTGAGCTTGTCTACTTTTAATTTTTGGAATATAATTTTTTATCCATTTTTTTATTTATTTAATTTTTATTTATTTTATTTTATATACGAGGAAAGGTTCAAGGATACACTCGTCTAGCCACTGCTAAGTACGAACCACCTCGACAGAGCTTCGCCCATGTCAACATCCACGTCGTTTGCCCACTTTTATTGTGCGAAGGACAGACAGCGATATTGCCTGACAATGGTTGACCTATGTACGTGTTGGCTTGAAGCGGTTCCAATGCAGGATATGAATGCTGATACTGTTGTAAAAGCTCTCTTATCACAGTGGGTATACAGGTGTCACAGTGCGCATAACGTCTGATCGTGGTCGGCAGTTGGAGTCCGCGGTATTCGCCGAATTAATAAACGCCATACCATCCACAATCAGGTGGCATCGAACTCTTAAAATAGCACCTTTATGTTAGAGTCCACAAAAATTGGTTCATAATTTACCAATGACATTACTTGGCTTAGGAGTCACGCTTACTGCCTTGCCGGGTGAATTAGTATATGGCTCATACTTATCGAATTTTTCCAGCCTGTTACACTCTCGGAATCCAGCAATAATTTTGTAACCGAATTTCGTTTATCAATGTAGATGCTTATGCCAACCGATACCTTACACCACGTAAAGCCACAAACTTTTACTTCAGAGCTCAAAACACGTATTCGTCCGTAATGACTCCACCCGACCTTTTCTCACACATCCATCTAATGGTCCTTACCCTGTGATTAAGAGTTATATGTATGAAATATATAAATAATTATTTTAATTATAATAATAAGTACGTATTTTTTTGTGTAAGTAATTATAGTAATTAAGTGTAAGTTCTATGAAGCATCAATATTAAATTTACTTACTTACATATATACAATAATGTATATAAGCTAAGTAAACAGTTCCATGTTTATTTCAGACAATTATATATTATAGGTTAGATCATACATATTTTCGTATGTTTGATCATACATATTTGTCATCATACTTTTTATTATTTACTTTTGCATTCCCAGTTTTAAAATTTTTATAAAATTTACTTTCTTGTTGCTAAGTTTGCTTCTACATGCTATTATTAGCGATATTGTTATGAACAACAAAGTAAAGCATACATAATCATGATCTATCATGTTTTTCTTAATACGCAATTTATTTATGCTATTTAAGAAAACATTAATTAAAAATGTATTCAGTAGAAATTTGAGTGTCAAGTGCACAACAACATTTTATTAAAGAAATTATAAATTTTGAAATATTTTATTAAAGAAAAAGTGTCCCTTTAATATAAATTAAAATATACAATTAAAAGAAATATTATACAAAACATTTTAAAATTAAAACATACAATTAAACATAAAAATATTATTGCGCAAAATATTTTTTTATAATAAAAATAAATAAAATTGAATAAAATCTAAAAAAAGAAACTTTATAATTGTTTTTCTTTTTTAAAAAAATAACCTACGATAAAATTGGCGCAGTCGGTAGGATACCCGAGCATCTTTAAATAAGTAAAAATTATAAAGGATGCTGGACATTTTAATGTTCAAATTGGGTATTCGTGCAAATAACTAAGTTTGAATTAAAATTTGTTGTAAAAAAATATAAAAAGCAAAGTTTTATTGACAATAAAAACTCGAAAAATCAAAAAAAAAAAAAAAAAATTATCAAACAGAATATCAATCAAAATTGTGAAGAAAGATATACATACATATTTATGTATATATATGTATAGAAGTTACATAATGAAAATCAGTAAAGTTTTAAAAAGTGCGGTATATAAGTACCAAGATTTGAAATTAATAAACCCTTTTGGGGCCTTGATAGCAGCTAGAAAGGAAAAGCCGAGAATACTACAACTATTTAAGATTTCGAAAATCAAGTGCACAAGAATATTTTATTAAAGAAAATTATAAATTTTAAAAAAGTATCCTTTAAATAAAAAGTGTCTGTTGAAAACAAGGCAAGGCTAGCCGCGGATTCCGATAAAAATACACAAGTCTTATACACATTTGATTTATTCCACGACGCGTATTTAATATTAAAATTCCTAAATTATAAAATAAGAATACATAAGTAATTATAATATAGTTTTATGTTTACACAAAATACAAACTTTTTGGTATGAAAACCACCTGGTAGAAAAAATTTAAGTCGAATTAGACACTTTATAAAAAAACTGAACCACGTTGGTTGAGCCAATCTTCAGTAATGAAGCATCGTTTAAAATGATGGTGTTCTTTACCCCAGAAACTGCCGTGGTCACAAGTTTCGTTCAGTTTTACAAAATTTTACAAACATAAAAATTTATAAGGCATTGCCAGATTAAAATTAATAATAATAATGTTTTAAATTTATGTTGATTTTGGGTGTAGCGTTAACATTCCCAAGTTAATTATGGGAGATACTCTACAAGCCGCTTTTTCCAAAATATATTAGCGTACTGTTGAGAAGTAAGCCAGCTTTGTTTTAATAGTAAGTCGCCATCGTCACACACAGTCATCGGTTTTAATCCAGATGAACTTCTAATCATGAAATGATTTGGTGTTAAAGTCTCTTCATTTTCTGTATTTATTGGTACAAAACAAGAGGACGTGAGTTTATAATATTATCAACTTCCAGCAGCATGCTTACTAAAAGTTCATCATTGGGACATCTGGACGGCATAATTTTGTACAAAATTGTTTTAATTAACTTTACCATCCGCTCCCAAGCCCCACCCAGCCGAAGGATTAAAATTCCACTTTGTTGTTGTAGTGGTAAATGTTTTAATAAGCTCGTTTTTATCAACCTCTGCTAAAGTCTCTCCAAGTTCTCTCACTGCCCCAATAAAATTTGTCCCGTTGTCACTATAGAATTAGCGCGGGATTCCTCTTCACGACATAAAGTTGCGTATGGCTAATATACAGGAACTAGTTGTCAATGAATGAGTTACTCCGATATGAATTGCTCTAATAGTCAAGCATGTGAAAAAGCATCCGTACCGTTTCCCTGTATGACGATTTACGGTGACAAAAATTGCTCCAAAAAAATTAACTGCGGTATATGAAAATAGAGCTACATACGAAGCGACACGTGCGTGTGGCAGAATTCCCATTTGTGGATTCTGAGGCACTGCTTTCTTCACTTTGTACGAGTAACCGATTTAAATGTAGCTTGAAAGTATAAAATTTTTGTCTAAGTTAATTAAAAACAGTTTCGTAATGCATATGATGGTACTTTCATGGTAGTGCATTAGACCTTGGCATAATTATTGGACGTTTTTGTTCCACTGGAATATCCGCGTTATCAATTCTTCCATAAACTCTTAGTACACCATCTAGATATGGATTTTTGTTGTAAATATCACTATTTTTTTGTATGTCTAAATATGATTTTAACAAGAATATTTCTTGAGAATATTTTTCTAGTTGGGTCTGTTTGTACAAAATACGTTCGCCGTTTTGTAACTCTTCTTGAGTTAATTTGTTTTTGATAATACTAATTTTTCTGCAATTATTTATAAATCGTAAAACATAAGCACTGGTACGTAAAAGAAGAGACCATTTTGAAAATCTGTGCACTTCAAACGTTAAGTCATTTTTTTAATACTTAATGAGTGATGTATACATTCTTCGTCTGTTGAATCAGGGATGGTAGCTTCTTGTGGCCACTCAGCTTCCGGACGAACTAAAAGATCGGATCCTTGAAATCGTCTTGAAAAATTTGATATGTTAGGATTTTTGACCATTTTGTTGCTTCATCAGCTACGTTTTACTTACTTGGAATTCAACTCCATTCCTCAATTACAGAAAGATCTAATATGTTAGCGACGCGAAAGGCAACAAATTGACTATATTTACGATGATCGGCTCAAAACGGTTTTAGAGTCAGACTAAACGTATTTCTCATTAATTGTTATTTTATGATTGTCTGTAATCTATTTGGCAAAGCGAGCTCCTATTAATGCAGCCATAAGTTCTAGACGTGTAACAGATGTTATTTTAATTGGTGCAACTCGGGTTTTTGAACCAACTATGGAGCATGTCCCATCGCTGCCCTTTTCTAATGTAAAATAACATACCGCTGCATAATCGTCTCTGCTTGCATCAACAAATGTATGTAGCTGAATATTCATAATTAAGGAAAAATTAAATTGACATTTTCATAATTAAAGAAAAATTTTAAATAGGATGGTATCTTTAATTTTACATTGATTCCATTTAGCGCATAATTCTGCAGGCATTTTATCGTCCAAATCTATTTTAAGTCTCCATATATTTTGCAGAAGTATTTTTACTTACATTATTATATGACCAATTAAGCAAAGTGGGTTTTATATTGACATAACCAATCGTAAAACTTCATGTTTTGTAGGTATTTTTTCTGTTGTTAGTATTATTATGAAAATAAGATTGGGACCTCTGCGTTTATTACTTCGCCAAAATAAATAAACATTGGGAACCTCTGCGTTTATTACTTCGCCAAAATAAATAAACAAAAGCTGCAAGAACAACTATACATGAGGTTTATAAATAGCCAGAATCAACAACAAACATTATTAGCAGAGATAAAGTAAATAAAAATAGCACATCATCAACAACAACAAACTAACAACAAAGAAAACATGTAAGAGAATAAACAAGCAGCAACAAATACTAAAAGCTGCAAGAGGTAGATGTTTTCACACGCATTGCTAAAAGAAAGAAAAAAAGAAAGAAAAAGAACTAAAAAGAAATTAAAAGAATGAAATGGAATCTACCTGAAATATCGAGAGGTTCGAGAGCTTTCGATGTATTGTTTACTCAGCCATATAAAAAGCACATCGATGCGAACAGCGAGCGCAGTTTAAGTAAAGTAAACTCTGCGAGTGCAGTTTGTGTGAAAAGAGTTTATAAGGAGTAAACTCGTGAAGTGAATCGTGAAGTAAAAATAAACCAGTTTAGTTGGAGCAGTAAAGAGAGTTAAGTGTGGATAACCTCTGGTTGAAAAGGTTGTGATTGAACCTAAGTTATAATTACGATCAGGTTGGAAGATCTTTAAGTAGAAAGATCTGTCGAGTAATTGTTGTTGTTTACAAGATTGTAAATTGTTGTCGCCTGTAAAAAGATTACAAAATTGGTGTACATAACTGTGTTGAATAAAGGATTTTTAAATAAAACCAAACAGAAAATTTATTTTATTTTAACTACAATCTACGAACTCATAAAAACACGTTTTTAAAAAGGTAAAAACGTAACAGTATGTTAGTTTCATTTAACCATGAAGAAATTTTAAATGTTATTACATCTTCTTTATGCTCCCAAAAATGCCTAACACCTTTTAAATTTGTGTTGCTTCACCTACATTTAAATATTTACCACCATCTTCTTTTGATAGAAGATTAGACTGCATTACTATTTTAGCAGTCGATACCTAATTTCGCATTTAAAACCAGCCTTTTGATAGATATGGGACACTACCGAAATTAATTTTATGGCTTCGGACTTCTATACAATCACGCCAAATAAATCTTTGGACGTCGCGGTCTTCTGGTCTAATGTATATTTGGTTTAACATCTCTTCAATGTCTTTACACACAGCTACAGACTTAGTACGAAACTTAAAAAGGATTGCTGGCAACGAACTTAAAAGATCATGGCCCTTTAATAGAAATGAATTTAAAGAAACGCGATTTGATTTCGCAGCTGCGACACAAACAATACGGTGTTTGCCAGGCATATTTTTATTAAAGACCGAAAAAATGGAAAGATACCAAAGCTTTTTATTCTTTTTACCATCATTGTCTATTTCATCAGGTTTTAATTTACGTATACAGCCTTTAGACAAATATTTAGCGATTGTGTTACGTGTCCTAAAACAGCGCTTCAATAACCACTCCGCCTAACTCACCGACACTTTCAGGGAAGGATCCATCCCGCCATTGCAGCTCAAGGGACGCGAACAAATAAAAATAGGTACCAACCAAAAAAAACAAACACAAAAACAAGGAACATACATACATTCTATTGCACATCACTAGCACTCCGCGAGAGGTTTCAGACGTTAACAACTTCTTGAATCGCCCTCCCACCTTGAGTCATATCGTAGCCACCTGCTCACGTAACAGGTATCACCTCAACTCACGTCGCCATCTCCCTAGACAGCACAAATAAAAAAATTACCAACACATTATCTACTCATACATTCACATTTAGAAAAATCTTTATTATATAAAAGAGAGTAATTAAATATACGAAATTGGTCTGAATTTATATAGTCCGCTTAAAATAAAATTTGTAAAAACTTAGAGTTAAAAAAAAGTATACAACTACTGAATATAACAAAAAAACCTATCCCTAAAATACCTCAATTTGTAGGTTAAAATTTATCTTTTCTTGTAGCTAACTAGTAATTTATCAAATACTCTAATTCACCTCAAAATCAAACAAGAAATGTCCCTTTAAGTAGGACTTAATTCAGTCCTTCAAGCGTCTTTTAACAGCATATACTAAAGAAGCTCCCTTAACTAATCACTAGTTGAATCTTTGTTTTATTTTGATCTTTTTATTTTCTTCAGGGATTTTGGAAATTTCGGTTCACAACAACAAAATATAAAAAAAAACAATACATAAAAAAACTAAAAAAAGAACTTAATTTAAGTTACTAACACTAACTAGAATTAACAACATACAACAATTAGTCCAAATAACAAGAAAAAATGCTGTAGAATGGCTATTGTTAAATGTTTTTTTTTTAATATAATTTTTCAATATTCAATATAATGAATTTTCCTCTTTTTTTAACAGCTGGCTTGATGTGATACCGGGTCGGTCAAAAACACTTATAAAATCCTCATGGGATGCCTTTTAGTTCAAAGGGAAGTATATCTTAACTAACTTAAATTACCTGGAGATGGTGCTTTCTTATTTACTTGGCAGCTTTTTTAATAATCAGGTACAAGAAAGTGTATCCAACGGAAACCACTGCACCAACCTCCAGCTAGATCGGAAAAGATGTATCAATATCACCCACTGCACATATTTCTTTTTTTTTTAATTTTCACTTACGTATTTTGTTTTATTTACATATGTATATAATAAACTATTTATTCACAAATATAAATTTAGCAAATAAAGTGAACTTATATTCTAAATATATATATATATATATATATATATATATATATATATATATATATATATATATATATATATATATACTTTATAATACTTTATAATATAATATATATATATATATATATATATATATATATATATATATATATATATATATATATATATATATTATATATTATATTATAAAGTATTATATATATATATTATATATTATATATTATATATTATATATTATAAAGTATATGTATATTATATATATATGTATATTATAGAGTATACATATTTATTTATTATTTATTTACTGATAATATAATATTAAAGATTTTATTATTGACAAATTATTATAATGAAATTTGTCAAAGTTAGTTCAACGTTCAACGTTCACTAACGTCTGTCTGAGTTGAGTGTTGAGTAAGAACTAAAGCTAAGAAAATGTCCATGTATATATATACATATACATATACATATATATATATATATATATATATATATATATATATATATATATATATGTCCATGTATATATATACATATATATATATATATATATATATATATATATATATATATATATATATATATATATATATATATATATATATGTCCATGTATATATATATATACATATATATATATATATATATATATATATATATATATATATATATATATGTATATATATACATGGACATTTTCTTAGCTTTAGTTCTTACTCAACACTCAACTCAGACAGACGTTAGTGAACGTTGAACGTTGAACTAACTTTGACAAATTTCATTATAATAATTTGTCAATAATAAAATCTTTAATATTATATTATCAGTAAATAAATAATAAATAAATATGTAAACACAGACATACATATTAAATATGTAAAAAGGTTTGTAACTTTATAATTAATAAATAATATAATAAAATAAATATGATAAATAAATAAATTTAAAAAGTTAATCAATGGTTTCATTAAAAACCCACATTATGGGGGCTCAACCGCGATTTGCTAAAAAAAAGTGAAGTGTTTATGCCCTGTTCATGTCGAGTTAACGCGAATAATTTGCAAGTGAAGAAAAAAAAACAGTTTTATTGAAAGGGAAAAGTTTTTGTATAAGAAAAAGTGTTGTAAAGAAAAGACTTAGCGAAAGAGTTATTCTTGTTGGACAATAAAAGTGCGATGCAATACTTAAATTAATGACTATACTGCTTATATAGAGTGTATGAAAGAGAAAAACATATGTGTTGAAAACGTAGTGAAAATAGCGACGAATTGCAAAAATAAAAAAGGGTGCAGATTACACGTTATTTTAAATGTTGTGCCAGGGAGTAAGATTACAATTATTTAAGAAGGTGAAGAAATACGTTAATTTAAAATTAAAATTTTTGTTTATTTGCTATTTGTTACTAAACGTAGAGTAGGTAAAGCGAAAGAAAATAAGAGTAAATAGCTTTTTGAATTAGAATTAAAAGAAAAGAGAAGTAAGGAAGAAAATCTAATTGGAATTTTAGGAATTGTTTTGATGGTAATTTTAAATTAGTTGGAAAACAAATTTTAAATTGGAATTGAAATTCTTTTGCTTTTGTTATTTTCTTTTAAACTATTTCGATTTTTTTATATAAACTAATTTTTGGGAAAATGTTGGATGTTATATTTGAAGTTAAATTGTTTTTTTTAAGTTCCGGATATTTAATTGAAAATTGAAATACATTGTCTTGTTTTAGTTTTTTAACAGTAGTTGATGATAACAATTGAATAATAATAAGCATTAATAATTAAAATTAATTTTATATTTAACTTTTTACTTTATTTTAACATATTTTTATATTACGACATACTATATATACTATTTTGATTTGATAACATTTAATTTTTTATTTGCCATATGTCTTTAATCATATCATTTGATACTATATACGGAATATTGTACTTTTATATAATTGGAGAGTCTTGGATTTGACGTACAGTATGGATTTGGAGGCGATTTTTTCTTTGACAGTTGAGGGCCTGAGGGGTAAATTGACGGAATTAGGTTTATCTACGAATGGATGAAAGGACGAATTGCGTGAACGACACATTTCAGATTAAATGTACGTGATACCGAATCCGAATGTGAATATGTTGATGTGGGTTCGAATATCGGTAGTAGAAGTGTATTCACGCTACGTGATATTGAGGATTCTCTCACTGCATTCTGTGGTACGGATAACATTGACAGCCTAATTCAGTACTTTGCGGACGGAATACCTGATTCTAAATTCAGTAAAAGCATTTTGTATCAGGCGAAGAACATACAGGACTTGAAAGAGAAGATAATGACATTCGAGAAAATTCGGGGGTCCTTACAGGCATCAACCTCTAAGGCAACTTCTGATTTCAGGCAGCCAGATAAGATACTTAGTGCGAACAACTACGGGTTCTTGTTATGTTCCTTCGCGGATTTTATTTGATACTCCTAAATTAATATGATTTGACCCAATCAGTATTGGAGGGACAGCATTGGTGTAATTTTCGACGGGAAGGTTTCGCAAGTGGCAATAGCGTTGCCCCATAGACTTATAATCCAGTGATTGCATTTGCAAGTTTAGCGATTTTACAGTAAAAGCATTAACAGCTACCGGTTGCTTATCTCCACCCGAAATATAAATTTTACCTTTTTTTGATGTCTTTTCATTCCTTTCTACACCGTCAGTCCATCTTAAACACAATGGACTAAAAACACCGTTTAGAATTAGTTCATTTTGCCAATCACTCATCTATTAAACTTACAGACGATCCTTCATCAATAAATGCAAAATAATTTATAATTTTGTTTTTACCACAAATTTTTATTGGTAGTATTTTAAATAAAATATGTGTTGTTTCAGAGCTGTGTTTATTGTTTACAATAACATCTCTGGTTTTTATGTCGTTGTTCAACTTTTGTTTATTCTCCAATGTTGAATATCTATGTAGACATGTGGTGAAAATATTCGCAACCTTCTATTCCGCATAGTTTCTTTCTTTTATACTCTCCATTGTGTTTTGACAAACAGAATTTACATAATTTGTGTCTTCTTATAACGTTTTATTTTTCGCCACGATCCATCGATAAGTATGTTGTACAATTTGCAAGACTTTTGCAGTTGTTGTTGTCATTGTCAACACATACAAAACATTTGCGCTCACTATGAGAGTATATATAAGAGTGTATTTGTCAAATTCATAAAGATTTGCCTTTTTGTTTTTTTGCAACAGCTGTGTTTTCTTATTTACCCATTGCATTTAATATATGAGTAGTAGTTTTTGTATAATTACAAGAAGAAGAGATGAATTATTTATTTCATCGAATAATTTACCGGCATTAATGATTGATTTTAGCCTTGATCATCTATCTTTTGAGTCATTTTAATTCTCTCTTTAATTTAATTTAATATCTTTTCAGGCTGGCCGTAAAGCATGCGCAGCACTCCCATTACACTGTGTACATTTGATGGATAAATAAGCGTATGTTGGACGCTGTGTAATGCTTCTCCTTTTAGAGCATTGTGGAGACGCACAGGGTTTTCTTAGTCGGTGAAAGTGCAAATCTTCGTGGACCATTCAAAGTTGAAAAAAAAATATTGGCCACTGTTCTGGCTGATCAGAAAATGTAGGCAAATCTTTCAATAAAGATTGTTATGTGTGTATTTCACTTTGTGAAATTCTTTGTGATTGGGTCGTATCCTGTAAGTGGCTCGAAGTAGCATTTGACTGTGCATTCGGTATAAAATTTATTGTTGATGAAATTGGATAATTCGAAATAAAATGGCGTTGTGCGGAGGTATATGGAAAATTTGAATTTTGCTTTATACTAGAATTTTGAATATTATTGGTGGGAGCGACCTGAATACCTTGTTGAGGGCGATTCCTGTAAGGGGGTACAGTTCTGTTACAATTTGGTAAAATCGGTGTGCATATAGCCTCGCTAGTAAAGCATGAGGAAATAGTTGTTACTGCGTTCTGCGATAATGTATTTACATTGCAGCTACCTTTTGTCTGAGTAGCACTCGAAGTGATTGCCTTTATAATTGAGGTGATGTCATGATACGTAGTTTGTTCGAACAAAGGTAACGAATTTTTATTTTTATTGACGTTTTCTATTTGATTGAGGTTAGGATGGGGGTCTGTTGAGTTTAGCCATTCAATGACGGAATGGGATTTGTTAGAGGAATTTCCAGGTAGAGTTTCAGCTTCCTTTAAAACTTGGTACTTTTTATTCAGGTACTCTTTGTTCATTGCACACTCTTCTTCGAGCCTTTGAAATTGTAAATGAATTCTATGTGATAGCGAGAGATGAGAACTTTTTGAATAGTGACTTGTGATACTTGGCACAGGTGAGTTAGGCCTTATAGCAGAGCACTGCAGGCATTTAAATATCTTATTATCAGTGACAGCAACACAATTTTTGTGAAATATTTTATGACACGCGACGCAACCTATCATGCTCTCAATAGGGGCGTTATGACACAATAAACAGTTTTTATCACTAGTTTTGGGTGATAGTTGACCTTCTACCTCAGGTAATGACATATTTATTTTACTTACTGTGTGACTGGCTAGATGGTGAGCAGGCAGATGGTCCAGAGATATATAAGTCGCAAAGTGAAGTAATTATAATATAATTTTATATGTATACAAAATGCAAATTTTTTGGTATAAAACCACCTAGTAGAAACAATTTAAGTCGAATTAGACTCTTTATAAAAACTGGACCACGTTGGTTGAGCCGATCTTCAGTAATGAAGCATCGTTTAAAATGGCGATGCCCTTTTACAATCATAAAAGTTCATAAGGCATTGCCAGATCAAAATTAATAATAATAATAATAATATTTTAAATTTATATTGATTTTGGGTGTAGCGTTAATAGTGTTCTTTATTAAAAAATATTTTATTAAAGAAAATCATAAATTTTGAAAAAGTGTCCTTTAAATAAAAATTAAAACATACAATTAAGGTATATAATATATAAAATATTTTATAACTAAAACATACAATTCAACAAAACTATTATTGCACAAAACATTTTTTTTATAATTTAAGAAAATAAAATTTAATAAAATCTAAGAAGAAAACTTTATAATTGCTTTTTTTTCTAATAAAAAGAAATCCTACGATAAAACTATTAAGCGTTACGAAAAATTTTTCAAAATTCGTAATCAAGCGCGTCGCACTAACATAAGTATAGACCGATTAAAACCTGCTTTTAGCACTACCAACGAGCAAAGCTAAAACCTTACGATTCCGAGCGAAGGTTTCAATACGAATATTTTACACCAACCCTCTGAAACACCTGCTGACGTTTTAAAATCATCAGACTTTCCAAAAAGTAACATCAACAACTCGGAATCAACAACAAGTACCAGACCAACTGTAAGAGGTCGACACATATGAATTCCTCTAGGGTACAGATGAGTCTGCTCCAGCTGGGGGAATAATGTGGCACCCTGTCATTAGTTATCCCTGTTTTTTGGCAAATACCGTAACCAATTCGGTACTTGTTTATTCGTTTAGGAATTATACTAATGTAATGTATGTACACTAAATTAGGTTGTATGGGAAAGACCATGTTCACTTGTCCAATTGCGTCTATTATTTGACGATTCTATTGACTGCAAAGTCTATAGTTCCTTTCACAAATTCACAGCAAAATTCTACATTCTTTTTCTAAATTCTTCTAAAATTCTTCTACTGTTTAGCTGTGTACCCAACAAACCATTCCACAAGCAAAATGAAAATGAATTGTAGAATAAGCTTATCATAAGAGATTTCCTACAACTTTTTGCAAGCATAATTGTTATAAGCTTATTTAAATATAAAAAGCGTACAGTTTTCTAATGCTATTTTAAATATGATTCACATGACAGTACTTTTTACAATAATACTTGCAATACACTTAGCTTAGATAACAATTTAACAAATTTGATTGCAAGTGGCTTATTCCTGCTATAGTTTTATGTGTTTTTGAAAAAAAAATTTTTTTGACAATATTTTAAAAATATATATTACATATATATGGTATGTACATATTTGTTTTTATTTTAGAAATTTTGATCTTTTATTTAGAATTAGTTTTATATTCGTTCCCATAATTCCATCATGTACCCGGAAAAATATTAAATTTGTCCAGGCATTTTTTTGTTATTCTCCGTAAGTTCTCAATTGGACCGTAATTAGCGCTTGTGCTGGAAAATCAATAGCACGAATTAATGTTGTGACAGCCATTCTTTATACATATGTACATATTTATATTTCTAAACTTTCAAAAATATTATGAATATAAGCTTATTATAAGTATGATTAGCAAATGATTTTTATGTAAGCTTATTCCATAATTAGACTTCTAAGCTTACTGTATATTATAGACAAGCAATATTATTGCAAGGGTTCAGTTTTCATTATCAAACAATTTTTAATAAGCTTTTTATAATTGTATTCACAACATTTTTCTAAGCTTAAGGCTTATGTTAGTAAGCTTGTTACAAGTTATTTCTAAACCATTTTGGTTTATTGGGTACAGTCTTG